>CAUDMG010003214.1:25000-420000 GCA_958450375.1 Homarus gammarus | reverse complement strand
GAGAGAGTACTGTTGTGGTAGAGAGAGAGAGTACTGTCGTGATAGAGAGAGAGAGAGTACTGTTGTGATAGAGAGAGAGAAGTACTGTTGTGGTAGAGAGAGTACTGTTGTGGTAGTGAGAGAGATAGTACTGTTGTGGTAGAGAGAGAGTACTGTTATGGTAGAGAGAGAGAGTATTGTTGTGGTAGTGAGAGAGATAGTACTGTTGTGGTAGAGAGAGAGAGAGAGAGTACTGTTGTGGTAGAGTGTGTTGTGCTTTGCCTTACACAATTCACAATAATTAATTAATAAAAACATTAACTTTATCCATTGTAAAAGTAATAATATTAATGAACACTTTACTATGGTGTTTGTTTATTCTAATTAAGTGAGATATTTATAATTGTTACTAGATGTGTGTGTGTGTGTGTGTGTGTGTGTGTGTGTGTGAGATAGCTCTCCTTCACCACCCACTACATACAGCAGTTAGCTATTAAAGGTATCTGATCAGAGTGACAACGTGAAGGAAAATCACACTTGTTATTTTTAGCTTCATATGATGTTATTTACGGCCGGCTGAGGTATTTAAAGCCTTACGTCAGTGTGTGTGTGTGTGTGTGTGTGTGTGTGTGTGTGTGTGTGTGTGTGTCATGACAACTGATTTTTGATACCGTAAGTTTGTTTATACACACACACACACACACTATGAACTCTGATGCTACCATGTAAAAAAATCCTAAATATATAAAATACAAAATACTTATACACCGTAGTACACCCTAAGCGAGTACAGTATATTTGTATAACGTTTAATAACAAAATGATATAAGGCAAGATATTATACAGGTTATTATCAGTGAGTTGTGGTGAATTAATAACTTGTTGAGATAAGGATGGTGCAACAACTGACACCAACTGTGGCAGATGGCAAGATGATGCTGAGAGAAGGGGGGGGGGTGTAGTTGGCAGGCCTGAGGCTTCGAAGGCGCGGACCTTACTGCTGCTGCTGCTACTACTACTACTGCTCCTCCTCCTGCTGCTGCTCCCTGTACTGACAATATAGGCTTCACCTGTATACTAACAATTTCCAGTAATGTTATCATGTTTGCCTTAATCATTTACTAGACTCGTTCTGGATCCTGCTGGCATATAGAGGGCAACTTTCATCCAACTGGACAAACATACAAAAAAAAACACGTTAATTTTCTCAACATTAATCATCACCAACCTTACCTAAAGACATACAAGATACACTAAATGATTTGTAGACGTGTAGAAAATAATGTTTATGGTGCGTGTCAGGTGTTGGTTGTGGATATAATATAGTAATTTAGTGTGGTAGGCTTGAGCGGAGGGGTTGGTAGCCCTTCCGTACTGGCGCGCGGATGATCAATACTACGAGAAGAGAGTAGCTCGCCACCCCGGGCCTTCTGCCGCCTCAACTCATCTCCCTCTTGACGGAAAGAGGAAAAAAAAAAAGACAAAAAGTAATTCTGATTATAAGTGGATTACATAGTGAACCCAGAACTATTTATTGAGCTCCGGGGGTGACGTGAGAGTAACAGAGTTTGGTGTACAACTCTACGGTGTGGGCGGCCTGCTTCACTATACTGTACTGCTGCTCTCTCTCTCTCTCTCTCTCTCTCTCTCTCTCTCTCTCTCTCTCTCTCTCTCTCTCTCTCTCTCTCTCTCTCTCTCTCACCACCATACACAAACATACACACACCACACACAAACATACACACACCACACACAAGCACACACACATACTACTACTACTTTGCTGCCACTCGGAATGAGTAAGACAATCATCCATCGATGACAATGATATGAGTCATTAGTGATGTTTCCTTTGTTGATGAGCTCTGAGGTGACTCGAGAGGCCATTACGGGACCGACAGGGTCGTCCACAGATGTTGCACGTGTTGGGGGCTACATTTAGTGCGGGAGGGGCGGTAGTACCGTTAACCTGGATAATGGTGGAGGTGTGGCGGAAGTCGTCTTATGTTGAACAGCCTCGTCACCCGGCACTGGATGATCCACCCCATCGGCAGCCAAGAAAATGGAAAAGAGAGTTGGTGCCAACACACATCCTTGTTTTATCTCCGTTTGGATGGGGAAGAACTCAGACTGGATGCTGTTGTGCAGACACTGTCACTAATGCCATTGTGGAGTTGCCTCACATGATGTAGTCAATGAGGTGCCAGTGTTTGGATCGTGGGTGTTGCCACGAACCATTGAACTTGTCGGCTTGCCTGAACAAGGTATTGGTGATAGTGCAGCACACTTGCTGAGAAGTAGACCATTGGGGTTACACTTGTCTTGTCCATTTCTCCCTATGGTTCCCTGCCAAATGTTAGCATCTCTGCCAACTCTGGCATTGAAGTCGCCAAGGAACACAACCTTGTCTTCTCTGGGGATAGAGGTTAGCACTGTCGAGGTCGGCGTAAAAGGCCTCCTTGGTGTCATCCTCTGCATCCAGTGTTGGGGTGTATGCACTGATGAAGGCATGACGTGAGTGATTCAGTGGGACTCGGATCGTCATGAGGCGCTCGTTGATCTCAATAGGCATTTCAGTTAGCCTGTGTAGGATGCGTTGGCGGATGGCAAAGCCAACTCCATAAATGCGGTTTCTCTCCGCAGCCGGCTTACCCTTCCAGAAGAAGGTATAGCCAGTACCCCGTTCTGTGAGTTGACCCTCGTCTGGGAGCCGGGACTCACTAATGGCTGCTCTGTCGATGTTATACCTAGCCACCTCTTATGCCACAAGGGCTGTTCTTTCAAGACGCTCATTTGTGCCAGTGTCCAGGAGAGACCTGACATACCATGCAGCGACCATAAGAGGTTGTATAGTTTGCTTTTGTTTGGATCCTTAGATTAAATGAGGTTAGGTTAGCGATAGAGTGGTTAATCTTCAGGAGCTAAGAGGCTAATCTTCAAGTGATCTCATTTTGGTTCTAAACTTACCACAACTAAACCTCTGAGAATAATTGTCCTGAGTCATAGCTTCACAGCAGCCACGACCCGCAACACTGGTGTACCGGACCTGAGTGGTGGTGTTGGAGTAAGAATATTCTGAGTGAGGGGGGGGGGGGGGCTCTTCGTGTATTTTGTGTTAGTAACAATTTGGTCGTTAGTGCTAGATGGTGTGTGGTGGTGCTTAAATTATCGACACGATATATGTGTGTATGCGTGTGCGTGTAAATAAATAAAGACGTTTTGTTTATTAAGGTGTGTTGAGGAAGAGTGTTCTGGGCCTTCCTACCACTCCTCCCCTCCCTCACACACACACTCACTCACACACACACACACATTGCAACTGGAGGCGTGAGTATGACAGAGAGGGAAAAGGAAAGGAGGTAGAATTAAGTGGAGGGAGGGAAGTGGAAAGGTAAGGAGGGAGGTGCGGGAAGGAGGGAAGGGAGGGTGGCCAACCATTCCACCTCTTCCAGTAATCGGTACTTTCTGACTATTTCATTATAACAATCTTTATGTATCGATAAATATCTCTCACTAAATATTACAAACAAACAGAAAAATAATTATTGTCTCAATGTTAATACCTGGACATAGATATACTAACGGAGAGAGGGGGATGGAGGGGAGAGAGGTGGGGAAGAGAGGGAGATATTATGTTATCCTGGGCGGGCTTCGGGTGTTTGTGGAGGGGGGGAAGGGGAGGGGGGGGGGGGGAGTGGACCCTAAACGTGTATGGAGGTGCGTACGTTCAGAAAACTTAGTATACGTAATATTTTATTCTTTAAATTTTTCCACATATATTCGTCTTCAATTCAGAGTTGCGTGTGTGTGTGTGTGTCTGTAGAGGGGGGGGGGGAGGAGATGCACACACACACACACACACACACACACATTAGTGGTATGAAGACGCGTGTTTTGATTGTTCAACCAACAGTACTATGTTCATTGTATACCCGTATGGCTGTGTATATTGTTTGTATACCTCAACTGTCTGTGTACATTGTTTGTATACCTGCATTTTTTAATTTATTTATATATTCATTTATTTATTCTTACAATTCATATCTACGCAGAAAAAAAATATTATGACACGTAAAGTTTGTCCATATGTAAATAATTATTAAATTTTTATTACCTATTCATTCAATAAAAGATCTCTCACTTAGGTCTGGGTTACGTAATTGTACAAACTATAAATTGTTTTTAATTCTCTCGTATGTCGTAACAACTCAAACCTCGTGTGTGAGATAATAAGAAAAACAATATTCAACAGTTGTAAATATTATGTTACGTAACGCTCATCGTGTGTGTGTGTGTGTGTGTGTGTGTGTGTGCCACTTCTCATAATATCTCTTTAAAGTTTTTTGTTATTTCCAGCTTGATAGTATAGTGGAGGGAGGCTTCTATTTTACTCCCAAGACGAATATGATTTTATAAATTTCCATTAATTACTATTTTCTTGGCTCAACGTAAACTATAGGCCTAACGCATTTCATGGCTTAATATCTATCACTCTAAGTCAAAATAAATAACTGGGCCTTACATTACCCTAACTCCTATCATTAGTGTTAACTCAGCATTGTGGTGGGTAGAGTGGTGAGGAGGAGGGTTGCTGGGTACACTATTGGGGCGGTTTGGCTGAGCAGCGGCCGGTGGCGTTGACGGTTAATGGCAGGGAGGGGAGGGTGCGGTTTTTGTGGCTCTTGTCCACTGTCCTCCTCGCCGCCGCTCTCTCCCTCTCTCTCTTATTCTCCTCTTCTTCCCTACTCCTGCCCCGCTTACAGGTATTTTTATTACGCTTTCATCCCTGTATTGGTGATTTGTTCCCGTCTCTGTACTAGTCAATTCAGAAAACATTCCCTTTATGAACATCCAGCGAAGTGTGGAACGTCTTTTTTAAAATATTATGTCACCATGTTGTAAATTTAGTAAGGCATTAATTGATATAGATAATATATTTAAGTACTATACTAATAATATTACTTGAGGAGATGGTAGCACAAGAGGCGCCTCCCGCAGCTGAGTATAAAAGCGCGGGAAACTTTGTTTACATCCGTGACGTCATAATGGATTTGCCCCCCCCCCCCCCGTGACGTAATCGAGGATCAGTTTCAATGATGCTTTTTATTAGAAATTCAATCTTACTTTTTTCACAGTTGTATACGTGGCCCAACCATTCTCCATGCTGTTGTTTATGGTTACGCCTAGTTAGTGGTCCATGTGAGGGTATTGTTCATAGTTCAACATACACAGAGGAAACATAGGTGTCATCAACAACAACAATAACAAAAACAACAACAGCAGTAAAATACAATAAAAAAAATTTGCATAAATTGCGTCTTATTTCTTGTTGGTGTGTGAGGTTTATTTTAATGGAAGAACTCACCTGAAGATCACACACCCCAGCTTAGATCACGCACCCCAGCTTAGATCACACACCCCAGCTTATTTCGTCTGATGATTAACTAAACCGACTTACGCTAACTAACTCTAATCCAACTAACTCTAACTCTAATCTAATCTAATATTACTTGAATTACTATATTTGTTTTATCGTAAAATTTCGTATTATTATAATCACTACACCTCCACTTCCACCACCACCTCATCTTCTTCCTCCTCCTGCTCCTCTTCATCCCCCTCCTCCTCCTCCTCCTCTTCATCCCCCTCCTCCTCCTCCTCCTTCTCCCCCTCTTCCTCCTCCTCTTCATCTTCCTCCTCTTCCTGTAAACACCAGGTCACCCAAATCCTACATAATTATAGACTACCCACAACCTAACCTAACCTGACCACAACACAACCTAACCTGACCACAACACAACCTAACCTAACCTAACCCACAACACAACCTAACCTGACCACAACCTAACCTAACCTAACCCACAACACAACCTAACCTAACCTAACCCACAACACAACCTAACCTGACCACAACACAACCTAACCTAACCTAACCCACAACACAACCTAACCTGACCACAACCTAACCTAACCTAACCCACAACACAACCTAACCTAACCTAACCCACAACACAACCTAACCTGACCACAACACAACCTAACCTAACCTAACCCACAACACAACCTAACCTGACCACAACCTAACCTAACCTGACCACAACACAACCTAACCCACAACAGTTTCTTTCCATTTCAAATAAAAGCGATCAGACAAAAGCGAAAGATTAACTGAATGAGAGGTGATAGTGGTGAGGAGAGGTGGAGTGTGTGGTGTAGTGATGTGTAGTGTAGTGGTGTGGTGTGGTGTGGTGTGGAGTGTGTGGTGTAGTGATGTGGTGTGTGGTGTAGTGATGTGTAGTGGTGTGGTGTGTGTGGTGTAGTGATGTGGTGTGTGGTGTAGTGGTGTGGTGTGGTGTGGTGTGGAGTGTGTGGTGTAGTGATGTGGTGTGTGGTGTAGTGATGTGTAGTGGTGTGGTGTGTAGTGGTGTAGTGATGTGGTGTGTGGTGTAGTGATGTGTAGTGGTGTGGTGTGTGTGGTGTAGTGATGTGTGTGGTGGAAGTGTGTAGTGGTGTGGTGTGGTGTGGAAGTATGTAGTGGTGTGGAGTGTGGTGTGGCGGAAGTGTGTAGTGGTGATGTGTAGTAATGGTGGTGTGGTGTGGTGTGGAAGTGTGTAGTGGTGATGTGTAGTGGTGTGGTGTGGAAGTGTGTAGTGGTGTGGAGTGTGGTTTGGCGGAAGTGTGTAGTGGTGATGTGTAGTGATGTGTAGTGGTGTGGTGGAAGTGTGTGTGTAGTGGTGTGGAGTGTGGTGTGGTGTGGTGTGGTGAAAGTGTGTGTGTGTAATGGTGTGGTGTGGTGGAAGTGTGTGTGTGTAGTGGTGTGGTGTGTGGAGTGTGGTGTGAGTGTGTGTGTAATGGTGATGTGTAGTGGTGTAGTGATGTGTGTGGTGTGGTGGAAGTGTGTGTGTAGTGGTGATGTGTAGTGATGTGGTGTGTGGAGTGTGGTGTGGTGTGTGGTGTGGTAGAAGTGTGTAGTGGTGTAGTGATGTTGTGTGTGGTGTGTGTGTGTAGTGGTGATGTGTAGTGATGTGGTGTGGTGTGTTGTGTGGTGGAAGTGTGTAGTGGTGTAGTGATGTTGTGTGTGGTGTGTGTGTAGTGGTGATGTGTAGTGATGTGGTGTGTGGAGTGTGGTGTGGTGGAAGTGTGTAGTGGTGTAGTGATGTGTGTGGTGTGGTGTGTGTGTAGTGGTGATGTGTAGTGATGTGGTGTGTGGAGTGTGGTGTGGTGTGTGGTGTGGTGGAAGTGTGTAGTGGTGTAGTGGTGTGTGTGGTGTGGTGTGTGTGTAGTGGTGTGGTGTGTGGTGTGGTGTGGTGTGGTGTAGTGATGTGGTGAACGTGTGTAGTGGTGATGTGTAGTGGTGTGGTGTGTGGTGTGGTGTATTGTAGTGATGTGGTGGAAGTGTGTAGTGGTGATGTGTAGTGGTGTGGTGTGGTGTGGTGTAGTGATGTGGTGAACGTGTGTAGTGGTGATGTGTAGTGGTGTGGTGTGGTGTGTGGTGTGGTGTATTGTAGTGATGTGGTGGAAGTGTGTAGTGGTGATGTGTAGTGGTGTGGTGTGGTGTGGTGTGGTGGAAGTGTGTAGTGGTGTGGTGGAAGTGTGTGTGTAGTGGTGATGTGTAGTGGTGTAGTGTGGTGTGGTGTGTAGTAGTGATGTGTGGTGGTGATGTGTAGTGGTGTAGTGTGGTGGTAGAAAGTGTGTAGTAATTAGCCCCACTGACCTTTCCTTCTTCTTGCCATTGATTCAAGCACAACACTACCACCACCACCACTACCACTACTACCAGTCACTCGCTCACTCATTCATCCTCTCTCTCTCTCTCTCTCTCTCCCTCCCCTCTTCTGCCTGCCCATTCACTCTTCTCTTTTGTCTTCCTTCATTCATTATCTCTCTCTCTCTCTCTCTCTCTCTCTCTCTCTCTCTCTCTCTCTCTCTCTCTCTCTCTCTCTCTCTCTCTCTCTCTTCCGGTGTTGTATTTGCATCATTGTTTTTTTCCCGCGCTTTTGACCTCATTTTTGGCGGTAAATAATTCGTGTCATGCTGCTTTTCTACTTACATGAGTGGGTGTGTGAGTGTGGAGTGGGTGTGTGAGTGTGGAGTGGGTGTATGGGTGGGTGTGTGAGTGATAGTGGGTGGGTGGAGTGGGTGTGTGAGTGTGGAGTGGGTGTGTGAGTGTGTGGAGTGGGTGTATGGGTGGGTGTGTGAGTGATGGTGGGTGGGTGGAGTGGGTGTGTGAGTGTGGAGTGGGTGTATGGGTGGGTGTGTGAGTGATAGTGGGTGGGTGGAGTGGGTGTGTGAGTGTGGAGTGGGTGTGTGAGTGTGGAGTGGGTGTGTGAGTGTGGAGTGGGTGTATGGGTGGGTGTGTGAGTGATAGTGGGTGGGTGGAGTGGGTGTGTGAGTGTGGAGTGGGTGTGTGAGTGTGTGGAGTGGGTGTATGGGTGGGTGTGTGAGTGATAGTGGGTGGGTGGAGTGGGTGTGTGAGTGTGGAGTGGGTGTGTGAGTGTGGAGTGGGTGGGTGGAGTGGGTGTGTGAGTGTGGAGTGGGTGGGTGGAGTGGGTGTGTGAGTGTGGAGTGGGTGTGTGAGTGTGGAGTGGGTGTGTGAGTGTGGAGTGGGTGTGTGAGTGTGGAGTGGGTGGAGTGCGGCTCGTAACTACTCTCTGTTCTACCACACCATGGTTGTAGTTAAACACACACAACCCCCACACACCCCACACAATCCACACACCCCACACAATCCACACAACCCACAACCCACACACCCCACACAATCCACACACCCCAACCCACAACCCACACACCCACACACCCCACACAATCCACACAACCCACACAACCCACACAACCCACACACCCCACACAATCCACACAACCCACAAAGCCACATCACAGCCACATTTGTTTAAGAAGCCGTCAAAGCTCCAAGGTCACTAGCGATGGACTGTAAGAAGGAGAACTACTTCCTCCTCCTCCCCCTCCTCTTCCTCCTCCTCCTCCTCCTCTTTCTCCTCTTCCTCTTCCTCCTCTCCTCCTTTATCTCCTCTTTTTCTTCTTCCTCTTCCTCTTTTTCTCTCTCCTCCATCTCCTCCTCCTCCTTTTCCTCTTCTTCTCTTCCTCCTCCTCTTTATCTTCTTCCTTTTCCTCCTATTCTTCCTCCTCTTCTCTTCCTCCTCCTCCTCCTTGGTGAAGCACAAAGAGGGGGTGGTAGTGGTGGTAATGGTGGTAGTGTGTGTGGTGGTGGTAGTGGTGGTAATGGTGGTAGTGTGTGTGGTGGTGGTAGCGGTGGTAATGGTGGTAGTGTGTGTGGTGGTGGTAGTGGTGGTAGTGTGTGTGTGGTGGTGGTAGTGTGTGTGGTGGTGGTAATGGTGGTAGTGTGTGTGGTGGTGGTAATGGTGGTAGTGTGTGTGTGGTGGTGGTAGTGGTGGTAATGGTTGTAGTGTGTGTGTGGTGGTGGTAGTGGTGGTAATGGTGGTAGTGTGTGTGGTGGTGGTAGCGGTGGTAATGGTGGTAGTGTGTGTGGTGGTAGTAATGGTGGTAGTGTGTGTGGTGGTGGTAATGGTGGTAGTGTGTGTGTGGTGGTGGTGGTGGTGGTAATGGTGGTAGTGTGTGTGGTGGTGGTAGTGGTAGTAATGGTGGTAGTGTGTGTGGTGGTGGTAGTGGTGGTAGTGTGTGTGGTGGTGGTAGTGGTGGTAATGGTGGTAGTGGTGGTAGTGTGTGTGGTGGTGGTAGTGGTGGTAATGGTGGTAGTGTGTGTGGTGGTGGTAATGGTGGTAGTGTGTGTGTGGTGGTGGTAGTGGTGGTAATGGTGGTAGTGTGTGTGGTGGTGGTAGTGGTGGTAATGGTGGTAGTGGTGGTGGTAATGGTGGTAGTGTGTGTGTGGTGGTGGTAGTGTGTGTGGTGGTGGTAGTGGTGGTAATGGTGGTAGTGTGTGTGGTGGTGGTAGCGGTGGTAATGGTGGTAGTGTGTGTGGTGGTGGTAGTGGTGGTAGTGTGTGTGGTGGTGGTAGTGGTGGTAATGGTGGTAGTAATGGTGGTAGGTATGGTGATAATGGTGTTGGTGATAATGGTGGAGGAGAAACAAAAGATCATATTCACAAGTCTCTCTCTCTCTCTCTCTCTCTCTCTCTCTCTCTCTCTCTCTCTCTCTCTCTCTCTCTCTCTCTCATAGCAATGGGTGTTGTAAGTGTGTTGAGTGTGGTAAGTGAGTGTGTTGAGTGTGGTAAGTGAGTGTGTTGAGTGTGGTAAGTGAGTGTTGAGTGTGGTAAGTGAGTGTGTTGGGTGTGGTAAGTGAGTGTTGAGTGTGGTAAGTGAGTGTGTTGGGTGTGGTAAGTGAGTGTGTTGGGTGTGGTAAGTGAGTGTGTTGAGTGTGGTAAGTGAGTGTGTTGAGTGTGGTAAGTGAGTGTTGAGTGTGGTAAGTGAGTGTGTTGGGTGTGGTAAGTGAGTGTGTTGGGTGTGGTAAGTGAGTGTGTTGAGTGTGGTAAGTGAGTGTGTTGAGTGTGGTAAGTGAGTGTTGAGTGTGGTAAGTGAGTGTGTTGAGTGTGGTAAGTGAGTGTTGAGTGTGGTCAGTGAGTGTGTTGAGTGTGATAAGTGAGTGTTGAGTGTGGTGAGTGTGTTGAGTGTGATAAGTGAGTGTGTTGGGTGTGGTAAGTGAGTGTGTTGAGTGTGGTAAGTGAGTGTGTTGAGTGTGGTAAGTGAGTGTGTTGAGTGTGGTAAGTGAGTGTGTTGAGTGTGGTAAGTGAGTGTGTTGAGTGGTAGTGGTGTGTGAGTGTGGTAAGTGAGTGTGTTGAGTGTGGTAAGTGAGTGTGTTGAGTGTGGTAAGTGAGTGTGTTGAGTGTGGTAAGTGAGTGTTGAGTGTGGTAAGTGAGTGTGTTGAGTGTGATAAGTGAGTGTTGAGTGTGGTGAGTGTGTTGAGTGTGATAAGTGAGTGTGTTCGGTGTGGTAAGTGAGTGTGTTGAGTGTGGTAAGTGAGTGTGTTGGGTGTGGTAAGTGAGTGTGTTGAGTGTGGTAAGTGAGTGTGTTGGGTGTGGTAAGTAGTGTGTTGAGTGTGGTAAGTGAGTGTGTTGAGTGTGGTAAGTGAGTGTGTTGAGTGTGGTAAGTGAGTGTTGAGTGTGGTAAGTGAGTGTGTTGAGTGTGGTAAGTGAGTGTGTTGAGTGTGGTAAGTGAGTGTGTTGAGTGTGGTAAGTGAGTGTGTTGAGTGTGGTAAGTGAGTGTGTTGAGTGTGGTAAGTGAGTGTTGAGTGTGGTAAGTGAGTGTGTTGAGTGTGGTAAGTGAGTGTGTTGAGTGTGGTAAGTGAGTGTGTTGAGTGTGGTAAGTGAGTGTGTTGAGTGTGGTAAGTGAGTGTGTTGAGTGTGGTAAGTGAGTGTGTTGGGTGTGGTAAGTGAGTGTGGTAAGTGAGTGTGTTGAGTGTGGTAAGTGAGTGTGTTGAGTGTGGTAAGTGAGTGTGTTGAGTGTGGTAAGTGAGTGTGTTGAGTGTGGTAAGTGAGTGTGTTGAGTGTGGTAAGTGAGTGTGTTGAGTGTGGTAAGTGAGTGTGTTGAGTGTGGTAAGTGAATGTATTGAGTGCAGCTTTTATTGATCACATTAACTCAGCGGGTTCCTGTAATGATTGAGTGTGTGTGTGTTTGTGTGAGTGTGTGTGTGTGATTTGATTTTTGATTTTGCCGCCTACAGTGGCTACTTTATTGTGCACCCCACACTCATCCTGTGAGCGGTAGCACAAAAGGATTACAGAGTAGAGTTTACAAAGGGTCATAATAATTAACCCCCGTTGTCAGGATATTATGGCACTGAATGTTACACAGTATTTCATTTACATTATTTGTTTAGTTCTATACATAAAGGGTAACTTATTCACAAATGCTTGAGTACAGGCGTGTGAGGCAGTATGTCTGGCCTCACACTTTGTTAGTACAGGCGTGTGAGGCAGTATGTCTGGCCTCACACTTTGTTAGTACAGGCGTGTGAGGCAGTATGTCTGGCCTCACACTTTGTTAGTACAGGCGTGTGAGGCAGTATGTCTGGCCTCACACTTTGTTATTCACATTTACGTGGGAGGTATTCAAGCACATTGTGTATTTGGTTCTGTACATGAGAACTGATATAGTTACTAAGTGCAAAAAAGTGGATACAATCTTAATATGTCGGCTATCTTGCCATTAGAGATGAAGTGTTGTGCCATTTCACACACAGTGTGCTTGGACCTGTCCCTAAAAGGTTCTATCTTCACACAGTCGAGGACGTAGTGTTCAAGTGTGTGGCCATATGTATGGCCACACACTTTACATTTAGTCTTGTTTACATCTGCTTGAGGAACATACTGCCAAAGGTACTTATATCCTAACCTTAATCTAGCTGTTACAACATCTTGTAATCTAGTGATCTTGTTACTTGCTCCATATACATGTTTCACTTGATACATCTCATCATGGTAAACTATGGATCGACTAGTGCCTGTTTGCACTTGTCTACTTGCGTCAAACTCATCAATAAGTTCTTTCCTAATTACAGTTTTAAGGGTTCTTTTTGACAGACCCAAATTGTATTCAACGGTGTCTTTGTTAGACGCGAGTTTGGCGAGGGCATCAACTCTGTCATGTTTTATGAGGCCTATGTGAGAGGGGATCCACAACAGTTTGACCCTGACACCCCGGTCAACAAGGCACGCATATTTGTGTCTGGCGTCAGAGACAAGAGCGTGACAACCTGAGTCGAGGGTACCAAGGGCAAGTAGTGAGGATAGAGAGTCAGTGATGATGAGACTGTCAGTAACAGTGGTTTCAATGAATTTAATAGCTGTGAGTATGGCAACTAATTCAGTTTGTAGAGTGGATGCCCAGTTGTTAATTCTAGCCCCTTTCTCAATTATATGACCGTCAGGTTGAGTCACAACAATAGCACTTCCAGCCCTCCCACAGGCGGTGTTTAGAGATCCATCAGTGTAGATGGTCTGTGTGATATTATCATCAGTCTGTAGAGTGTGTATGTGTTCAAGAGCTCTCAATTTGGCAGTGTGTTGGAGATAAATGCTTTGTATAATTAATTTTTTAGGCGGATACGTCGGTATTGTGATATCGAAGGGAACTGTCCGCCAGGGTGGCAGGAAGCGCTGTTGTGTCTCAACTTTGTACAGGTGGTCTAGTCCAAACATCTTCATATGTGTAGCTGTAGTTTGGATCCATTTAGACTCAGTAGTCCCATGGTTCATACATTCTAGCAATTTTAAGGAAACAATGTTATCAGGATCACCACGCAGAAGCCTCAGGGCTATCATGAGGTTGACTTCAATTATTCTATCTTTAACACTGGGTATACCTAGTTCTTTCATCATATTAAGTACTTTAGTGCTCATGGGACATCCTAGGATAATTCTGAGGGCTTTATTTTGCATTTTCTCGAGCTTGTCAACGCCTTTCCCGTCACGAATGACCAGGGCTGGTGCGTGGTAATCTATCAGAGATCTTATATAGCCTAGGTACATTGTTTTAACAATTCTAATATTAGCACCATAGTGCGGGCTGTACCCCGCTACACTTCTAAGAGGTCTCAGTCTGTCAGTACATTGGCGGGTTAGCTGTTGTATGGCAGGTAGGGTACAAGGGACGGAAACACCAAGATATTTAAAAGAAGAAACATAGTCAATAGTGTTGTTACCTATCTTGAACTTGGCGGGGCCGCGTTTGCGGTTACCAGCTTCTTTGTTGAACACCTTAGTTTTCTCAGTGGAGATAATAAGACCGAGGTGTTCACAGGCTGCGTATACATGGTTCAGGGTGGTTTGCATTTCACGATGAGTTTTAGTATGTATAAGAATATCATCAGCATAGCTGATTAAGATATTGCTGGGGTTGTCTGGTATTAAATTTAATAATGCATTCATAAGAACATTGAACAAAGTGGGGCTAAGTACTCCACCTTGAGGGGTACCAAGTTGCATATCTTTAACTTCACTTTTGTAACCCTGAAACAGTGCAGCAGCCCTTCTGTTTGTTAGGTAGCCACTTATCCAGTGTAACAGCCTACCTCCTATATCCATTTTGGCTAGTTCGTACAATATCAGTTGCCTATTGGCAATATCAAATGCAGCTTTTAGGTCAAGAAATGTGGTATATCTGTGCCTTTCATCACCATGCACAGTTAGGAATGTGGTGATGCAATTATGTACACCTTTACCATGGGTGAAGCCATTTATGTTAGGAGACATGTGTTCTCTGATTCTATACAAGAGTCTGCCAAGAACCATCCTCTCAAAGGTTTTACACAGGCAGCTGGTTAGTGATATGGGACGAAAAGCATCAGGCTGTCCTGGTTTCGGTATTGGTACAACAATACTGCTGGTCCATGATGTGGGTAGTCGGCCCTCGGCATGACTCATATTGTACAATACCAACAATGGATTGCCTGGCACGCGCCTTAGTAGTCTAACGACGTTGTAGGTGACTCCGTCTTCTCCAGGGGAAGTAGACCTGGCGAGGGCGGCGTCAAGCTCCCACTCAGTATATGGAACATCACACTCATCGTGCTGTTTGCCCAGCATAAAGCTAATAAGATTACTTCTCTCTACAGACTTCGCATCAAGGAGTCCCCGAGTCCCAGCTGGTAACATGTCATAGCTCGACACATGAGCCCACTTTGTTATTAGCTCATTCGACTTTTGCAGAGGGTTTGGATGGGAGACGTGTCTACTGTTTTTACCTCTGATTATGTTTATGTCTTTCCAGGATTTGCTGAGGGATGTGTGTTGGTTCAGGCTGTTGACATATGTCTCCCATACATTTTGTCTGAGTTCGTTTACACGTTCCCTGACAGCAGCAAGGGAAGCTTGATACAATTGTAACATTTGAGGTGTTCTAATTTGTCTGTAACCCTTACCCACCCTCTTGACCCTAGTCCTATCTATCAGATCGTCATGGAAACTTTGGTAGTTGTCAGGCTTGTAGTCCTTGTACCAGTCATGGATGAAGTCTATGAACAGGCTTTCATGTTCTTGCCTGACTGTGATTCTACGTCTGTTGAGTTTACCACCAGTGGGGGTGTCATTGGCTACATGTATACTAGCTTGGATTGGGCTGTGGTCAGACATAAGATCAGTGACAACATCAGAGCTATGAGTTGTGTATGATAGATTAAAGCCAATACATTTGTCAAGACCCCCGCCATAGATGTGTGTTGGTTCATTATTACCTATAATTTGAACATCTTCATATGCGCTGAGAAGTGAGATAAGTCTCCTACCATTGGTGTTAGTGGTGGAGTCGCCTAATTTCTTGTGTCTAGTATTCAGGTCACCCATCAGGACAGTGGGCTCAGTGTGTAAAAAGTCTGGGAGATCTGTGTATTGAAGCTGATCTGAGGGAGCATAGGCGTTTAGCACGTTGAGTGTGGAGTTGCCCAGGTGGATAGTGATCCCATGGTACTGAAGGTTGGTAGTCTTTTTGGATACAAGAGGTACATGCGGGAGTGACTTCTTAACATACATCAAACATGTGTGAGTAGAACTAGGATCATAATACACATAATTGGGCAGACTGGGAGGGGGCTTACCATTAGGTGTGAGACACTCCTGCAGACACACAATATCGATGTCCTCAGTCACAACTTTGTGGTGTAGGTCAGGGTATCGTTTTCTAAGGGATGAGATGTTCCAACTCATCACCTTCACCGCTCTGTATCTTTGTCTGGTATTAACACAGGCCATTATGAACTGTATTTGGAGAGAAGCAAAAGGCACTGTATGATACTGTTCTTTTCTACGCTGCCTGTCCCTTCGGCAGGCAGTAGGCCAGTTAACCTTTTTGAAACATTTCTGGAGCATGTACGGCTTAACAATTGTTGTATTTCAGTGGCAGACAACAACACACTTTGGTTACACTCGACATCACCACCATTTTCTGTTTGTGTTTGTTCATCTTCACTGACCTTGTCCACAGAGGCATCAGTACAACTGTTGCCAGTATCACTATTTTCCTCTGCGTGGACACTAGTTCCTGGTGGGTCTTGAGTTTCCACATCTGGTACTGACATCTGAATGTCTTCAGTTTGACTGTAATTTTTCCGTAGCTGCTGCACTGTGTTGGTGGTGTTTTTTTCCTTTGGTGTATCACAGAGGCTCCTTAACATTTCAGTTTGAGCTGTAAATTGAGCTTTGAGTTCCTTAATTTCATTTTTCAAATCATTGATCTCTTCACGTTGTGCGTGTTCACGGAGTGTGTTGGCAGCTACCTGTTGTGTCGGTACGTCTGTGTTGCTCCATACTGATCTTTCGATGAATGCTGGTGATGATCCTGGAGCTTTGGTGAGGAGGGCGGGCCAGGGGTTGGCCGTAGGGAGTACCCTAGCAGCATTAGTGTTTCTTGAGACCTGCCTGGGTGGCGGGTGTAGGAGCTCTAGAACAGTCAGGGTGCCATACAGGAACTCCAACTGTTTTGCAGTTAATACACTTCTGTTGGATGACACCCCCTTGAGCAACTGTATCTCTGCAAACCTGTGTTGCATGTTGCCTTGAGCAGAGACCACGGCTTAGTCGAGGGGCATAACCGGGCCACATGGCCCCAGTGCTGACAGTTGTAACACCTCCGGTTAGGGGGATGATAGAGAGTTACCTTCAGAGTCCGATAGGCACCACGGACTCGAATGGTCCTGGGTGGGTCTTCCGAGCCAACCCAGTCTGCAATGACTGCATTCTTGCCCCTGAGTCGCTTCGTCCTTCTGATGTAGGGATGGGCTTCTAGTAGTGTAGGGGTCTGGTACTGGTCGAGCCCTATGATTATTATGGTTTTCTTGCTCGATGGTTGGGATGGTTGTTCCATGGTTATTCCCCTTATGCTATTGGTGAGGAGATCCTGTATGACTGCTGGGTCGTTTCTAATCAGAACATGATCTTGTGTACCGACTCTGAACTGAAACTCAGCCTCTGGGTGTTTGTCTTCCGCATCGTTCAGCCAGAGATACTTGTCTTCAGGTGATGTACCTTCAGGGAAGTTTAATCTTACTCTCATGGGGGGTTGTGGTTGTAGTTGATGGTCTCTAAGTTTTCTGCCTTTTCGGCCTTCCGCTTGTTCCTGGACTGAACTAGTTGAAAGCCATCCTCTCCGTTGGTGTCAAGGTCAACACCACAGTCGCCTGGCTCACTCAGTGCATCAGGAGAGTTAAAGCGAGTAGCTGGGTCGCCAGTCAACTCAGACATGGTGGAGTTACAGGACTCGACTTATATGCCTACGTCAGAGGGCTGAGGACTGCTCGGCACTCCTAGGAAGTCAGCGGTGGTTGGGAGGCGTAACCCTCTCAGAGGACAAAGGAGACTGGCATCTACAGCGTATTAGCGGTGTGAGGGGAGGCCATAAGCAGGCCTCCCGCGGAGGGAGTGTGGTGTCGGGGGGACTAAGGTAACAGGAGTATTCTCAGTTTATAAACACTTTTATTACACTACACTTGTTCTTAATAGTATCTCTGTTTTTCTGGTTAGATACAGTATCAAAGTAAATTTTAGTTTCAAAAGAACTAACCAGCTTGGCACACTATGAGGAAGGGGGTTTGTGTAAACAAACCCTCACCACATGGCCGAGCGTGACCGCAAGGGTATAGGCCTTGCCTCGCGGGCACCTACACCTACACACGACACAGTGCTCAACCCACGGTAGTTCACTTGTTATACAGGCAACATATTTGCAGTTGTTGACCTATCCCCACCCTACTGGGTGGTGGTGTGTTATTTCGAAGTCAAGTGTGAAGCCGACCCACTGTTGTTCTCAGGGTGGACTGATTAGCACCTCCTTGTCAGGAGATGGTGGTCAGTTCCCAGCAGTGCTTATCTCACTGGTGAGTCACGGTTCTCACTGGTACTGTCTAGTGCTGAATTCACTGGCTTAAACACTGTTCATCACTGTTCAACACTGGTTCCACTTCTTTCCGAAACGAAATGTCACTTTTGATTATGTTGATATCCCGGTGGTGAGGATGGGTCGGGGAGAGGGACGTGGGGAATGGGCCGAGCATTGGCCAAGGGTGAGAGCTGCTCAGCAGGAGCAGCGCCTAAATAGGTCTTGACCCTACGGTGGTCAATAATAATAATAATAATAAACGGTTTATTAATAAAGTTGTAGCCGGCGGCTGAAAATATACAAACATTCCAAACTCAGGAGAAAAAAATATTAACATCCTTTGAGAATCTCTGAGTGTGAGGGAGTGTTGGAGGATTGTTGGGTGTTGGAGGCCGGGTGTTGGAGGATTGTTGGGGGCCGGGTGATGGGGTGTTGGAGGCCGGGTGTTGGAGGATTGTTGGGTGTTGGAGGCCGGGTGTTGAAGGATTGTTGGGGGCCGGGTGATGGGGTGTCGGGGGCCGGGTGATGGGGGCCTGGTTTGGGATAAAGGTGGTGTTAAATTCATCTCAAATACCAATACACAACCTTATTAAAACAGCATTCACAGCCTTATTAAAACAGCATTCACAGCCTTATTAAAACAGCATTCACAGCCTTATTAAAACAGCATTCACAGCCTTATTGAAAACCAACTTACTCTTCAGAAATCATATACGCTAAAAACCCATCATGTGTAGCGTTATAGAAAACAAGAATATACGCAGCCTTTGAGACCATTTACGCAGTTCTAATACGCCCTTCTCAACAGCGTCGAAAACCTGATAGCGTATACAAAAAGGGACTCAATATACGCAGTCCTGTAAACTCAATATACGCAGTCCTGTAAACTCAATATACGCATCATAGAGAGCTCCGTAAGCTCCAACATACTCAGCATAGAGCCTCGTAAGCCCCGACATACGCAGCATAGAGCCTCGTAAGCCCCAACATACGCAGCATAGAGCCTCGTAAGCCCCAACATACGCAGCATAGAGAGCCCCGTAAGCCCCAACATACGCAGCATAGAGCCTCGTAAGCCCCAACATACGCAGCATAGAGCCTCGTAAGCCCCAACATACGCAGCATAGAGCCTCGTACGCATCATAGAGCCTCGTAAACCCACTCACTCTACGCAGCTAACATGATAGATAGTATACATGAGAGAGAGAGGGAGAGAGAGAGCAGCTCCCAGCAGCCGAGGAACAAACAGCTCCCATATTGATGGTGGTGGGGTAAACTGGAGCCTCACCCAATGGCTGCCTCTGGCCTGGCCTGCCGCTCTCCCTCTCCCTCCACCAAACCCAATTGGCTAAATGCAACGGGTAAATTTCTGTCGAGTAAATGGTACAAATTCGCCGATGAATGTCCAAATACCAGGCGGAAAAGTTGGCTTGTCACAAAACAATTATTTTGTACCCACCCTGGCTGGCACTCAATGAATTTGGCTTTGTAAATAGTTGTGTGTGTGTGTGTGTGTGTGTATTATTAGCCAATGGTTTCCTCCCCCCAAAATACCGGGCGTCTTGTGATGGGCCGCTGTAAACAAGGGTTGAAGAGTCTAGTGGTTGGTGATAAGGCTTATGAGCAATACGAAAGTAACTTTGTTGATAAACGAGGTTGTCTTTGATACCATACTGCCTAAAAACAGCACCCATTTCTTTTACTACTCTCGCCACCACGAGGTCGGACGTATGATTAATCTCCCATAGGCAGTACAGAAAAGCTTATCGATTGAAGAGAGTGTCATTCTAAGTGAAGTTTAACACATATACTAACAAAATTCAAAGTCTTTTAAGTTTAGTTCACACTGTAGTACATGAAGAATGAATCAACGTAGGTGTGGGTATGGATCGGACAGGGTTTTTGCGTTGTTGTACGATAGTTTTTCCCCCTCCGTTTAGAGCGACGACAACACAACCCAAAGTAACCATCAGTATCAGTCGGGAAAGACGAGGTGGAGTACACTCGCGCTCACGCTCTCATGGATTGAGTTTTCTATTTTGCCCTCTAAGCATATAACTGAATTTTGTACTGACGGTGAAGCAAACGACGATAATACTCACACACTAAAGTGGCCACAGTGACATCTAGGTGACACATAAACCGGTGATTTTCTTAAACTTACTTATATTGTGCGCGTAGGCTGGTGGAGGAAGACAGGCCTAGTCCGGTATATATATAAAAAAAAAAATCCCATTATACCAGAGATATATTTGTGGGGTGCGTTATAGCCCGTGTTATTGACTGAGGCCAAGACCAGTGTGTGACAGCAGGTAGTGGAGGCATCATCTGTGTGTATGGTCATCTCGAGGCCAACAAATGGATTAGACAAAACTGGTAAGTTGAACTCTTCTTGGTTATGGTGGTGGCTCAGCCTGCTGCCTCCACTAAGTAAAACTCCAACAATTGGTAATTATTTTAAGACAGCCGTACAGGTTATGACCATCTTGCCAACATGATCCACTACTATTAACTAACACCTGACAGAGGCCATCATCATCACTACACACACACACCCAAAAAAAAGTGTGTTATTCCCACGTGTTATGACTTACGGTGACGTGGTAATTGTAATGATATAAGTATGTTATTGCTGTCATTAGCCTGTGTGAGTGAATGTTAACTATAGGGACAGTAGTTTAAGAGTCTCGGTGTCTTTGAAACAATTATGTAAAAACTGGAGCTGTTAATAAATTCTGATTATATGTGAATGATCTCTATAATTAGGTGTTGACACTGGCGGTGTGAGTGACAGACTATGACGTTTGTCTTGATAACGTTGTGAGGTTTGGACCATCGTTTAAAAGGCTATGTGGGGGGGGGGGGGGGCCCTTCACGCATACAAATACAATATGTTACGTTCTGTCTTCATTCATTCATACATACATACGTTACATTCTGTCTTCATACACACACACACACATATATGAATGTTATAATCTACAGTGTATATATGTATGTAGGAAGAATGTAGTGTGTGTGTGTGTCCAGCCTCCTACAAGGTTCATGGTCGATACAGTATTAACGTTGACGTGTGTTAACCTGGCTGTTATTCTAGGTCTTCCTCCTCCTTCTTCTGTTCTTCCTTTTTCATTCCTCTTCTTCTTGTGTTCCTCCTTCCTCTTCTTCTTGTGTTCCTCCTCCTTCATCTTCTTTTCCTCCTCCTCTTTCTGTTTTCCCCCCTTCTTCTTCTGTTTCTCCTCACCTCCTCCTCCTCTCCTCTTTTCCCCTTTCCTCCCAATCTCCCCCCCCCCTCAACCCCCTGTTACATTCCAACCTTCACTCGCCCTGGAATATGATGGTCAGACTCCAGAACTTCCTCACTCCTGTTTTGGAATACGAACCCACCCACCCTTCCTTCCTTCCTTCCTTCCTTCCTTCCTTCCTCCCATCACCTCCTGTATCACCACCACCCCCATCACTACCCCCCCCCATCACTACCCCCCCCCCCCATCACCACCATCTCGTGAAGCCAACCACAGTAAATTCCTCCAGGTTTGGTAGCTGTTCATTTAAAACACACAGGTACACACACACATTGATGCAGGTACACACACATTGACACAGTTATACACAGTGACACAGGTACACACACACATTGATGCAGGTACACACACATTGACACAGTTATACACAGTGACACAGGTACACACACACATTGATGCAGGTACACACACATTGATGCAGGTACACACACATTGACACAGTTATACACAGTGACACAGGTACACACACACATTGATGCAGGTACACACACATTGACACAGTTATACACAGTGACACAGGTACACACACACATTGATGCAGGTACACACACATTGACACAGTTATACACAGTGACACAGGTACACACACACACACACACGATACCTAATAAGTGTTGATACAAGGAAAGTGAATTAGTTTATCATTACTGGTAATATATTAACACTTGATCTGAAGGTTTGTATTTACGCCTCTGATGCTTCCCACTGACAGTCGGCACGTCACCTCAAGATTAACCAACATAACCTAACCTAACCTAACATAACCTTACCTTACCTTACCTAACCTTGCCTTACGTGTTTGGTAATCAAACCTCACCTTACGTACACGGTAACCTCTCCCAACCTAACCTAACATACACAAACTCATAATACAGTTTATATATATATATATATATATATATATATATATATATATATATATATATATATATATATATATATATATATAGATATAGAGAGAGAGAGAGAGAGAGAGAGAGAGAGATCACACACACTTGGCAAACGGCATCTCTAAATATATTCATTTATTATCTACAGCGATGTTAACAGATCACAAGACACACAAGAAAAAATACTATATATATATATATATATATATATATATATATATATATATATATTATGAAAATCCACAATGAAACGTGGAAAAGATATATATATATATATATATATATATATATATATATATATATATATATATATATATATATATATATTTTATGAAAATCCACAATGAAAACGTGGATAAGATAAATCTTGATAAAATCACACGGGAAAATGGAAACAACGGAGTACCTTAGCTTTCGTCTTTATTCAAGACATCTTCAGAGGCAACTGGATTACATGGACAGAGAGAGGCTTAAATATACAGGGTGACCTAAAAACATGAGGTCAGGTCAAAATGATGACATCCACTAATCCCCACACCAACACACACGTAGAGGAGCTTAAGAGAAGGGTGGTGACGTGACTAGTCAAGTCAGGTCAGAAAAAAAAAAGGGGACCCACAAAATAACTATCATACATCTAGATCAAAGGTTTTTAAAGCATTTTTAACCTTGGGCCACTGAAGATGTCTTGAATAAAGACGAAAGCTAAGGTACTCCGTTGTTTCCATTTTCCCGTGTGATTTTATCAAAATATATATATATATATATATATGCTGATAACCACCAGGAAAGAAGAAAACACGAAGTTCCCAAGCGCTTTCGTGTAATTCACATCTTCAGGGGTGAGTACAGACTAGATAGAGTAATGCAGAACAAGATGCATTACTCTATCTAGTCTGTACTCACCCCTGAAGATGTGAATTACACGAAAGCGCTTGGGAACTTCGTGTTTTCTTCTTTCCTGGTGGTTATCAGCATATACCTAGATCACGCGCACCTACAGTGATTTACTTGCATATATATATATATATATATATATATATATATATATATATATGTATATGTATATATATATATATATATATATATTTATTTATTTATTTATTTATTTATTTATTTTATACCCACGATAGCTGATGGTGGTAGGGTGTAGTGGGCGGTGATGGTAGTGGTGGTGATGATAATGGCGGTGGTAGTAACACAGTGTAGCACAGAGCCTAATACTGTTGCGGCCGTGTGTTTGTTTACGTTTGGTTATATTGAGTTGGTTTAGCGAAGTTTGGTATGTAGATTAACTCTCTCTCTCTCTCTCTCTCTCTCTCTCTCTCTCTCTCTCTCTCTCTCTCTCTCTCTCTCTCAGCCTGGGTATATGGTGGTATTATTGGCTTGGCCTTGATCGTAGCCTCTTTACCATTGCTTATATTCTTACACCGTACAGTAGCTAAAACAACTATCTGTTCATACTTTGTGGGAAACAATATGAGACCATGGATGATAAATATTGGTATATGAGGGCTGTCACTAGTCACACGTCAAATTTGGGAGCATATCGACCCCCACCTGCACAAATAGTTGTTTTACGTACTGTACATTGTTTGTATAGTAGTAGTAGTAGTAGTAACTGGTCGTCTTAGGTCAAGTGAAAGGCTTAAGGTGTTCACTTTCTTAAATTAGGGATGAACTGTTGCTTGGAATCTGACCTAACACTAACCTAACCACTGCCACTAAGAACATAAGAATGTCCCTTTTACACAACCTATGTTTGAAGTTATCAATTAATACTACTGCTACTACTACTACTACCATTAAAGTATCTTCATTACCATTATTTTCTATATTCATTATAGTGTTTATCTGGTGCCTAAAATTTTCCCAAAGTTAAAAGTTTCAGTGAATAAACCAGAAAGAAATCCTTTGTCTCGTAAATCATTCCTTTCTCTTCTTTTAATTTGTTCCTTCTTATTTACTTCCTTCCTTCCTTGAAAAAACTTTTGTAGAAATAAATAAAAAAGGTTTAGGTACGTAGTGTCTCCCTCTGGTGGTTTCTGGCAATCCGCCACATGTAAACAAACTCGCCAACGTTCTTATTATTATGAATCATCTCGGTTTTTAGTAACATCCCTCTCCCCTCTCCCCCCTCCCTCTCCCCCTCCCTCTCCCCCCTCCCTCTCCCCTATCCCTCTCCCTCTCCCTCTCCCCCCTCCCTCTCCCCCCTCCCTCTCCCTCTCCCCCTCCCTCTCCCCTATCCCTCTCCCCTCTCCCCCCTCCCTCTCCCCCATCCCCCCCTCCCCTCCCCTCCCTAAATATCGTGGAAGCTTTAATCTGATTTAATAGATGTTCTGGGAAATGTTAATGTAGCTAATTTAATACTGGAGAAATGTTGAATGTTTATCAGTGTTTATGTGGCGCTTGTGTATGACGTGGTAAGTTGGCCTGATGTTAGGTTAGAGTAGGTTAGGTGAAGTTAGGTTAGAGTAGTTTATGGTAGGTTAAGTTAGGTTAGAGTAGGTTATGGTAGGTTAGAGTAGGTTATGGTAGGTTAAGTTAGGTTAGAGTAGGTTATGGTAGGTTAAGTTAAGTTAGAGTAGGTTATGGTAGGTTAAGTTAGGTTAGAGTAGGTTATGGTAGGTTAAGTTAGGTTAGAGTAGGTTATGGTAGGTTAAGTTAGGTTAGAGTAGGTTATGGTAGGTTAAGTTAGGTTAGAGTAGGTTAGGTTATGGTAAGTTATTTTAGGTGTGTTGAGGAACCGAAAGTATTTGTTTTATATGTGGGTAAATTTTTTTGACATTCGTGATGATAATGAGGAGTGTGGGTGGGGGGGAGGGCAGGGTGAAGCTATGGGCAAGTTTCTTTTTATACGCCATTTGCCTCTGTCTACCCAGCAGTAATTGGGAACCTGGATGTTAATCGATTTGTGGAACGTGTTGTGGGGTAATGGTTAGCCAGTGTAGTTGGCGAGATGTCCGGTCTTCTCGGACTAAGGGCCAATTGCAAGAACACTCGTGGGGTGTACGACGCCATTTACGATGACCTTCTTGCCCTGATGTTGTTTCAGTTATACAAACCCTTTTGAAGCTCTGGAGAGATCTCGAAGTTTCGATATTTTGAGTACAGCACTAGCTAATAATTCCCACCAGGAAACTTGTTTCGAGACTCCTCCAAAACTTCGAAAAGTGCAGAATTCCATGTGTTAAAGGCGATATTGCTGAAAAAAGACCAGGGCAAGAAGGTCATCGTAAATGGCGCCGTACACCCTATAACCGTTCTTGCAATTGGCCCTATTCCTTGACACTGGGTCATGCAGCTCGTTAACTCAGGGCGTGGTTGTTGTGTTGGCGACAGCTTCTACATTTTAAACACTAGTTCATGCAGCTCGTTAACTTAGGGTATGGTTGTTGTGTTGGCGACAGTGCGTTAATGTTCGAAATAAGGCAAACAGAGTATTAGGTTTTATATCTAGAAGTGTAAGTAATAAGAGTGCAGAGGTCTTATTGCAACTATATCTTGCACTAGTCAGGCCGCACCGCGATTATGCGGTTCAGTTCTGGTGCCCTTATTTTCGAATGGATATCAATTTACTGGAGTCGGTGCAGCGAAGAATGACGAAAATGATTCCGGGACTTAGAAACCTTCCATATCAAGATAGGTTAAAGAAACTAAACTTGCATTACCTAGAAAGACGAAGAGTGCGGGGAGATATGATAGAATTATTTAAGTGGGTGAAAGGAATCAATAAAGGCGATATAGATAAAGTTCTTATGATATCCGAGAAGGATAGGACTCGGAGCAACGGATTTAAGTTGGATAGGTTTAGGAGGGAGATAGGAAGGGACTGGTTCACAAATACTGTGGTGGACGAGTGGAACAAGCTTAGCAACTTTGTAGCAAGTGCTGGAACGCTGGAAAGTTTTAAAAGGAGGCTAGATAGATTCATGGATGATAGAGAGTGGTAGTAACTCTCGACAGGAGCTGCCATGCACAGGCCAACCGGCCTATTGCAGACTCCTTATGTTCTTATGTTCTTAAACACTGAGTCATGCAGCTCGTTAACTCAGGGTGTGGTGGTTGGGTTGGCGACAGCTTCTACACCTTAAACACTGGATCATGCAACTCGTTAACTCAGGGTGTGGTTGTTGTTTTGGCGACAGTTTCTACACCTTAAACACTAGGTCATGCAGTTCGTTAACTTAGGGTGTGGTTGTTGTGTTGGCGACAGCTTCTACACCTTAAACACTGGGTCATGCAATTCATTAACTCAGGGCGTGGTTGTTGTGTTGGCGATAGCTTCTACACCTTAAACACTAGGTCATGCAGCTCGTTAACTTAGGATGTGGTGGTTGTGTTGGCGACAGCTTCTACATTTTAAACACTGGGTCATGCAGGTCGTTAACTCAGGGTGTGGTTGTTGTGTTGGCGACAGCTTTTACACCTTGAACAAATTCACGTCAAGGTGGCTCTAGGGCCGGCCATCCTCTTTACACGAGGGGCAACCATTATGTGTGTGTGTGTGTGTGTGTGTGTGTGTGTGTGTGTGTGTGTGTGTACAGGGTAGGTATGTGTGTGTGTGTGTGTGTACAGGGTAGGTATGTGTGTGTGTGTGTGTGTACAGGGTAGGTATGTGTGTGTGTGTGCAGGGTAGGTATGTGTGTGTGTGTGTGTACAGGGTAGGTGTGTGTGTGTGTACAGGGTAGGTGTGTGTGTGTGTACAGGGTAGGTGTGTGTGTGTGTGTACAGGGTAGGTATGTGTGTGTGTGTGTGTGTGTGTGTGTGGAGGAGGAGGAGGTTTATTGAGCTGCCTCACACTGGCACACACACGCGTCTTGTGATGGGCACGTGACTGACACACACACATGACCGGTGACAGCACGCATAAAGCTTTTATATCTATGCACCTGATCTGTCCAAGACTGTGGCCGTCAGCAGGATAACACGCCACCTGACCGAACCTAACCTAACCTAACCTAGCAACTTAACCTCACTACGCCTAATCTAACTTAACCTAACCTAATTTAACCTTACTTTACCTTCATTAACCTAACTTAAATTAACCTAACTTAACCTAACTTAACCTCACGTAACCTATTTTAACTTTACCTTACCTTACCTAATCTAGTCTAACCTAACCAACCGAGCCTCCCACACACACACACACACACACACACACACACGAGGCTCCTGAAAGCATATCATGTCAACTCATACCCGTGAAATGGCGCCTCTGAGGTGTGTGTGCGTGTGGTCTTAAAGGTGTCAGCCTTTATGTCCACACCACCTACACCACACCACCTACACCACACCACCTACACCACACCACCTACACCACACCACCTACACCACACCTTGGCCCTGGAGTGTGCTTGTTGGCAATGTGGTAGGAACACCCTCCCTCCCTCCCTCCCTGCACCCTTCCCTCCCTCCCTCCCTCCCTCCCTGCACCCTTCCCTCCCTCCCTCCCTCCCTCCCTCCCTCCCTGCACCCTTCCCTCCCTCCCTCCCTCCCTCCCTCCCTCCCTGCACCCTTCCCTCCCTCCCTCCCTCCCTCCCTGCACCCTTCCCTCCCTCCCTCCCTCCCTGCACCCTTCCCTCCCTCCCTCCCTCCCTCCCTCCCTCCCTGCACCCTTCCCTCCCTCCCTCCCTCCCTGCACCCTTCCCTCCCTCCCTCCCTCCCTCCCTGCACCCTTCCCTCCCTCCCTCCCTCCCTCCCTCCCTCCCTCCCTACCTCCCTGCACCCTTCCCTCCCTCCCTCCCTCCCTGCACCCTTCCCTCCCTCCCTCCCTTCCTCCCTTCACCCTTCCCTCCCTCCCTCCCAGCACCCTTCCCTCCCTCACTCCCTCCCTTCCCTCCCTCCCTCCCTGCACCCCCTATACTCCCGGCCTCTCACCCCTCCCCCCCCCTCTCCCGCAATGCTTCTTATCATGTATCAGGAAAATAAACAAACTGTGCGAGTGTGTAAATATATCTATGTGATACGTCAGATATTAGAGTAAAGCGGCGGGAAATACCTCATCCAGCGCTGGCAGGTAAACAAACACTGGTTTTATGGGCTCACTCGATACACTCTACCTACACCTTTTGTTGTGGCTGCCTATTGTGTGTATATATATATGGCGGTATTAAAAGTGTCATTATAACCTAACCTCGCCTTACCTTACCTAACCTAACCTCGCCTTACCTAACCTAGCCTTACCTAACCTAACCTCGCCTTACCTTACCTAACCTAACCTCGCCTTACCTAACCTAACCTCGCCTTACCTTACCTTACCTAACCTAACCTAACCTCGCCTTACCTTACCTAACCTAACCTCGCCTTGCCTAACCTAATCTAACCTTACCTTACCTTTAACCTTACTTGATCTTTGGTTAGGTTTGTTGATTGAACATTTTGTTATTATTTATTATTATTATTATTATTATTGGAGTTGTGTGTGTGTGTGTGTGTGTGAAACCTGAGAGAGGATTCAACTGCAGATGTTGTGGAAGAGGAGGCCGTGAAAGACCCTCCAGCACTGTCACCCTCCAACACTCATCCTCCACCGCTGTCACCCTCCACCACTGTCACCCTCCACCACTGTCAAAACCCTCCAACACTGTCACCCTCCAACACTCATCCTCCACCGCTGTCACCCTCCACCACTGTCAAAACCCTCCAACACTCACCCTCCAACACTCATCCTCCACCGCTGTTACCCTCCACCACTGTCAAAACCCTCCACCACTGTCACCCTCCACCACTGTCACCCTCCACCACTGTCACCCTCCATCACTGTCACCCTCTAACACTGTCACCCTCCACCACTGTCACCCTCCACCACTGTCACCCTCCACCACTGTCACCCTCCACCACTGTCACCCTCCATCACTGTCACCCTCCACCACTGTCACCCTCCACCACTGTCACCCTCCACCACTGTCACCCTCCACCACTGTCACCCTCAACACTGTCACCCTCCACCACTGTCACCCTCCACCACTGTCACCCTCCACCACTGTCACCCTCTAACACTGTCAAAACCCTCCACCACTGTCACCCTCCACCACTGTCACCCTCCACCACTGTCACCCTCCACCACTGTCACCCTCCACCACTGTCACCCTCCACCACTGTCACCCTCCACCACTGTCACCCTCCATCACTGTCACCCTCCACCACTGTCACCCTCCACCACTGTCACCCTCCACCACTGTCACCCTCCACCACTGTCACCCTCCATCACTGTCACCCTCTAACACTGTCACCCTCCACCACTGTCACCCTCCATCACTGTCACCCTCCACCACTGTCACCCTCCACCACTGTCACCCTCCACCACTGTCACCCTCCACCACTGTCACCCTCCACCACTGTCACCCTCCACCACTGTCACCCTCCACCACTGTCACCCTCCACCACTGTCACCCTCCATCACTGTCACCCTCTAACACTGTCACCCTCTAACACTGTCACCCTCCACCACTGTCACCCTCCACCACTGTCACCCTCCACCACTGTCACCCTCCACCACTGTCACCCTCTAACACTGTCACCCTCCACCACTGTCAAAACCCTCCACCACTGTCACCCTCCATCACTGTCACCCTCCACCACTGTCACCCTCCACCACTGTCACCCTCTAACACTCAAAACCCTCCACCACTGTCACCCTCCACCACTGTCACCCTCCACCACTGTCACCCTCCACCACTGTCACCCTCCACCACTGTCACCCTCCACCACTGTTACCCTCCACCACTGTCACCCTCCATCACTGTCACCCTCCACCACTGTCACCCTCCACCACTGTCACCCTCTAACACTCAAAACCCTCCACCACTGTCACCCTCCACCACTGTCACCCTCCACCACTCACCCTCCACCACTCTTCACCCTCCACCACTGTCACCCTCCACCACTGTTACCCTCCACCACTGTTACCCTCCACCACTGTCACCCTCCACCACTGTCACCCTCCATCACTGTTACCCTCCACCACTGTTACCCTCCACCACTGTCACCCTCCACCACTGTCACCCTCCACCACTGTCACCCTCCACCACTGTTACCCTCCATCACTGTTACCCTCCACTACTGTTACCCTCCACCACTGTTACCCTCCACCACTGTTCCCCTCCATCGCTGTTACCCTCCATCACTGTCACTCTCCACCACTGTTACCCTCCACCACTGTCACCCTCCAACACTCCCACCCCCACACCCCACCCCCACACACCCCACCCCCACACACCCCACCCCCACACACCCCACCCCCACACACCCCACCCCCACACACCCCTCCACCCTGGCCCACCCACATGTTGTAAGGCTAAAATCATTTTATTAAGGAGTGTTGGATGTTGCCCTTGGTCACCCTCCTTAGTGCCAGTATTTTTTGTATTTTTACGGGACTTAACCCACAACGGGGCCTGGGAGGGGGCGGAGGAAAGAACAGAAAGAAATTGAAAATAGAGAAGAAAAAGTTTATACTGTGTTAATTTACACCACGCAGATGACGGAAAACCATCTTTTGAGACAGATTGTATGGAAACACAGAAGAAGGCAGAGCATTCCACAGTTTGTCTGTGTGAGGAAAGAAGGAGGTACTATAACGGGTTTTTCTAGTGTGACCGACATCCATGGAGAAACGGTGGGCACCGCGGGCAAGACGTGTGTTACGAGCCCACGGCCTTGCCGGCGGTACACAGGATGCCAAATCCACCGAACATTGCCCGTTAAAGTACCTGTAAAAGAGAGAGAGAGAGAGTGAAGCAACATTGCGGCGAAGAGAAAGGGAAGAGAGATTGTCGACTAAAGGAGGAGAGTTAATAAGACGAAATGCCTTTGATTCCACCCTATCTAACAGTTGGACAGAGAAAGAGCCACCCCAGGTGTGAGAGCAGTACTCCAAGTTAAGACGAATGAATCCCTTATATACTTGAAGCAACTGCTCGGGAGCGAAGTAGCTAAGGCATCTGTACAGCAATCCCAACTTTCGGGAGGCAGCTTTAGCTATACTGAGGATGAGTGATTTCCAGGACATATTGGAGGAAATGGTGAGGCCTAACATATTTATTTCAGAATTTGGCAGAATGATAGCGTCCAGAAATGTAATTGGTGGGAGATGGTCTAATTTATAAAGTGTAATTGGTAAATATTGAGTTTTATTACTATTGAATTTAACCAAGTTTGTACCTCCCCATTCAGAGGTGCTGCACAGATCCGCATTTAATAGAAGTAATGATATCAGCTCTAGAAACAGATCTAGTTTGAGAGTTAGGAGGAAGGGAAAATGTGAAGAAGAGTGAAGAGTAGAATCATCAGCGTAAGAATGGATATAATTAGTTGTAGTGTGAAGAAAGTCATTAATAAAAAGAAGGAAGAGAGTAGGTGAAAGAACATAACCCTGTGGGACGCCACTACTGGTAGAGAAAGAGCGAGAGATCGATCCCTCGACAACAACTGCCATGGATCGGTTCTCAGGAAGCTAGAGATGAGAAAACAAAGTGGGGGAGAGAAACCAAAAGAGGGAAGTTTACATAGCAAAGACTTATGTCATACCCTGTCAAATGTCTTGGAGATGTCGAGGGCCACGACGAAAGTTTCGCCATAATCCCTAAGAGAGGATGACCAAAGATGGGTGCAGTAGGAGAGCAGATCACCAGTAGATCTCGCCTGGAGAAAGCCATACTGGTGACCCGACAAAAGAGAAAGGCGTACCAGTATACCCCCCTTAGTGCCAGTATACCCCCTTAGTGCCAGTATACCCTCCTTAGTGCCAGTATTCCCTCCTTAGTGCCAGTATTCCCTCCTTAGTGCCAGTATACCCTCCTTAGTGCCAGTATTCCCTCCTTAGTGCCAGTATACCCTCCTTAGTACCAGTATACCCTCCTTAGTGCCAGTATTCCCTCCTTAGTGCCAGTATACCCTCCTTAGTGCCAGTATACCCTCCTTAGTGCCAGTATTCCCTCCTTAGTGCCAGTATACCTCCCTTAGTGCCAGTATACCCTCCTTAGTGCCAGTATATCCTCCTTAGTGCCAGTATACCCTCCTTAGTGCCAGTATTCCCTCCTTAGTGCCAATATACACCTCCTTAGTGCCAATATACACCTCCTTAGTGCCAATATACACCTCCTTAGTGCCAGTATACCCCCTTAGTTCCAGTATACCCCCTTAGTGCCAGTATACCCTCCTTAGTGCCAGTATACCCTCCTTAGTGCCAGTATACCCTCCTTAGTGCCAATATACACCTCCTTAGTGCCAGTATACCCCCTTAGTGCCAGTATACCCCCTTAGTGCCAGTATACCCCTTAGTGCCAGTATACCCCCTTAGTGCCAGTATACCCCCCATTAGTGCCAGTATACCCTCCTTAGTGCCAGTATACCCCCTTAGTGCCAGTATACCCCCTTAATGCCAGTATACCCTCCTTAGTGCCAGTATATCCCCCTTAGTGCCAGTATATCCCCCTTAGTGCCAGTATACCCTCCTTAGTGCCAGTATACCCTCCTTAGTGCCAGTATACCCTCCTTAGTGCCAGTATACCCCTCTTAGTGCCAGTATACCCCCCTTAGTGCCAGTATACCCCTCTTAGTGCCAGTATACCCCTTAGTGCCAGGTGTGGGGTGTAGTGGGAGGAAGGAGGAGTGTGGAGTTTGTGTTGGAGGGGAGGGTATGGAGGGACGTGGAGGACGTGGAGGGTATGGAGGGACGTGGAGGGCATGGAGGGACGTGGAGGGCATGGAGGGAGGGTATGAGAGGCACCGTAGTTGTCCCAGTGACCTTTACGTGTGTGTGTGTGTGTACAGGTATATGAGTGAGAAAATCTCTCTCTCTCTCTCTCTCTCTCTCTCTCTCTCTCTCTCTCTCTCGTTGACAGGTTTGTGGTGAATCAGTCAACACACCTGTCACAGCCTCTTGTTAACACCTGTGGTCTATGGCAGGTGTAAACAGGTGTATTACAAGACAGGTGGTGATTTAATTTGAGTGCGAGAGTAAGGAGTTTTGCGTGCGGGTGTAGTTGTAATTTTGCGTGCGGGAGTGGGCTAAAGAGTGTTGCGTGCGGGATTTAGGGTGTACTGCTTGCAGGAGTAGGCCAAGTAGTGTTGCGTGCGGGAGTTAGAGGTATTGCGTGCAGGAATAAGCCAAGGAGTGTTGTATGCAGGAATAGGCTAAGTAGTGTTGCGTGCGGAAGTAGTTTGAATGTTGCGTGCGGAAGTATAAGGGGAATTGCGTGCAGGAATAGGTTAAGGAGTGTTGCGTGCTGGAGTAGACTGAGGAATGTTGCGTGCAGGAGTTGAAATTGAGTGAGTTAGTGTAAGTGTGTAATTAAACTCTTTAAGATGTCTGTTGCGGCTACACACACACACACACACACACACACACACACACACACACACTACGAATGAGACACTAAAAGCTATTGTAGGAAAGAGAGAGAGAGAGAGAGAGAGAGTTAAGCCTTCAACTCACATTGATCTTGGCTCCTCTCTCTCCCTTCCCTCCCTCCCTCTCCCTTTCTCCCTTTTCCACATTCTACCTCACCTCACACACCCCCCTCTCTCTCCCACTCGGTACCTCACTCTCCTTCTACCACACTATGAGTCACTCGTTAGCCACCCCGTATGTGTGACGTCACTACTTTCGCATAGTGATTAAACTCCCCGAAAGATGCCGTGACGTCACCGAGTGCGTTTGTGACATTATAGGCTGTTTCGTGACGTCACTTGATAAAGCCGTACCGTATTCTCTCTCTCTCTCTCTCTCTCTCTCTCTCTCTCTCTCTCTCTCTCTCTCTCTCTCTCTCTCTCTCTCTCTCTCGTATTTATTGGTTACATCAGTGACAAGTTAAATATTGTATTAGTGTATATTTTGTGTGTGTATTTCCTGTGTGTGTGTGTGTGTGTGTCGGGCCACAATTAGTGTGTATTAGCGTTTAACATGCACGGCTGTTTATCTCTTAAAAGCGAGTGTTTGTAAGTCAAGGTTACCAGGGCGTGCACTACATACATACACACATACATACACACAGACAGACACACATACATACATACATACACTCCCTACCACAACGTTAAGCAGTATCGTGGTTAGTGGTGGTAGGACAGAGGATTGTGGTTGTGTCTAGTGGTAGTGGTGGTTATTTAGGCCTATGGGGCGGGCAGGGATAGGCTTATGGACGTGTGGTACCGTTATAGGGCGAGGAAGGGGGGGGGGTAGAAGAGAGGGGGGGGGAAAGGGAGATATTGACCTCTGTGTGGTGATGGTGTAAGGGTTGGGTTGTGGTGTAGCGTTGTCTTGCCCCCACTATATGCTGTTATATACATACAGACAGATATACCTACATGTGTGTGTGTGTGGAATGTAAACATTTAAGGCAATTCTCTCTAGGTAGTCACCAACCCACACACACACACACACACACACGCACACACACACACACCGTATACAACATTGAGTCGGTCACTGTGTTGTAACCGTTGTAACAGATGTGTGTTGGTGTTCCCTGTACTCCCTCTCTCCCTCTCTCTCTCCTCCCTCACTCACTCTTCCCTCTCTCTCTCTCTCCTCCCTCATTCATTCCTCCCTCGTCTTCCCTCTCTCTCTCTTTCTCTCACTCCTCTCTCTTCTTCCCTTCCTCCCCCTCTCTCCCTCCTCCCTCTCTCCCTCACTCACTCCTTCCTCCCTCACTCACTCCTTCCTCCCTCCCCTCCTCCTCTCCTTCCTTCCTCCTCTCCCTCCCTCCCTCCTTCCTTCCTTCCTTCCTTCCTTCCTTCCTTCCTTCCATCCTCCTCTCCTCCCTCCCTCCCTCCCTCCCTCCCTCCCTCCCTCCTTCCTTCCTTCCTTCCTCCCTCTCCCTCCCTCCTTCACTCTTGATCACAGCCACACACGTCAACGCAGCCTAACCTCACACACACACACACACACAGAGGCTCTTGAGTCTTGTGTTACCTCCTGGAGACTGACTGTATATCAACACGTATCAGTCTTGTGTGTGTGTATCAGTCTTGTGTGTGCGTGTGTGTATATATATAACATCAGTCTTGTGTGTGTAAGTTGGTGCGTAGTGCGTACGTGAGCTCGCGCGCGCACAGCTACCACTACCCAAACATTGATCCAACTGTCGTCTCTTCCCCAGGTAAGCCGGAGCTCCTCCCCGTGACATCACCCACCCTATGACGTCACTTATCCTGACGTCACTACTCTTGACGTCACTTATCCTGACGTCATCATTGTGGTTTTAGTCTCGTTTGGAAGCACAGTAATGTTCCTGTTTGTTTGTTTTACACACACACCCACACACACACACACACCCACACACACACACACCCACACACCAGCTTATTTAGTTATAGTATAGTACAGTCTGAGTGACACACCGCCGCCATGTTGTGTGAGTCGTTTATTGTGTAGGTTTAGGTTAGGTTAAATGAGTCACTGGTCTGACACTCCCGGCTGTGGTCAGTGTCATGTAAGGTGTTGAGGGTGTGTGTGTGAGGCGGTCTGGTGTGGTAATGAAGGGTCACCCTCAGCTGGTGAGTTACCCTCCCCTCCCCCTTGCTCTCCCCTCCCCTCCCCCTTGCACTCCCCCGTTTTTGTATTGAAAGGAGGGATGAAAGAAGATTAGAGGTGGGGGAAGGAAGTTATAGTTCGGAATTTGAAGAAATTTAGGAGGAGGTAAGAGAGGGCGGGCTGACTAAGCTAATAGTGTGTTTGGTTGTGTCATGGGTTAGTTATTGTCTGTCGGTACAGGCACTAGCCATCCTACCCTGTCCCATATATGGGTGTTTTAAGGGCCTTATTTCATATTCCGCCGACCCTACTGGCGGATGCTGGTCTAGGGAAGTTGTCTATTGCCTGGCCGTGTAGATCGGGGGTGGTAATGGACCTTTTGAAATTTGGTAACTTTTTGGTGGGAAGTCCGAGTTGGAGGATCTTATATTTTAGACCGTCGTGCCAGACTTTGTCAAATGCCTTCGCTACCTCCCGGAGAGTTAGATTACATTGTCTACCACTCGCCGCGGCTCTGGCTATGTTTTCACATGCCAGGGCGGGAATGGGACAACTGGCCGCCGCCATCTGGCCGCCGCGGACTGGGGGTAAACTGCAAACGCCTAATTTTGCGCTCTCAAGGCAGGTTAGGTTAGGTTAGGTTTGGTTTGGTTTGGTTTGGTTAGGTACTTCATGGGCTGCGGCCAGATGGCGGCGGCCAGTTGTCCTAGACCCTGCCAGGGCTATCACTGATCACTGTTGTGGTGGACTTCCCTTTCCTGAACCCGAATTTTCTGCAGTTGACTCTGTTGGTTGTTTCCAGGTGATTTCTCAGACGGTTATTGATGATTTTTTCTAGGATTTTTTCAGGTACTTCGAGGAGGGAGATCGGTCTGTAGTTTAGTGGGATGGCGGGGTTCTTTCCTTGTTTTGGTGTTAGGGTAATAATGGCCTCTTTGAATTTAGTTGGGAAGTAACCCGAGGCCAGGCAAGCGTTCATTGTGGTTCTCAGTCTCTCCATGGCCGGGTTGTTTATGTGGCTGAGGATCTCCTTGGTGATGCCTGAATAACCAGGGGCTTTATTCTTGGTATTGGAGATGGCTCTGTTGAGTTCTTCCGAGGTGATTGGTTTGGACAATGGGCTGTCCACTCTCAGATCCTCCCATATGATTTCAGGGGAAGGCTTAGTGCGGTGTGTCTGGCCTCGGAGTTCATCAAGGACGAACTCCTCGTGGGTACCATCAAATCCCCTGTTCTCTTCATTTGTGATTCGGAAGATGTTCCTCCATATGTCCTCCCCTCCCCTTTGCTCTCCCCTCCCCTTTGCTTTCCCCTCCCCCTTGCTTCCCCTCCCCCTTACTTCCCCTCCCCTCCCCCCTCCTCTGTCCTCCCCTCCCCCGCTGGTGATGTCATCGCACGTCTCGATCACGTGATTCATGACGTCACACGGGGCAGTTGTGACGTCACTGGATTATAAGGCGCATGCGTCAGCCGGGCGCTGGGTTGGGGGTTGCCAGCTAGTGAGTGTGGTGACCTACAATACCAAGGGGGGGGGGAGGGGAGGAGCAGGGTGGTAGTGGTGATATTGGGGCGAGATGGTGGTAGTGGTGGTTGGGTCTGATAACAAAAGAGTGATTCTTAACACACGTGGTTGCGGGCATCATACAGTATCTACGGTACTGTAAAATTCTCCCCTTTCCTCCTCCCCCTCCCCAACCCCTTCCCCTCTCCTCCCCCTTTTGTTCTGTATTCTCCTGTAGTGAATGTTACACCTGTGATAATTGTGACCGTACCTGTGATCAACCAGTCTACACCCCGCTACACCTACCCACACCTGCCTACACCCCGCTACACCTGCCTACACCCCGCTACACCTGCCTTCACACCACTACACCTGCCTACACACCACTACACCTGCCTACACACCGCTACACCTACCCACACACCGCTACACCTACCGAGTGAGCATAAACGGCACTAAATCGCATTGGAGCAACGTCACTAGTGGAGTTCCCCAAGGCTCAGTACTTGCACCATTATTATTTGTTATATACATAAACGACATAGATATCGGCATAGATAGCTACATAAGTAAATTTGCTGATGACACTAAAATAGGACGTGTAATTAAATCTGACGAGGACTCTGCAAAATTACAGGAAAATCTAAACAAATTTTTCGAATGGTCTGAAAAATGGCAGATGAAATTCAATGTGGAAAAATGTAAAGTACTCAGTCGGAGATGTAAACAGGGAAACCAGTTACCAGATGAACAACGATGCCATTCTGGGATCCGACTGCGAGAGAGATTTAGGAGTAATGATAAGTAGGAAACAATGTGTTTTTGCTTGTAACAAGGCTAATAAAGTACTTGGGTTCATACAAAGGAGTGTTAGTTACAAGACTAGCGAGGTCATCTTAAGATTATATCTAGCGCTTGTGAGACCTCACCTGGATTACGCAGTTCAGTTCTGGTCACCGTATTACTGAATGGATATAGAATCATTGGAAAGAATCCAGAGGAGAATGACAAGACTAATCCCGGGCATTAGGGACCTTGAGTACAGAGACAGGTTAAAGCATCTTAATTTGCACTCCCTTGAGAGACGTAGAACGAGGGGCGACATGATAGAGGTGTATAAATGGAAGTCAGGGCTAAACAAAGGGGACATTACAAAGGTACTCAAACTATCCAACCAGGAGCGAACTCGTAACAATGGTTTTAAATTAGACAAATTTAGATTTCGGCGCGAAATTGGTCAACACTGGTTTGGAAACAGAGTAGTGGATGAATGGAACAAGTTACCAAATATCATCATTAACTCGAACACACTGGATAGTTTCAAACATAGGTTGGATGCTTACAGTATATGAGCAATAGGGGTTGGGTATAAACGGGACTGCCCAGTATGGGTCAATAGGCCCGCTGCAGTTTCCTCCATTCTTATGTTCTTATGTACACGTACCTACACCTGCCTCCACACCGCTACACCTTCCTACACCTGCCCACACCTTCCTACACCTGCCTACACCTTCCTACACCTACCCACACCTTCCTACACCTGCCCACACCTTCCTACACCTGCCCACACCCCACTACACCTGCCTACACACCGCTACACCTGCCTACACACCACTACACCTGCCTACACACCACTACACCTGTCTACATACTACACCTGCCCACACCTGCCTACACGTACCTACACCTGCCCACACCTGCCTACATCTGCCCATACCCCACTATACCTGCCTACACCCCGCTACACCTGCCTACACATCACTACACCTGCCCCACATCTGCCCACACCCCGCTACACCTGCCTACACCCCGCTACACCTGCCTACACCCCGCTACACCTGCCTACACCCCACTACACCTGCCTACATCCCACTACACCTGCCTACACCCCACTACACTTGCCTACACCCCACTACACCTGCCTACACCTGCCCACACCTTCCTACACCTGCCCACACCTGCCTACATCTTCCTACACCTGCCCACACCCGGCTACACCTGCCTACACCCCGCTACACCTGCCTCACTCACCTCAACACCTGTCGGACTCAATTAACATACTGACACAGGTATTTGTCCGCCTGCCCGTTCACCACCAGAGGCTGCACCCTTCACCCATCTTACCCCTCACCCCCCTTATCCTACACCCCTCTTACCCCTCACCCCCCTTATCCTACACCCCTCTTACCCCTCACCCCCCTTATCCTACACCCCTCTTACCCCTCACCCCCTTATCCTACACCCCTCTTACCCCTCACCCCCTTATCCTACACCCCTCACCCCCCTTATCCTACACCCCTCTTACCCCCCACTCCCTTACGCCTCACCTCCTTACACATACATACATACATACATACATACATACAAGACCAAGATAGCGGAAAGAGATGTAGTATAGCGGAAATGTCATAGTTAGCGGACTTATGTAATAATAAATCTGTCATTGATGAGTATTAGTGTACGCTATATTAACGGACAGCAACTGTATTACCTCCATTTAACGGACAGCAATAGTATAACCTCCATTTAACGGACAGCAATAATAACCTCCATTTAACGGACAGCAATCTAGCGGCTATAGTTCGTTATATGAGGGGTTTCACATCTAATGGACCTCGATATAATGGACTATATTCTCCTATAATGTTGTATGGAGGTTTTACATATGACAAACTTCGATATAACGGACTTTATACTCCCATATAGCCCTTTATATAGGGGTCTCACTGTATACGGTATTATTTAAGTTATAAAAAAATTGTAAAAACTTTTGTTTATCTTCGTGTCTGTTTGTAAGTCGTGTTTGTTTACTTTAATGTTTACGTATGTGGAGGAGGAGGAGGGAATGGGGGAGAAGGTGAGGCAGGTGAAGGTGAGGTAGGGGGCAGGAGTTTCACCTACCTACCAGATGTCACCTGGCTGCAGTATTATAGTACACAGCAGTATCATAATCCCCCCCCCCCCCCCTGTGTGTGTGTGTGTGTGTGTGATATGTTTGTGTGTGTTTGTGAACCTGGATGTTAATCGATTTGCTGATCGTGTTCCGGGGTAATGGCTAGCCAGTGAAGTTAGCGAGTTGTCCGGTCTTCTCGGACTATTCCTTGACACTGGGTCATGCAGCTCGTTAACTCAGGGTGTGGTTGTTGTGTTGGCGACAGCTTCTACACCTTAAACACTGGGTCATGCAGCTCGTTAACTTAGGGTGTGGTTGTTGTGTTGGCGACAGCTTCTACACCTTAAACACTGGGTCATGCAGCTCGTTAACTTAGGGTGTGGTTGTTGTGTTGGTGACAGCTTCTACACCTTAAACACTGGGTCATGCAGCTCGTTAACTTAGGGTGTGGTTGTTGTGTTGGTGACAGCTTCTACACCTTAAACACTGGGTCATGCAGCTCGTTAACTTAGGGTGTGGTTGTTGTGTTGGTGACAGCTTCTACACCTTAAACACTGGGTCATGCAGCTCGTTAACTTAGGGTGTGGTTGTTGTGTTGGCGACAGCTTCTACACCTTAAACACTGGGTCATGCAGCTCGTTAACTTAGGGTGTGGTTGTTGTGTTGGCGACAGCTTCTACACCTTAAACACTGGGTCATGCAGCTCGTTAACTTAGGGTGTGGTTGTTGTGTTGGCGACAGCTTCTACACCTTAAACACTGGGTCATGCAGCTCGTTAACTTAGGGTGTGGTTGTTGTGTTGGCGACAGCTTCTACACCTTAAACACTGGGTCATGCAGCTCGTTAACTTAGGGTGTGGTTGTTGTGTTGGTGACAGCTTCTACACCTTAAACACTGGGTCATGCAGCTCGTTAACTTAGGGTGTGGTTGTTGTGTTGGTGACAGCTTCTACACCTTAAACACTGGGTCATGCAGCTCGTTAACTTGGGGTGTGGTTGTTGTGTTGGTGACAGCTTCTACATCTTAAACACTAGGTCATGCAGCTCGTTAACTTAGGGTGTGGTTGTTGTGTTGGTGACAGCTTCTACACCTTAAACACTGGGTCATGCAGCTCGTTAACTTAGGGTGTGGTTGTTGTGTTGGTGACAGCTTCTACACCTTAAACACTAGGTCATGCAGCTCGTTAACTTAGGGTGTGGTTGTTGTGTTGGTGACAGCTTCTACACCTTAAACACTAGGTCATGCAGCTCGTTAACTTAGGGTGTGGTTGTTGTGTTGGCGACAGCTTCTACACCTTAAACACTGGGTCATGCAGCTCGTCAACTTAGGGTGTGGTTGTTGTGTTGGTGACAGCTTCTACAGTACACCTTAAACAAATTCACGCCAAGGTGACCTATGGGCCGGCCATCCTCGTTACACAAGTGGCAACCAGTATGTGTGTGTGTGTGTGTGTGTGTGTGTGTGTGTGTGTGTGTGTGTTCATAATCTTAAAAAAAAAATGTGTAGCTATCCATACAGGGTGTGTCCAAGCTTAGATGTGAAGGTCTCTCTCTCTCTCTCTCTCTCTCTCTCTCTCTCTCTCTCTCTCTCTCTCTCTCTCTCTCTCTCTCTCTCTCTCTCATATATAAACACACACACGGTCAGCAACACGGCAGTTTGTTTATACCTGTAGTTGTTGTTGCATTCGTGTTGTTCTTATAAATTGAAGACGGCCATGGTATCGTGTGTGTGTGTGTGTGTGTGTGTGTAAAAACTACCACAACTCTTAACAAAAACTACCACAACTATTAACATACACTACCACAACTATTAACAAAAACTACCACAACTGCTAACAAAAACTACCACAACTATTAACAAAAACTACCACAACTATTAACAAAAACTACCACAACTGCTAACAAAAACTACCACAACTATTAACAAAAACTACCACAACTGCTAACAAAAACTACCACAACTATTAACAAAAACTACCACAACTATTAACAAAAACTACCACAACTGCTAACAAAAACTACCACAACTGCTAACAAAAACTACCACAACTACTAACAAAAACTACCACAACTATTAACAAAAACTACCACAACTACTAACAAAAACTACCACAACTACTAACAAAAACTACCACAACTACTAACAAAAACTACCACAACTATTAACAAAAACTACCACAACTGCTAACAAAAACTACCACAACTACTAACAAAAACTACCACAACTACTAACAAAAACTACCACAACTACTAACAAAAACTACCACAACTACTAACAAAAACTACCACAACTATTAACAAAAACTACCACAACTAAACAAAAACTACCACAACTACTAACAAAAACTACCACAACTATTAACAAAAACTACCACAACTATTAACAAAAACTACCACAACTACTAACAAAAACTACCACAACTACTAACAAAAACTACCACAACTATTAACAAAAACTACCACAACTATTAACAAAAACTACCACAACTACTAACAAAAACTACCACAACTATTAACAAAAACTACCACAACTATTAACAAAAACTACCACAACTACTAACAAAAACTACCACAACTATTAACAAAAACTACCACAACTATTAACAAAAGCTACCACAACTATTAACAAAAACTACCACAACTATTAACAAAAACTACCACAACTACTAACAAAAACTACCACAACTACTAGCAAAAACTACCACAACTACTAACAAAAACTTCCACAACTATTAACAAAAACTACCACAACTATTAACAAAAACTACCACAACTACTAACAAAAACTACCACAACTATTAACAAAAACTACCACAACTATTAACAAAAACTACCACAACTATTAACAAAAACTACCACAACTACTAACAAAAACTACCACAACTACTAACAAAAACTACCACAACTATTAACAAAAACTACCACAACTACTAACAAAAACTACCACAACTACTAGCAAAAACTACCACAACTACTAGCAAAAACTACCACAATAGACGAGGAAGGAGTAGGGAAGAAGTGAGGGAGAGAGGAGGAGGAGGATGGAGGTAGGAGTAGGGAGGTAGGGAGAGAGGAGGAGGAGGATGGAGGTAGGAGTAGGGAGGTAGGGAGAGAGGAGGAGGAGGATGGAGGTAGGAGTAGGGAGAGAGGAGGAGGAGGATGGAGGTAGGAGTAGGGAGGTAGGGAGAGAGGAGGAGGAGGATGGAGGTAGGAGTAGGGAGAGAGGAGGAGGTAGGAGTAAGGAGAGAGGAGGAGGAGGATGGAGGTAGGAGTAGGGAGAGAGGAGGAGGAGGATGGAGGTAGGAGTAAGGAGAGAGGAGGAGGAGGAGTAAGGAGAGAGGAGGAGGAGGATGGGAGGAGTAGGAGGAGGAGGAGGTAGGAGTAGGGAGAGAGGAGGAGGAGGAGGATGGAGGTAGGAGTAGGGAGAGAGGAGGAGGAGGATGGAGGTAGGAGTAGGGAGAGAGGAGGAGGAGGAGTAGGGAGGAGAGGAGAGAGGAGGAGGAGGAGGTAGGAGTAAGGAGAGAGGAGGAGGAGGATGGAGGTAGGAGTAGGGAGAGAGGAGGAGGTAGGAGTAGGGAGAGAGGAGGAGGTAGGAGTAAGGAGAGAGGAGGAGGAGGATGGAGGTAGGAGTAGGGAGAGAGAGAGGAGGAGGAGGATGGAGGTAGGAGTAGGGAGAGAGGAGGAGGTAGGAGTAAGGAGAGAGGAGGAGGAGGATGGAGGTAGGAGTAGGGAGAGAGGAGGAGGAGGATGGAGGTAGGAGTAGGGAGAGAGGAGGAGGAGGATGGAGGTAGGAGTAGGGAGAGAGGAGGTAGGAGTAGAGAGAGGAGGAGGAGGATGGAGGTAGGAGTAGGGAGAGAGGAGGAGGAGGATGGAGGTAGGAGTAGGAGGAGGAGGAGGAGGAGAGAGGAGGAGGTAGGAGTAGGGAGAGAGGAGGAGGAGGATGGAGGTAGGAGTAGGGAGAGAGGAGGAGGAGGATGGAGGTAGGAGTAGGGAGAGAGGAGGAGGAGGATGGAGGTAGGAGTAGGGAGAGAGGAGGAGGAGGATGGAGGTAGGAGTAGGGAGAGAGGAGGAGGATGGAGGTAGGAGTAGGAGAGAGGAGGAGGAGGATGGAGGTAGGAGTAGGGAGAGAGGAGGAGGAGGATGGAGGTAGGAGTAGGGAGAGAGGAGGAGGAGGATGGAGGTAGGAGTAGGGAGAGAGGAGGAGGAGGATGGAGGTAGGAGTAGGGAGAGAGGAGGAGGAGGATGGAGGTAGGAGTAGGGAGAGAGGAGGAGGAGGATGGAGGTAGGAGTAGGGAGAGAGGAGGATGGAGGTAGGAGTAGGGAGAGAGGAGGAGGAGGATGGAGGTAGGAGTAGCGGACAGGTATGTGAGATATGTGTGGGGGAAGCAGGTCAGTGTGGCTACTACCCTGCCCTAACCTACCCGAGCCTACCCTACCCTGCCCTAACCTACCCGAGCCTACCCTGCCCTGCCCTAACCTACCCGAGCCTACCCTGCACTAACCTACCCGAGCCTACCCTGCCCTAACCTACACTAGCCTACCCTGCACTAACCTACCCGAGCCTACCCTGCCCTAACCTAGCCGAGCCTACCCTGCCCTAACCTACCCGAGCCTACCCTGCACTAACCTACCCAAGCCTACCCTGCACTAACCTACACTAGCCTACCCTGCACTAACCTACCCGAGCCTACCCTGCCCTAACCTACACTAGCCTACCCTGTACTAACCTACCCGAGCCTACCCTGCCCTAACCTACACTAGCCTACCCTGCCCTAACCTATACTAGCCTAGCCTGCCCTAACCTACACTAGCCTACCCTGCACTAACCTACCCGAGCCTACCCTGCCCTAACCTACCCGAGCCTACCCTGCACTAACCTACCCGAGCCTACCCTACCCTAACCTACACTCGCCTACCCTGCCCTAACCTACACTAGCCTACCCTGCACTAACCTACCCGAGCCTACCCTGCACTAACCTACACTAGCCTACCCTGCACTAACCTACCCGAGCCTACCCTGCACTAACCTACCCGAGCCTACCCTGCCCTAACCTACCCGAGCCTACCTGCCCTAACCTACCCGAGCCTACCCTGCCCTAACCTACCCGAGCCTACCCTGCCCTAACCTACCCGAGCCTACCCTGCCCTAACCTACCCGAGCCTACCCTGCACTAACCTACCCGAGCCTACCCTGCCCTAACCTACCCGAGCCTACCCTGCCCTAACCTACCCGAGCCTACCCTGCCCTAACCTACCCGAGCCTACCCTGCACTAACCTACCCTGCACTAACCTACCCGAGCCTACCCTGCCCTAACCTACACTAGCCTACTCTGCACTAACCTACCCGAGCCTACCCTGCACTAATCTACCCAAGCCTACCCTGCACTATCCTACCCGAGCCTACCCTGCCCTAACCTACACTAGCCTACCCTGCCCTAACCTACCCGAGTCTACCCTGCCCTAACCTACACTAGCCTACCCTGCCCTACACTAACCTACCTTAACCTAAGCTACCCTACCTTAACCTATACCCTGCCCTAGCCTACCCTGCCCTACACTAACCTACCTTAACCTAAGCTACCCTACCTTAACCTATACCCTGCCCTAGCCTGCCCTAACCTAACCTAATCTACCCTACCTTAACCTATACCCTAGCCTACCCTGTCCTGCCCTCTGTGGGGGGGGGGAGGGTAAGGGAGAGGGGGGGAGTGTTGGAGGGTCAGATGGTGAAATTGGCCGGGGCTCGTCATAGAGGGGGGGAGGAGAGGGGGGGAGCAGAGCTTGTATGATGCAATGTTATGGTTGAGAGATTTGGCAACACCGTCCAGAATTGAAGGCCTGGTGGGGGGGGAGGGGGGAGGGAGGGAGGGGGTCGTTATGGCCAAGGTTGAGGGCTATGCTTCCTCCTCCTCCTCCTCCTCCCCTTCTTCATCTTCTTCCTCCTCCTCAACAATTTGCAACAATATTGTCCAAAGAGATGCGGCTCTCTCTCTCTCTCTCTCTCTGGTGGGTGGGTATCTGGGTGGGTGGGTGGGTATCTGGGTGGGTGGGTGGGAGTTGAGTTTACCGCTAACACAAGATGTAGAAAGTGGGTGGGAGGGGGGGGAGGGGGGTCGCTGGAATGTCGCGAGTGACTGTTGGGGCAAGACGTGTGTGTGTGTGTAGGGGACGACCCAGAGAAATCGATAGCTATAGCTGGTGTAACTCCTGGTGGTGGTGATAGTGGTGGTGGTGATAGTGGTGGTGGTGGTGATAGTAGTGGTGGTGGTGATAGTGGTGGTGGTGATAGTGGTGGTGGTGATGGTGGTGATAGTGGTAGTGGTGGTGATGGTAGTGGTGGTGGTGATAGTAATGATGGTGGTGGTGGTAGTAGTGGTGATAGTAGTAGTGGTGGTGATAGTGGTAGTGATGGTGGTGATAGTGGTAGTGGTGGTGATAGTGGTAGTGATGGTGGTGAGAGTGGTAGTGGTGGTAATAGTAGTGGTGGTGGTGATAGTAGTGATGGTGGTGGTGGTAGTAGTGGTGATAGTAGTGGTAGTGGTGGTGATAGTGGTAGTGATGGTGGTGGTGATAGTGGTGGTAGTGGTGGTGATAGTGGTAGTAGTGATGGTGGTGATAGTGGTAGTGGTGGTGATAGTAGTGGTAGTGGTGGTGATAGCGGTGGTGAAAGTGGTAGTAGTGATGGTGGTGATAGTGGTAGTGGTGGTGATAGTGGTAGTGATGGTGGTGGTGATAGTGGTAGTGATGGTGGTGGTGATAGTGGTGGTAGTGGTGGTGATAGTGGTAGTAGTGATGGTGGTGATAGTGGTAGTGGTGGTGATAGTGGTAGTGATGGTGGTGGTGATAGTGGTGGTAGTGGTGGTGATAGTAGTGATGGTGGTGGTGATGTGGTGATAGTGGTAGTGGTGGTGGTGGTAGTGGTAGTAGTGATGGTGGTGATAGTGGTAGTGGTGGTGATAGTAGTGGTAGTGATGGTGGTGGTGGTAGTGGTGGTGATAGTGGTAGTAGTGATGGTGGTGATAGTGGTAGTGGTGGTGATAGTAGTGGTAGTGATGGTGGTGATAGTAGTGGTAGTGATGGTGGTGGTAGTGGTAGTGGTGGTGATAGTGGTAGTGATGGTGGTGGTGGTAGTGGTGGTGATAGTAGTGATGGTGGTGGTGATGGTGGTGATAGTGGTAGTGGTGGTGGTGATAGTAGTAGTGGTAGTGGTGGTGATAGTGGTGATAGTGGTGGTGGTGGTGATAGTGGTAGTGATGGTGGTGAGTGGTGGTAGTGGTGGTGATAGTGGTAGTAGTGATGGTGGTAATAGTGGTAGTGGTGGTGATAGTAGTGGTAGTGATGGTGGTGGTGATAGTGGTGGTGATAGTGGTAGGAGTGATGGTGGTGATAGTGGTAGTGGTAGTGATGGTGGTGGTGATAGTGGTGGTAGTGGTGGTGGTGGTGATAGTGGTAGTGGTGGTAATAGTGGTGGTAGTGGTGGTGAGTGGTGGTGGTGATAGTAGTGATGGTGGTGGTGATAGTAGTGGTAGTGATGGTGGTAGTGGTGATGGTGGTGATAGTGGTGGTGGTGGTGATAGTAGTGGTAGTGATGGTGGTGGTGATAGTGGTGGTAGTGGTGGTGATAGTGGTAGTAGTGATGGTGGTGATAGTGGTAGTGGTGGTGATAGTGGTAGTGATGGTGGTGGTGATAGTGGTGGTGGTGATAGTAGTAGTGGTGGTAATAGTAGTGGTAGTGGTGGTGGTGATAGTAGTAGCGGTGGTGGTGGTAGTAGTGGTGGTGATAGTAGTGGCTGTGCCAATAGTAGTGAAGATAGTGGTGGTGGTGGTGATAGTAGTAGTGGTAGTGGTGGTAGTGATAGTAGTAGTGGTAGTGGTGGTAGTGGTGGTGGTGATAGTAGTAGTGGTAGTGGTGGTAGTGATAGTAGTGGTTGTGGTGATAGTAGTAGTGGTAGTGGTGGTGGTGATAGTAGTAGTGGTAGTGATAGTAGTAGTGGTAGTGGTGTGCTAGTAGTGGTGGTGCTAGTAGTGGTTGTGCCAATAGTAGTGAAGATAGTGGTGGTTACATCACATGTATTACGTCACGGCCATCACTTGGGGGCACAGTATAAATCATCTTCACTACTGTGTTTCCTCCCTCACGCTGGATAGAGACAGAGGGTCATCCAGGCATGTTATTGGCCTATGGTTATTCTGGTGGTCACGTGTGTTTTGTGTGTGTGGTCTCTATCGTGGGGATGGATGGTTTTAGCGGACGAGTGCTCAATATAAACCTTTGCTTCCTTCCTTCCTTCCTTCCTCCCTCACCTTCCTCCCTCACCTTGTATCCTCCTTCCCCTTCCTTCCTCCCCCCCCTTCTCTCTCCTTCTCTCCCTCACCTTCTTCCTCCTTCACCTTCCTCCCCCCCTTTTCTCTCTCCTCTCCCTCCCTCACCTTCCTCCCTCACCTTGTATCCTCCTTCCCCTTCCTTCCTCCCCCCTTCTCTCTCCTTCTCTCCCTCCCTCACCTTCTTCCTCCTTCACCTTCCTCCCCCCCTTCTCTCTCTCCTTCTCTCCCTCCCTCACCTTCTCTCCCTCTCCCCCCCCCCCCCCCATCGTTGTAGTGTGTACTTCATAACTCATAACTCAAGTGGGTAAGTAATCATGCTCAAGGAGTTAAGTCATCGTATTCACAGGGTTAAGTCATCATGCTCAAGGGGTTAAGTCATCATGCTCAAGGGGTTAAGTCATCATGCTCAAGGGGTTAAGTCATCTTATTCACAGGGCTAAGTCATCATGCTCAAGGGGTTAAGTCATCATGCTCAAGGGGTTAAGTCATCATGCTCAAGGGGTTAAGTCATCATGCTCAAGGGGTTAAGTCATCTTATTCACAGGGCTAAGTCATCATGCTCAAGGGTTTAAGTCATCGTATTCACAGGGTTAAATAATCATACTCGTGGTATTAAATCATCATACTCATCAAATCATACTCAAGGCATCAGATCATCATACTCAAAGGGTTAACTCATCATACTCAAAAGGTTAACTCATACTCAGTGTTAAATCATCATACTCATCATAATTGATTCATAATATTGAAGCATTATTTTGTTCATACTTTGAGGTATATAATGCAAGAATTTAAACTTAATTATTATCATACTCCCAAGTGTGTGTGCGTGTGTTTATACCAGCATATGTGTGTTGTGTTTGTGTATTTATGCATATGTTTAAAGTAATATTCAGTACAACACACACACACACACACACACACACACACACACACTTAATAGTTGTTTGTCTTACAGTGTAAACATTGCCCCTCTGTATGTTTGTTTCTTTGTTGTTTATTGGCTTATTGTTTTATATTTGTTGTTGCAGGATTGAGTTGCCATAATCATCACAGATGTCGAGTTGCCATAATTATCACAGATGTCGAGTTTTCATAATTATCACAGGTGTTGAGTTGCCATAGTTATCACAGATGTCGAGTTGCCATAATTAGCACATGTGTTGAGTTGCCATAATTGTCACACGTGTTGAGTTGCCATAATTATCACAGGTGTCGAGTTGCCATAATTATCACGTGTTGAGTTGCCATAATTATTACAGGTATTGAGTTGCCATAATTATCACAGGTGTTGAGTTGCCATAATTATCACAGGTGTTGAGTTGCCATAATTATCACAGGTGTCGAGTTGCCATAATCATCACAGGTGTTGAGTTGCCATAATCATCACATATGTCGAGTTGCCATAATCATCACAGATGTCGAGTTGCCATAATTATCACAGGTGATGAGTTGCCATAATTATCACATGTCGAGTTTTCATAATTATCACAGGTGTTGAGTTGCCATAGTTATCACAGATGTCGAGTTGCCATAATTAGCACATGTGTTGAGTTGCCATAATTGTCACATGTGTTGAGTTGCCATAATTATCACAGGTGTTGAGTTGCCATAATTATCACATGTGTTGAGTTGCCATAATTATCACGTGTCGAGTTGCCATAATTATCACAGGTGTTGAGTTGCAAGAATCATCACATATGTCGAGTTGCCATAATTATCACAGGTGTTGAGTTGCCATAATTATCACAAGTGTTTAGTTGCCATGATTATCACAGGTGTCGAGTTGCCATAATTATCACGTGTTGAGTTGCCATAGTTATCACATGTCGAGTTGCCATGATTATCACAGGTGTCGAGTTGCCATAATTATCACGTGTTGAGCTGCCATAATTATTATAGGTATCGAGTTGCCATAATTATAACGTGTTGAGTTACCATAATTATCACAGATGTCGAGTTGCCATAATTATCACAGATGTCGAGTTGCCATAATTATCACAGATGTCGAGTTGCCATAATTATCGCTGTTTTTATTGTTGCAGGTGTTGAGTTGCCATGGTGCAGGATGGGGTTGGCAGCGGAGACATCCCAAGGCTTGCCACGCCGCCGGGCTAGCTACTACGGCCTAGCCCTTCAGTCCTGCCCCCCTCACCACCCCCTGCTGTCACCACACCTTCTGCTGCTGCTGGCTGCTCTCCTCTCACCTGCTGCGGGTCGGTAACAAGCAATACCTGGGTTTTTTTTCTTTAAATTTTAACTGGTGTTTATTATTAAGTCACATTAAGTACTTGATTTTTTAAAGTATGGTTGGGTTTGGCTTAGGTTGGGTTGAATTGGGTTGGGTTGGGTTAGGTTAGGCTGGGTTGGGTTAGATTAGTTTGGGTTAGGTTAATTTAGTCTAGGTTAGGTTAGGCTGGGTTAGTTTAGTCTAGGTAAGGTTAGTTTAAGCTAGAATTTCTGAAGCATGTGGAAGGTGTTAAAAGTGTCACTGTTTCAGGTAGTAGGCAGTTATCAAACAGGGAGGTACTACTGCCTGGGAAGGTATTGGAAGCATAATGTGTTGTCTAATGGTAGACCCTGCTGCCATATGGCATCACAAAAAGTGTGACCAAGTCCCAAGTTGCTGATCTGACTTTCTGCCTCATTTATACACAATTGCAGGGCCTCAATTGTTTCTCATAATATTGACAGCACAACATGCATACTGTATATCGTTTCTCACTGTCATTGTTTTGATATCGTAGTGGTGTAAGTGTGGATTATATTATATAAAGATTATAATATATTGTGTTTCTTATATTTCTTACCGTAGTGTTCGATACCTTCACACTGGTACTTACAGGAGATTATGGTGTATCTATGTAGACATTCACTCCACCACCCGACATTCCATGATTTATACTTGATAAATGATGATTTAATGAGTTCCATTAATTTCCAACATCCTTCTAAGTTATTGGTTATACTTTGTCATGACAAATCAGTCATTACCTTTAGTAATAATAAGATAGGATCACAGATACGGGCAGATAGTTGCACTTACATTTATTTGGCAAGCGTCCATATAATGATGTACAATTTGCATGGATATACGAGTCACTCACGTTCACTCTGTAATAAAATTAATCTTCTAAAAGAGGGAATTTTCAACTTGGGGACACATGTGATTACTCTACTATGGGTATGACTTAACAGAGCCTTAATTATTCAAGTGATACATTTACTGCCAGCCTGGATTGCTCTTGTTGCAACCAGGCTTCCGCACAAGAACTTCTTTCACGGGGAATAACAAAAAAGGTACTCTTGGGTTACCACACATAGTCTCACGTCACTGACAGTCACTGTAGACGGTTTTCGTGGCAAGGAGAACTGGTAAGCGTGACTTGAATTAACTACTTGGGTGCAATAGGCCAGCCTGGATTGCTATTGTCGCAACCAGGCTTCCACACGTGATGATATCACGGGGATAACAATCCTAGGTTAACACACTTAGTCTCGTGTCAACGTCTCGTGTCAACGACGGTCCACAGGACGGGGTGGCAGTGGAGGACTCTGTGTGGTCTCCCGTTCCCTTCAGGAGGTAGAGGGTGGGGACGACGTCTTAACTAACCCATGGCCTAGGGGATAGTACTTAAAATGAGGTTTTTGGGGCGTGAGGCAATGAACAGTACAACAGTCTCAATGGCCTCCCCCTACAGGCTGGCTAACATACCACTAATGGAAAATATATGTCACAGTCATGGCTCGCCGGGTGCCTTATCTCTAGTAAAACAAACTTTTGAATTGGTTGCCTGGGTAAGCCTAAGGTAACCCATGACAATCGCCCCGACTAAGAAAAATTTTTCTTCGGAGAATAAAAATTTCAGCACCTGTATACGATCAAGAGAATGCCTAGCCCAGATACACAATTCGACATTCACACTGTGGTGTCTGTGTGTGACACTAACACTGCAACAGGATGTAGTTGCCAATCGCCACTGAGGGGAAACCTCACAATTTTTATTTATTATTATTATTATTATTATTATTATTATTATTATTATTATTATATCCCCCCCCCCCCCAGACCCTGATGTGTGTCAGTGACCTGTGCCCGGGTGGGCTAATCTCCGTAAAAAAAATAAAAATAAAAAATATGTCTACAGGAGAGTCTGCTGTCAGGCAGGTTATACTGTCAGATGAACAGAGAGAGGGGGAGTAATGTGTGTATGAAAGGGAGGGAGAGTTTTTGTTGGTTTTAGTTTAACAACTTTATTGACAAAGCTTGGAGTACAATTGGCCTATTCTGAGTAATAGAGTCAGGTCTTGACACTGAGGGTGCTATCACTGTTCACTGCCACACAGGACAGAGGTTCATATACAGTCATATTCTATTTGAGGACTAATCAATGTGGACCAGCAGCAAATTTCGGATAAACAGCAAGAATGTCCTCAAACACACCTGATTTAATGTAGTAATTATATAGTTCATGATACAATAAGCCATGTGGCCTGGAGTCTTTGACAGTGTCAAAGTAATATAGTGTTCAAGTGTATGCTTTAAAGGTTTATCACAAAGTTTATATATTGAGGAGGAAGTGAGAGAGAGAGAGAGAGAGAGAGAGAGAGAGAGAGAGAGAGAGAGAGAGAGAGAGAGAGAGACTACATATAATAGTGTCAGGTAAAGTTAAGACACGTGGAGAAATAAGAATTTTGTGGGTTTCAGGGAAGAATTAGGGTCAAGCCTCTTACTCTGTGGTGTCAGTGGTAGTAGTTGTGGTATGTGTCGTAGTAGTAGTGGTAGGTATGTATGTAGTAGTAGTAGTGGTGGTGGTAGGTATGTAAATAATAATAATAATAATAATAATAATTAACGGTTTATTGAAAGAGCTTGGCAGCCAGAAGGCTGAAAATATACAGTTACATATTTGGGGAGTGGGTTACGAATTACAAATAATATACAAGTAACATAAGTGACACAAATAAGACATATAATAACTTAGATGGGGAAAAGCTCAAACTACAGTTCAATTCAACATAGTGACAGTGTTACAGTATTACAAGTTATTGATAATTTTTACAATGGTTGGGACTGGGCTGTTCTTATAGCGATCAGTTCGTGCACGTATGGGCTGGATGCGGTTGTGGTGTCGAACAGCAATTCTCGGACAAGGGACCTCGGGTGGTAGCAGGAGCCGGTGTCGGGGATGGTGTAGAAGCTTCTTACCATCCCCGACACCGGCTCCTGCTCCTGTAGTAGTAGTAGTGGTGGTGGTAGGTATGTAGTAGTAGTAGTGGTGGTGGTAGGTATGTAGTAGTAGTAGTAGTAGTAGTGGTGGTGGTAGGTATGTAGTAGTAGTAGTGGTGGTGGTAGGTATGTAGTAGTAGTAGTAGTAGTGGTGGTGGTAGGTAAGTAGTAGTGGTGGTGGTAGGTATGTAGTAGTAGTAGTAGTAGTGGCGGTGGTAGGTATGTAGTAGTAGCAGCAGCAGAAGGGAACATCACATCATACACGCATCACTCACCCATGCATCTATTACTGTCAACTTTGATGAATAAATTAACTTCTCACCTTTCATGAGACTCAGGTGAGAATGACGGCAGCTCTCTCTCTCTCTCTCTCTCTCTCTCTCTCTCTCTCTCTCTCTCTCTCTCTCTCTCTCTCTCTCTCTCTGTGTGTGTGTGTGTGTGGTAATGAAGGAAAGACAGAGGAGAGATAATAAATGGGGTTCGGAAGAGAAGACATGAAAGGCGGGAGAGAAGGCGGGGAGGGAGAGAAAGAAAGGAGGGAGGGGGAGAAAGAAAGAAGTTGGAAGAAAATAGTAAAGAAGGAGGGAGGAGGGGGAGAGAAGGAAAGAAGGGAGGGTGGGAATCAGAGAGAAAGGGGAGAAGATAGAGGTAAGGAAGGAAGAAATTATGTACACAAAGAGAGAGAGAGAGAAAGAGAGATAATATTAAAGAAAGTCTCTCATATGACTGGTAATGTACTACATGAACCTGAAATTCCTCCGTGTGGGGCTGAGGGAAGGGAAGGGTGGGGGAAGGGGATGAAGGAGAGAGGTGATGGGGGGGGGAGAGGGATGAAGGAGAGAGGTGATGGGGGGGAGAGGGATGAAGGAGAGGGGTGATGGGGGAGAGGGTAAGAGAAGGTAGGTGATATTTTCCAGGCCTTTCATCACACACACACACGCAGAGTAGCATTCAATCACTTATAACGTGGATAGTATTTCGGGTTAGGTCAGGTTACGGTAGGTTATGGTAGGGTAGTCTACTGTAGGCTAGATTAGGTTATGGCAGGGTAGGTTTCGGTATGTTAGGTTATGGTAGGGTAGGTTACGGTAGGTTAGGTTATGGTAGGGTAGGTTAGATTAGGTTATGGCAGGGTAGGTTTCGGTATGTTAGGTTATGGTAGGGTAGGTTACGGTAGGTTAGGTTACGGTAGGTTAGGTTAGATTAGGTTATGGTAGGGTAGGTTTCGGTAGGTTAGGTTATGGCAGGGTAGGTTTCGGGATGTTAGGTTATGGTAGGGTAGGTTACGGTAGGTTAGGTTATGGTAGGGTAGGTTTCGGTATGTTAGGTTATGGTAGGGTAGGTTTCGGTAGGATATGGTAGGGTAGGTTAGGTTACGGTAGGTTAGGTTATGGTAGGGTAGGTTACGGTATGTTAGGTTATGGTAGGGTAGGTTAGGTTATGGTAGGGTTGGTTAGATTAGGTTATGGTAGGGTAGGTTACGGTAGGTTAGATTAGGTTATGGTAGGGTAGGTTACGGTAGGTTAGATTAGGTTATGGTAGGGTAGGTTACGGTAGGTTAGATTAGGTTATGGTAGGGTAGGTTACGGTAGGTTAGATGAGGTTATGGTAGGGTAGGTTACGGTAGGTTAGATTAGGTTATGGTAGGGTAGGTTACGGTAGGTTAGATTAGGTTATGGTAGGGTAGGTTACGGTAGGTTAGATTAGGTTATGGTAGGGTAGGTTACGGTAGGTTAGATTAGGTTATGGTAGGGTAGGTTACGGTAGGTTAGATTAGGTTATGGTAGGGTAGGTTACGGTAGGTTAGATTAGGTTATGGTAGGGTAGGTTACGGTAGGTTAGATTAGGTTATGGTAGGGTAGGTTACGGTAGGTTAGATGAGGTTATGGTAGGTTACGGTAGGTTAGATTAGGTTATGGTAGGGTAGGTTACGGTAGGTTAGATGAGGTTATGGTAGGTTAGATTAGGTTACGGTAGGGTAGGTTACGGTAGGTTAGGTTACGGTAGGGTAGGTTACGGTAGGTTAGGTTATGGTAGGGTAGGTTAGGTTATGGTAGGTTAGGTTATGGTAGGTTAGGTTATGGTAGGGTAGGTTACGGTAGGTTAGGTTATGGTAGGGTAGGTTACGGTAGGTTAGGTTATGGTAGGGTAGGTTACGGTAGGTTAGGTTACGGTAGGTTAGGTTATGGTAGGGTAGGTTAGGTTATGGTAGGTTAGGTTATGGTAGGTTAGGTTATGGTAGGTTAGGTTATGGTAGGTTAGGTTATGGTAGGTTAGGTTACGGTAGGTTAGGTTATGGTAGGGTAGGTTAGGTTATGGTAGGTTAGGTTATGGTAGGGTAGGTTAGGATACATTTAAGTGAATTAAGTGTGTGTGGGTGGGTGGGGGGGGGTTGTGTTATCTGCAGGAGGAGAGTAAGGTTAGGTTAAGTTAACTTCACTTGATAAAGGGAATGGTCTTCAAAATAATGTAAGAATGTTTGGTTGGCCAGAGTTTTCACGTAGTAACAGGCTGGTTAAGCAACGTGTCCTAGGGGGGGTGGGGGGTTGGTAGAGAGGAAGGGGCTGGGTTACTCTGTCCTAGGTGTGGTGTGGGGAGGGGGGAGTAGGGAATGAGAAACCGCCAGTATCGTATAATAGTATGTAGGTGTGCTGTTACTTTCCCGTTTCGTTTCCTCTTCCATAATCCCCAGGTGTTCAGTGGGAATGAATCATTCAGTTAAATCTTCAGTAACAATATTGGGGTGTGTGTATATGTCAGGGAAGAGGGAGGGGTAGTGAGTGCGCGCCGCTGTTGCCACACTCCGAGCCACCGCCGACAACATTGCCAACTGCGTCCTCGGCTCATATTTTAAAACCTCTTCTACTCGTATTACATCACACTGATCTTACATCCATCGAATATTTATTTATTTAACCGATTATTAAACATCATTAGAGTAATATTCATCTATAGGTCAACAACAAAGAGAAAATATTACTTAAACAATATTCCAGAATTGAAGGAGTATGATCGTTTATAAAGGAAGTAAAAGGGGATATAGAGTATGTGAGAGGTGGGGGCGCCGATGCTCACTTGTCTTGCTGGGGGTGTCGTGGTTCTCGCGCTTATGATTCTCGGGCTGGGATGGCCGGCATTTGGGATTCTATTGGCACCTGACAGTTGGAAGGTCTTTCTTAAACACCATTCAGGGGAAGTGAAAATCAGCGCCATTGACCGTGTGTGTGTTTTAAAAGGATCTCAAATTGTTTCACCTAACTACAGTAGATTATATGGAAGTTGGGGTTAGCTTAACTTCAAACACATTACAATGGCGCCTTTTGTGATTTTTTATTTTATTTCGCAATGTGAATGTTAAAGTCAAAGGTAACAAACACCTTAACTAATTAAGTGAAGGTAACTGGCCGGGTTACCTTACATTAAGCTAAGCTAATGATACCTAACCGAACGTGTGTGTGTGTGTGTGCTCTACTGAGGGTCACGGGGGAAAAGCTTGCGAGGAATGAAGTTTATTTTCACTAGCAGCAACAGGGGAGGAGGAGGTGGAAGGAGAAACGGAAGAAGAGGGGCAAAAGACACTTCTTCCTTTATTCTTCTTCTTCCTCCTCTTCTCCACCCTCCTCCCTCTTCTCCACCCTCTCACTTAACCTCCTTGGATGATGGTGTGTTCTTAGTAATTCTTCACATTTCTCTGTCAGTCAATCAGTCAATGTCAGTCACCAGTCAGTCAATCTCCGTCAGTCAGTCTTAGTTAAACAGCCAGTCTCCGTCAGTTTCCTGCAAGGGTTGTCAACTGCTGGGTGTGTGGGCCTTGCCAACATTTATCTGGGTCAATGTTCTTGCTTGCTACACACACACACACACCATCTGGGATTGTAGTGGGGGTGTAGTGCTGTGCTGTGGTGGGCTGTGGTGGTGGTGTAGTGGTGGTGGGGTGTTGTGCTGTGGTGGTGGTGTAGTGGTAGTGGGGTGTGTTGTGGTGGTATTGTGGTGGGGTGTTGTGGTGGTTATGTAGTGGTGATCAGTACGTGGTCGTATTGGGTGTGTGTGTGTGTGTACAGTAAGTCACGTGTAGTTTAGTGTAGAGTCAGGTGTAGTGTAGTGCTGAATCACGTGTCAGGTGTAGTGTGGGGGTATTGAGTCAATGTACTTGTCGCAGGCAGGCAGGCAGTCAGTCAGGTAGGCCAGGCAGATAAACAGGTTGGTGAGTCAGCTCTGCCCCCCCCCCTACCTCCCCCCCTGATGAACTGGCCAATCCGTCTTACCTGTACTGACGTATTAATTAAGTGCATACAGGTGAGGGGGAAGAAATACATTAAGATGGGAAGAAATTGATTTTGATGGGAAAAGTTTTGTTGCTGGGAATTAAAGTCACTTGATAGGAATAAAGTGACATCATATGAATAAAGTCACTAGATGGAAATAAAGTCACTTGATGGGAATAAAGTCTTGTTGATGGAAATAAAATTGAAAATAAACAAAAATTAGGAAAAAAAGACCGATTAAATTTATTGAAAAAACTATAGATAGAATAAAGTCATTGCTAGGGATAATAGAAGTTAATAGAAGAATAATAGGTAAAGATGATGATTTTAGTGTTAATGATAGGTGGACAAATGGGTGGTGTGTGCGTGTGTATGATCAGAGCGTGGGAATATTGGGGCTAGCGTGGGAAAGTTTTGTGTGTGTGTGTGTGTATTTCCTCATAGGTAAACACACCTGTAAAAAAAACCCCTCCTGCTTCAGCGACTGATTGTTTGTAATGTTTTTTAAGTGTTCAGGCAAGTGAATATAGAGTCAATAAGTATTGCTTTCGCCGATATAAACAAACAAAAGAGCATCGGATTAATAAACTTTTCTCTCTGATATAGACAAACAAATGAACATCGAGTCAAAGGGTCAATAGAGTTCTGTCTTGCTGGCATAAACAAACAAATAAACATCGAGTCAAAAGGTCAAGAAACTTTTCTCTGGCTGATATAAACAAACAAATGAACATCGGACCACTCAACAAATCTCTTTCTCTTCTCATAGTCCTGACAGACACGGCGTTTGTTGCAACTTTAAATCTATGATTCTATCTTTATCCATAAAACCACTAGGAGCAAACACCAATAAACAACTTAGGTATTTATGTATCTCAAGGCCAGGTCAGGATGTGTTGATCATGTCGTCTATAGTGTTCGTGGTTTTAGTGGGTATTGGTCGTGGTGATTTTTTAACACTTCTGGTGGTGGTGATAGTGGCGGTGATTCTAAAAGTTGTGAACGTGACTGGTGTTAAGGTAGCGAGGATGATGGAATGTGAAGCATCATAGCAGAACTTTATGGTGACAGATCAACACACACACACACTCTCAATGAAACACAAGGATGACAGGACATGGGGAATGAGAGAGGAGAGAATATCTGTCAGTGGGTCAGTCAGTCATCATTTAGTATAGTAAGTTGAAGGGAGAGAAGGAAGGGGAGGGAAGTAGGAGAGGGGAAGAGAAAGAAGGAAGGAAAGGGAGAGAATGAAGTAGGGCAGGAAGAGAAAGAAGGATGGAAAAAGGGAGAGAGGGAGGGAGAAGGAAAGGAGGAAGAGAAGGAGAGGGGGAGAGAGAGAAGGAGGATAGAAAAGAAAGAAGGGAGAGAGAGAGAGAGAGAGCAGTTGTTGTGGTCTGGTCAGAAGTAAACATATCAAGAAGACTATTGTGGGAGACATACTTGTGAAGGCCATGTACAGTAGTGACACCATCACCACCACCTGACACCACTACCACCACCTGACACCATTACTACCACCTGACACCACTACTACCACCTGACACCACTTCTGCCACCTGACACCACTACTACCACCTGACACCATCACTACCACCTGACACCACTACTACCACCTGGCACCACTACCACCACCTGACACCACTACTACCACCTGACACCATCACTACCACCTGACACCACTACTACCACCTGACACCACTTCTGCCACCTGACACCACTACTACCACCTGACACCATCACTACCACCTGACACCACTACTACCACCTGACACCACTTCTGCCACCTGACACCACTACTACCACCTGACACCATCACTACCACCTGACACCATTACTATCACCTGACACCATCACTACCACCTGACACCATTACTATCACCTGACACCACTACTTCCACCTGACACCATCACTACCACCTGACACCACTCCTTCCACCTGACACCACTCCTTCCACCTGACACCACTCCTTCCACCTGACACCACTACTACCACCTGACACCACTCCTTCCACTTGACACCATCACTACCACCTGACACCACTACTTTTTTTTTTTAATTTATGGCCTCCATCCTCCCCCAATAGCCACACCTTCGCCACCATTTTATTACCTTAATATTAAATATCCTAATACATAAGTAGCTATCCTAGCTGTGTTGAGTTAGTTGAGCCGCAGATCTATGCGGCATTCAGTGACTGTTGCCTCATAGTCAATATCTGCAACTGTTGTCGGTTTTGGGGCCGATGCTCTCGTTCCCCTGAGGCAGAGCAAGCCGACCTAAGGAGAGAGGACAGTCGACATCTCATCCAGGCTGCAACATAACTTCTAGGCTGCTGCTTCTGTTTGGATATCACCTCCGCTTGTCTGGCGTAGAAACATCTTGCACTTGGTCCCATCCCACCAGAGGTTGTGAACACTAGAGGAGTGAAGCTGCCTGATCAACGTTCTGAAATCTCTCCCCATATGCCCTTCTCTTGTCGAGAGCTAAGTTACGGTGACATGCGGCCGTAGGATAAAAAATCCTGATGTCGAAGAAGGCTCGCTGTCCCCGCGTCCAGAATCCTCGAGCACTGATGTCAACACGGGCTTCGTTGGATGTGTTTGAAGTCCTATGTTGGAAAATCTCACCGTCCAATGGAAGGAGGGTCGGTTCTACCCTGACATCATGGCAGATTTCCTTCGACATATTTGCTGTGAGATCCCTTACTTTGTCGTGCCTCATGCATATGAAGCCCCCTTTCTTGCACACCATGGTGTGATCGACGTCATAGGAAGAGCCACACACGCGTTGGGAGGGCAAACCTTCTACTGGCCGACCGTACCTTAGAGCATTGGCATCTGTAAATTCTTGACACCACTACCACCACTTAACACCACCACCTGCCACCACTTAACACCACCACCTGCCACCATTATCACCTGCCACCACCCCTACACTGCCACCACCCCTACACTGTCACCATCCCCTACACTGTCCCCACCCCTTACACTGCCACCACCCCTACACTGTCACCATCCCCTACACTGTCACCACCCCCTACACTGTCACCACCCCCTACACTGCCCCCACCCCCTACACTGTCCCTACCCCCTACACTGCCCCCACCCCCTACACTGCCCCCACCCCCTACACTGTCACCATCCCCTACACTGCCCCCACCCCCTACACTGCCCCCACCCCCTACACTGCCCCCACCCCCTAGACTGCCACCACCCCCTAGACTGTCACCATCCCCTACACTGCCACCACCCCCTACACTGCCACCACCCCCTACACTGTCACCACCCCCTACACTGTCACCATCCCCTACACTGCCACCACCCCCTACACTGCCTCCACCCCCTACACTGCCCCCACCCCTTACACTGCCCCCACCCCTTACACTGCCACCACCCCCTACACTGCCACCACCCCCTACACTGCCACCACCCCCTACACTGCCACCACCCCCTACACTGCCACCACCCCTACACTGCCACCACCCCTACACTGCCACCACCCCTACACTGCCACCACCCCCTACACTGTCACCATCCCCTACACTGCCACCACCCCCTACACTGCCCCCACCCCCTAGACTGTCACCGTCCCCTAGACTGTCACCGTCCCCTACACTGCCACCACCCCCTACACTGCCCCCACCCCCTACACTGCCCCCACCCCTTACACTGCCACCACCCCCTACACTGTCACCACCCCCTACACTGTCACCATCCCCTACACTGTCCCCACCCCCTACACTGCCACCACCCCCTACACTGCCACCACTCCCTACACTGGCACCATCCCCTACACTGTCACCATCCCCTACACTGTCCCCACCCCCTACACTGCCCCCACCCCCTACACTGCCCCCACCCCCTACACTGCCCCCACCCCCTACACTGCCCCCATCCCCTACACTGTCCCCATCCCCTACACTGTCCCCATCCCCTACACTGCCACCACCCCCTACACTGCCACCACCCCCTACACTGCCACCACCCCCTACACTGCCACCACCCCCTACACTGCCACCACCCCCTACACTGTCCCCACCCCCTAACACTGTCCCCACCCTCTAACACTGTCCCCACCCCCTAACACTGTTCCCACCCCCTACACTGTCCCACCCCCCTAACACTGTCCCCACCCCCTACACTGTCCCCACCCCCTAACACTGTCCCCACTCCCTAACACTGTCCCCACCCCCTAACACTGCCACCACCCCCTACACTGTCCCCACCCCCTAACACTGTCCCCACCCCCTAACACTGTCCCCACCCCCCTACACTGTCACCACCCCCTACACTGCCACCACCCCCTACACTGCCACCACCCCCTACACTGCCACCACCCCCTACACTGTCACCATCCCCTACACTGTCACCATCCCCTACACTGTGCCCACCCCCTAACACTGTCCCCACCCCCTAACACTGTCCCCACCCCCTAACACTGTTCCCACCCCCTACACTGTCCCCACCCCCTAACACTGTCCCCACCCCCTACACTGTCACACCCCCTAACACTGTCCCCACCCCCTAACACTGCCACCACCCCCTACACTGTCCCCACCCCCTAACACTGTCCCCACCCCCTACACTGTCCCCACCCCCTAACATTGCCACCACCCCCTAACACTGTCCCCACTCCCTAACACTGTCCCCACCCCCTAACACTGTCCCCACCCCCTACACTGTCACCACCCCCTTACACTGTCACCACCCCCTACACTGTCACCATACATGACAGTGTAGGCACGGTAGGGGTTGCCAGTCACCACCTGATTCACTATATATAAACTTGGCATCAGTGAGGTGGTTATGTACCTATTTGTGTCGCCTTACTTGCTTATATTAATATACATCTGTTTATATTGGTCCTATATATACTGTACACCATTAAAAGTGATGTACATTATGAATAATGGTGTACTGTATAGAGTAATGTTATGTTTCCCGAATGTTACCTGTACTAAACTAACCTAACCTACTCCACCGTTAATACAATGAGGGAGGTTGATGATATGACTAATAGTAAACTCACTCATTCACACACACACAACGTGCACGAACTGATCGCTATAAGAACAGCCCAGTCCCAACCATTGTAAAAATTATCAATAACTTGTAATAAACCAGTGTATTCACTCCCAGTAAATACTACTTCTTGCACTGTCACTATGTTGAAATGCCCTGTAGTTTGAGCTTTTCCCCATCTAGTTATTATATATCTTATTTATATCACTTATGTTATTTGTATATTATTTGTAATTCAAAGCCCATTCCCCAATTATGGAACTCTATATTTTCAGCCCTCTGGCTGCCAAGCTCTTTCAATAAACCGTTAATTATTATTATTACACACACTACAGTGCAGTACCGTTTTATTTTAGGTAATGTCCAGCTTATGGTCTTGCAGGTGAACAAAATAGCAAGTGGATTGCAGGTGTATACTAACACAGGAGTATACTAGCAGGTGTATCTTACAGGTGTATACTAACACAGGTATATCTCACAGGTGTATACCAACACAGGTGTATACTAACACAGGTGTATACTAACACAGGTGTATGTTACAGGTGGTCAGAATGGGGAGCTGTGTGTGGTAGAGACGCCCCTCAGGACACAGTACGTGAGGCCAGTAGTGGAGACGAGCGCTGTGTGCCACGGCTGCCTCTTCCCTACACCCACACCGCCCACGCCCGCCCCAGACACCCACACACCACCCATACGCCAGGTGCACATCGTACACGTGGACGAGCCCGAGGGCGGCGCCGTAGAGGTGATGGTGACGGGGCAGCAGACTTACAGGGTAGTGCTGGTCTTACACTCCTCCAGGGATGCCCCTGTAGTGTTCACCATCACCTCCTCCCACCCTACCAACACCACCAACCACCTCTTTCTGGTGAGTCACTACTGCTGTTGTAAGTTAGGTACAGTATACAGTTCAACATGTATATAAACACTCTAAGTATACAGTACAGTTCAACATGTATATACACATACATGTAATGTTACAACGTGTGCTGCAGGTGAGCGGGGAGGATGAGGTCCGAGGTAGTAACCTGAGGTACAGTGTGGCCCACCAGCAGCGCGTTCCCCAGGAGGACCTAATATCTAGCACCCAGCGCAAGTTTGGCTTTGTCACCTCCTACACCCGGGCACCCCAGGCCAACACCATCGCTCTACACCTCCCTAATGGTGAGTGTAGTGTAGTGTAGTGTACAGCAGCTGTCCTCAATTCTTCCCTCAGTATCTTGTGTGAGTCTCTAACTTCCCTGGTTTACTAGTCATTTATTATTATTAGTAGTAGTAGTGCAGGTATTATTATTATTTTTATTATTATTAAGTAAAATCGTTATACAAGTTTATAATTGGTATAACAGGTATACAATACAGTATACAGACAACACAGGTGTGTATCTATATATCTATATACAGTATATATATATATATTATATATATATATATATATATATATATATATATATATATATATATATATATATATATATATATATATATATATATATATATATATATATATATATATTGTACAGTAAATAGACCATACAAATACACAGTGTACAATACAGTATACAAGTTCCAAATGTACAGTACTTAGTGCAGATGTACACAGTGTGGGTCATTCTCATCCCTCCACCAGTGAGGTATAGTATCCTGCTCTCCTTACCACGTCTTCTATACACAGATGAAGAGGCAGACAGTGGCTGTAACATGGAGGTGAAGGATGACAGTCCGGTGGCCAATTGCTTCATGTCTGTAGAACAACCCATCTCTGGCTGCTACCACCATAATATGCTCGGGGAGAATAACAGGTTCGTGATGCTTCGTGTAAAAGTTCATTGCATAGAATTTAAATAAGACGTATGAAGCCTTGCTCGTATAGGAAAACAGTACAGGATGATGAAGCACAGCAGGAGATTGTGGTGTTAGAGGAAGGTGTTTGATGATAAGGAAGGATTTAGTGAATGAAACAGTGCATAGAGTGGTTTATGCTAGCTGTTGTTGTCCATGATGCAGGTGTTGTGAAGTCTCTGTCTTGTATTTCGTTTACAGGGACATCCACATCATCGAGGTAGACGGCAGCGGCAACAGTAACGGCAGCTTGGTGTTGTCCGTGGTCGGCAGCAGTGAGGGCGGGAGTGGAGGCGTCAGTGCCGGTGGTGGTCGAGAGGTTGAGAGGAACATTACTCTGGTATTGCGGACCTCAAGACCCACCACCTGGTCACTCCATGCCACCAGTCTCCAGGGGACCATCACACTACTGGTGGTAAGTGTCTTCGTGCTCCTTCAAAATCCTTATACTATCCTCTAACCCATTGTAACATGATCCATAATACTATATCCATCAGGTATTTCAAACATGTCATCATTTATCATCAGTGCCACAAACTCTACAACAGCCTTAAAAAAACCCAGAAAACATGTTCTCTGTGTTACCAGGGAGGCAAAGACCAGGTGGAGAATACGTCTGTGTCTGGCCCGGGAGTGGTGGTCAAGGTGGAGAGGATCAACGTCCCAGCCTCGTTTGATGGGTTGATACTGACAGTTCTGACCAGCGTGGGCCCCCCTGTATCCTACACCCGCACCACCAGCCCCAACAAGATCACCGTTACTGTCCTCCCGAAAAGTGGTAAGTGTTTATCTGTCCCATATATATACACAAGGGGTTAAGTGGTGTACATAGTATATTGACATTTACGACCCATGGTGAAAACAAATGCAAATATCGAGGTGAAATACTGTTGAATAAAATAGATAAAAAAATTGCAGTACAGTACAGAAGTTAAAAGGAAATGAGTGTTGGGAGGAGTGTGTGTAAAAGGAAATTGAATGATACTGTGATTGGAGAACAGAAAATTGCTTGGAAGATTAATTATTTATTTAGTAAGTCAGGAATAGGAATTATACTGTAGTTCAAAGTATTTAGAATTGATTTAATTTTACTTTATTCATCTATATTTAATATTTTCAAACGTTCTCTACTTTCAGAGAACCAATTGGATCCGTCGTCTTATTTACCCGTCGACGTGCGGCCTTCAGGTATGTTTTGATTTGGTCTTTACGATTCGAGACTTGTTATAGATTAGGGTAGGACTGTGCGGGTGTGCAGGCGTCCGGGGGGGGGGGGGGGTCAGTTTGAGTCACGTCTGGCTGAGTGACGTTGGATTCGAACTTTACTGTAGGAGAAACTGGCTGAGTCACGTCAAGAAATGGCCTTAAATTTGTTTAAAGAGATAAAAGAATCACAAATATACACCTTCCCATATCTTCTTCCTTTCTTCACTGGGATAATAATAACTGCAAGATAGAAGCAAAAGTCTCTCACATGAGTCTGTGTGTGTGTGAGGTGTCCTGCTGCCAGGCTAAGAGAGAACAGGACTGGGAAAGTATAAGAAATGGAAGGACTGTCGGTTTGTAAACAGTGGATATAGTCTGTGGAGAATTGCCAGGTTGTGTTATGGAGGCATTGATGTGATAAACAATGCTGCAAGGATTGGTTGGTACAGTAGAGGGAAAGAATTGGTTGGTACAGTAGAGGGAAAGAATTGGTTGGTACAGTAGAGGGAAAGAATTGGTTGGTACAGTAGAGGGAAAGAATTGGTTGGTACAGTAGAGGGAAAGGATTGGTTGGTACAGTAGAGGGAAAGGATTGGTTGGTACAGTAGAGGGAAAGAATTGGTTGGTACAGTGGAGGGAAAGGATTGGTTGGTACAGTAGAGGGAAAGGATTGGTTGGTACACTAGAGGTTGAAAGGTCAAAGTGAGGTAGACAAATGTGGAAGTAAAAGGAAGAAGTAAGTTAGGTTGAGCATGAGGTGGACAGGACAGTGTGTGTGTGTGTGTGTGTGTAAGGTAGTAACGGTATGAGTTTGGTATCACGTTAATGTACAGAGATTCTCGATTGGTCTTTGGAAAATAGTAATTTCGATATAGATAAAGAGATTGCTTTAATATTTTGTTTCTGTAATGTTTAGGTCTACAATGATATTATAATTTTTATGGATAAATTGATACAATGCAATAGTGTCGCTGGAGCTTAGCGTATTTTTAACACTTTTTTCAGTGGATGCAGAGGACGTAGCAGCAGTGATCCAGGCTGCACTATCTGTGAGCTGCGATGAAAGCACTATGACGGTGGCTATTCCTTACGACGTCTCTGAACGTGTTGGGGGAATATCCATGTCCCTGAGAGACCACTCGTGTACTGGTGCCATGAACATCTCTCATATCGTCATCAGAGAGAACTTCAGCCGCTGCAAGTTTACAAGACAGAACTCCCCCTATCAGACCACTTATACAAATTATGTAAGTATACAGTATAGCTTAAAACACCTGACGCTACGATCAGCATCATACCATAACCTGTCTTGTCTGGGGGAGGGGGGGGGGGGGGGATAGGGGCTCTGACCAATTTGATATCATTGACATATAATGACTGTATTAATTTTGACCTGTTGTTGATTTTGTTTAATAACTGTTAGGGTTGTTTGTTTCTTCATAATCCTAATCCTTGCTTTAGGACCTTAACCCCAGAGATAATCTTTGCTTTAGGACCTTAACCCCAGAGATAATCCTTGCTTTAGGACCTTAACCCCAGAGATTATCATTGCTTTAGGACCTTAACCCCAGAGATAATCCTTGCTTTAGGACCTTAACCCCAGAGATAATCCTTGCTTTAGGACCTTAACCCCAGAGATAATCCTTGCTTTAGGACCTTAACCCCAGAGATAATCCTTGCTCTAGGACCTTAACCCCAGAGATAATCCTTCCTGAGTAAGTAAAGACACTTGTACGGTGAAACCTCTATATAACGGACTATATGGAGATGAAAGTCCGTTATAACGAGGCTTCAATCTATAGTACAGTACTGTGTAATTTTATTAATCATTTCATTTTACTTTGTGTTCAGGTAAACGTGGATCTGGGGCCGAGCCTGAGCGACGACGAGGACTTTGACGGGTCCGGTTACGGCATCGAGGACGAGTACCACGGCGCCAGGATAGCCCCCATACAGGTCCAGTGCCAGGTTCACCCCCACCCACCCCCCCACCGTGAGACACCCGCCCCTCAGTCAACAAATAAAAAGGTTCGTTACTCACACTTCTACCGTCTGTTTAAAGAGGTTTTAACTCGAGGATGAATACAGTGGAACCTCTATATGTGAGAGGTTAGTCCATTATATTGAGGATTCACCCTATGTTTGATTATACATATTATTCATCAGTTTACAAGTTTAATTTAATGTTTTGTGGGTGATTTATTGAAGTTACAGTTTTGTGGAGCATTAAGAAAGTATTTAATAAACCTGAATAATGTATAAATAAAGCTTTTTTTTTTTTAGTTATACTGTACTGTATATGTATTGGTTTTCAGTATCTTTTTGGTTGCTGTGTATTGGTTTATTTATTTTTTTATTTTTAACCAGACTGTGAGTGAGCCAGTCGCCGGTGCCACATATAAGATGGAGATGTTCCGAGACAGCGACCACGAAATACCCATCACAACTGACAACTATCCCGCCTCCACCAACATAAACCACAGACTGTACATCAAGACAGCTCTGGCCAGTGGTAGGAGTTTTGTTCAATATGGTTATTTGTATCTGTCGAGAAGTTATTAATATTTTACCCGAGGCGTATGAATGAGGTGAGAAATTTGATCTCCTAACTGCAGTGTGTTAAGTGTACGAGTGTTTTATCCCGAGGGTCTGACTGTCTCACCTCCACTTAAGTAACTCACTCACTCACTCACTCACTCACTTTCACCTTATGTGTTCATTATAAAGGATATTTTTTTATAATACACTTTAGACTTACTGTCAAGGATGATCTGAAGAACAAACATTTGAGTTTGTCAGATTGTACCACAAAAGAAACTTTGCAGGATTATTGTAGTACAGTATTTAATAAAAAAAATAAAATAAAAAAATGAGTGACAAAGCAGAATATAACTGTGTGTGTGTGTGTGTACGTGCATACATGCATGCGTGCGTACACTTGTGTGCACATGTGTGTGTGTGTCTGTCCAGCATTATGGTGGGAAGTGACTTAAAAGAATGACAAACTATAAGAATATACAGTACTGTACAGTAATGTATAATTATCACTCACCACTTCATGGTCTGATGTAATTTTGATGAACCACCAAATAGTTGGCAGATGTCCTAATAATTAAACTCTTATAAATCAGTTAGTTAAATAAGCAAATGGTTGAATTTCACTTTGCTTACAAATCAGAAACTCAAGACTATGGCTTTTCATCATATTTTTTCTTTTTGTGTTTGATAAAATCTTGTTTTCTGTTGTCATCAGTGATGCCATGGACAGAGGAATATGATGCTGACCTGCGAATTGTGCTTGAGGAGTGTTGGCTGAGCAACAGCTCAGCCTCCAGCCGTACTGGTGCTTTGCACGAGCCTCTTGTGAGGAAGTCGTGCCCTCTCCGTTCCTCAGTGAATTTGGAACCAATGTTGTTCAACAGTCAGACGTCCAGCTTCAGCTTCCAGGTACAGTATTGACTCACAACTTTTATTGTACAATAAAACTATTCAGTACGGTACCACCTCTGGCCACGAACTGTTCAGTACGGTACCACCTCTGGCCACGAACTGTTCAGTATAACATGACAAGATATAAAGTATCATAATGTAGACAGTTGTGGTATGATAATCATCCTGGTACAATGTTCTAACATCTCTCAGTACCTCTTCTAGTGTCTATACTGTACCCGGGAGAGATACAGTACTTAATTACCTTCCTATTTCTTATCACATTTAAAATTTGTAATAAAAACAAGACAACTTTGTGTGTAACATAAATATATAGATTGAAATAAGAAACAGATTTATATAGAACAGTGTATAATGAGTCCTATGTAATTCTATAGAGTATAGTAAGTTTAAGTTCTATGACAGTAGGAATATTCTAGTCTTGGTAAGAGTATATAGAGAGGCCAAGACAATGTGTATAGTCAAATACCTGTGATGATTTTTGGCTGAGTTAGTCGTGGTAGAGCAGGTGTGTTCAGTTGAGGATATGGATGGTGAGTATAGTGTGTATAGTGAGGACCTGAATGACTCACCAGACCCTTGGTATAATGGACTTTCCTCTCCTTATAGTCTGCTAAATTCACTAGAGTTTTGGTTAAAGAATCGCTGGTGCCCCTGAGGCCATAAAATGATCGATGTGAAACTTAAATACTCTTAGAAATTTTGTTGTCACTGGGACTGACTTGGGAAATAATAATGATCCTTTGTGTTGAGTGAGAGAAATATTACTCTTATGTAATTGTTCTCTACTTCAACAGGTCCTCTCAGAATATTCTTACTTGGGTTCCTTCTTCCTCCACTGTCAACTGGGAGTGTGTTCAGCTGACTCTCTCCCTCGCCCAGCAGTTAACAGGGTAAATACAATACTCTTTTTTTTTTCAGTACTAAGGTGATAAATAAACAACTTTTTGCAGTGGTATGAAATTTATGGTGACACATCAAATGAACAACCTCAATATAATGGACTATACTCTCCCTTGTAGTCTGTAATATGGAGAGGTTTCACATCTAATGAATAACCTTGATATAACAGTGTATAGACCCTGGACACTACTGCGGTAAAGCAACGTTGATGAGGGTGTTCGATACTCAGCCTTCGTCCTCCTCACTACAGACACTCGCCCTTGGGCCTTTTTCCATGGCTCCCAGCACTGAATGTAAGTTAGTTTGAGAAGTTAATTCTACTTAATGATTCCAAAATAGATGAGATTTTTCCTTTTAAAGATGATTTAAGTTAACCTGACCTGACTCAGCCTGACATTTTGCCAGACATCACTAATTACAAAAGTGAATCGCCTTATGCAATTGGGAGACACAAGTTGTAATTTTCATGATAGTCGTCAGTAACTGGTTCAGTGTGTGTATGCTGTAGACAATGCAGGTATACAGTACAGTGTACTGTACATAGACCATATGGGTATACAGGTATGTACCTAGACAGTGCAGGTACAAAAACAGTGGTAAATAATAAGTCAACCAAGGACAGTTAACAAAATCATCTGATGTTTATATCCAGTAGAGTCCTGTACAAAAGGAAATTTATCAAAAGGAAAAAAAAAGGCCAAACATTAACAAGTTAAAATAATACTGTATCACGTCATTGCAAATATTTCCTAGTTCATAGACGTGTACTTGAAGGACGCCTTAAACTTTTACTTTTCCCAAGGAAGAAACTTTCAAACTACTTTATAACATCTTGTACACAATTTTCCCCTGAGTGAGGTAGCAACTTTTTGGACAGAAATCTTCTCATAATTGTGTCTAGTGATTCACCAAATGTACAACTTTTGGACTTCAGAAGGAGTAGTGTTGTAAAATAATATTATGAGATATATAACATTGATAATTTAACAGCCTCAGCCGCTTGGTCAGGAAGCAACATGAAGACGAGTGACAGCAGTGACAGTGTTGTGCAAGTTAGTGACAGTACCAGCAGCAGTTCCTCAGTGACTGGCTCCACTGATGACAAGACCCAGATCATAGTCCTGGGTGGATTGTCAACAGAGATTGTTGTTGGCATAGCACTTGCTTCCTTTGTAATTGGAGTTTGTCTGACAGCCACACTCTGGGTCATCCACATGAAGACTGGTTAGTTATTTACTTCTTTATCAAATTGTTGAACTTGTGAAGGTATTTTGGAGAATATATAAATAAGTGTATTCTGTAATTTATACTAAGATGTTGTCCTAAATAAATCTGGTGTCTGTCCTAAAAAAATGTGATATGATTTGCAGATCCTCGAAGGCAGAAGCGTCCAGAAGGAGGTGCTCCCCGTAACTCTGGTTATGACCTGTCTGCTCACTCTGGCTCCTCAACACCGTCATCCCAGGCTCCTATGACGGCCTGACGGTCCCATGGGCTGCCCCCGCTGTGGTCACGACGTGGGAAACTGCGACATGCACCACCTCCCACCACTAGTTGTGTGTAGAGTCAGGCAGCTCCGTCACGTGTGGGTGATAGCACCTACGTTGATGTTTGTTTTACGAAAATGAAAAAATTGATGAATGGGGAAACTCATAAATTAAAATTATTTAGTATCAAGATTGGCAGTGGAAATTTTTTTAATACGAACTGCCCGTCTGCCACCACAAACTACTGGTAGTTCCCACGAACTGTGGGTGACCATCATGTGTCAGTGACCTCAACATGTGTGGCTGCCTGGAAGCATATTACCTCTTGAGCTTTTTTGTACATGAATATGGACACCAGTTATGCCTGTTTATAGTAAAATGCTCTGTACTCAACAAGTGTCATGGAACATCTCTCAAAAAGTTAACCTCTGAAAACTTGGTGGAAATACTACAGTATTGTACTGTACTGTACTATGATTTTTCATATTGATTTTTTTTATAACATTATTACATATCTTGTTACCAAAATTTGAGTGAGACTTTAATGGAGTATTTCTTAAAATGACAACTTTTTGCAGAGTTAGATCTAAGACAAGTGTGAGAGCATGAGCTTAGGTTCCCATCAAGTACCTTATTGACAGTGGTAGTTCTTAGCTACAGTATAAAGTTTAGTGGCAATTCTAGTTGGGTCACATAATTGTGTTGGCGGTTCTTGCTGTGTTGCATCTTGCAACCAGACAGTTGAACTTGCGGGTAATATTTTAGTTCAAGGTTTACAGGTACTTGTGAAGTCAAAATATTTTATGTTGACAATGTCGTGAGATTTTAAAGGAATCTCTCGCAGTTGGTGTTACGGGATGGTCTGCATTACCTCTCATGCCCAAAGATGCAGACGGCCTCATGCTGCCTGTAATGAGATTTTTTATCATTTGCTTATATGAAACTAAGAAACAACAGCATGATCTATTTTAGCTCAGTCCCTTAAATCAGTCATGTTAACTGGAAGAATCTTCAGGATTATATTTATTAAGTGTATGTGTTAAGGGGTTTAACTGCTCTGCCTTGTTCCTATGTATGCCAAACTACCAGCTAGATTTTTTGCATTGTATCACCCCAGTACCTTGCACGATAGTCATGAGTTGCACCTTATGATACGGGTAAATGTTTTTTAAGCTGTTAGCGTGACAGAGATTCCCCGAGCAGCCTGCAGACCTCCTCTTATCCTTCACTAACATTGACCACATCCATTACTATGAGCTTAAGATGGTAATACCAAGGTTTATTCCTGGAGTACTGGAATCCCAGTTAATTGCTGTCAAATGCTCAATTTGGAAAATCATTTATTGGTCAACTTGACTTATAATTGATGAAGTGACCAGGAAAACTAACAGAGTAGTTTCATGCTCAGCTGCAACCCAAGAATGTGCTTGAGTGCTGCTGTAAATCCTTAAGATATTCTTTCCAGGGTCTTAATGCTCATTGTTGTAACTTTATTATGTATAAATTACATAACCAGCTGCAGAGAGCAGCATTTACTAAATAATTACTCAGGTTCGTAACAGTCGACTCTCGTGCTCTGTTGGAGGTGCATCTTAAAATGGGGCAGTTTCTTATTAACTTTTGTGTACATGTGTGTGTGTGTGTGTGTGTGCGAGTCACCACAACTCTGATACTCTTGAGATTCCTTCTATCCTTGGAGAAGTACTGTACTGTACTAGATAATTAAGTTTTACACAGGAGCTAAAGTGTAGTTGCTGTCATGGCCCCAGATTTGAAAATAATTTGAGCTTTTCTGCACCGTGATGAGCTTCTTCGGGAAAGGACATAATTTGTTTAAGGGGAATTATAATGGATAAAGGTGATTGAGAACAAAACCTCAGATTATTTTAAATTTGATGACCAAGTGCTTATCAGTGACAGATCTTCACACATGTAGACATTTTTTTAAGATATTTGTTTACTTGCAGTGACAATAGCTTCACTGTTTAGAGAGTTTCCGAGACTAAGAGAACGGTCCAGTGACGGCGAAACCCCTATACTATACTGTAGATGGTTTACTGTATGTGACGTGACTTTGGCTTACCTCGTTCTCTGTACCTGATCCTAAACGTGGCCCGGTGAGAAGTTATTGTGGTTTACCTTGGGTGGAATTTCAGCGATGAAAAAAAAAAATAACTTCTCATGTCACAAATGCTAGACTAACGTGTGTGTAACAGTATATAGAATGTAAGTGTGTAGACGTAGTGGAGGAAAACGTAACATCGGTGAAGTGTCAAAAGAGATTGGGTATTTAAAGCACTTGAGCAGAAATTACCAACATTTCTTTGAGAGTTACGTAATTAAATGGAAGCTGACGGCGTTGGCTTGTGGGATCGCTTACTTGTTTATTATTTATGCTTAGCGGTGACACTGTACAATACTCTTAATGTTATCATAAACTGTCGAGCTATCTCCAAGTGTCACACTACACCCAGTAGTTAGGTGTGTCACATCTGCCATGCTATATGCCAGGAGTCATGTCCAGTTGCCAGTCATGTCTCTTCAATCATCAGGACATTCCACAGTCATGTCACAACATCGGTTACTCTGCTTGATCAAGTTTTATAATATAAATACCTGTCATGTCAGATGTCTTTTTATACTATCAGTCATATTTCATCACTACTCATACCACCAGTCATGTCACACCCGGTCATGACACATTACAGGTTATCTTACCTCATGTCATATTATATCTTGTCATAATCACTTCTGGTATACCATCAGTCATATCATACCTCATGTGTTGTCATGTAACACTGCTGCTTATATATACAAACACCTGTCATGTCATGCGACAGTACGACCAGCTGTGTTGCACCATCTCTCATATCAGATCATCAGTAATGCCTCTGTCATATTCACTACCAGTTATGTCACAGAGTCATTAGTTATGTTACACCAGAATTATGTTGCACCAGACTTAGTTACCTCACACCAGTAGAGTACAGAGACACACATTGTAATAGGCAGCCTTAAGTTTGATAACATATCCAAATTATTGGCCACAAGTGTACTCAATAGTGTATATAGCCAACCTGCTGATAACCTCTGCTCTCTTGACTTATAAACCCACTCTACTCCTTGGACCACTCTAGCTGAGGGAAGGTATCCACTCATTATTTCTTTGCTTACCGTAAAGAATCTCAAATGCCTGGAGCAAAAATTGTAATGGTATGCAATTATTTTACTTCTGGAAACTTTATTAATGAAGACGGTGCAAAGAGGTGTTAATGGGTGGGAGTGGGTGGTACTGTTCGCCAGCTGAGGTGGGTTGGATGGGCCTCTTGCCTACTATACATCAAGAGAACCACTAACCTCTATAATAAGATTTAGTAGTTTTAAGTACAGTGGTTGTCACATTGTCTGCCCTTGTTTTATACTCCCCTCATTCTAGAACCATATTCTTTGTTTCCACTTAAGTAAAAGCATGAATAATATATTAATAATGTACTTGCAAGAGAACACTCACCCTCATACTGGTACTTAAGTGACCACTCATAAGAATTAGGACCTGAAATTAGAGAGTATATTATGACCTTTAGTACGACTTTCATATGGAAGTTTGTGAAGCTTCTTTTCTATTATGATGGAATTATGCTTGAATGTGTAATCACAGAATTGGTAAAATATGTACTGTACTGTATCTAGAAAAAAAGAGGAAATCATCTTATCTTATAATCGTCATATTCATGATTAGGTTGAGATTTGGCACACAATAGTGTTCCACTTTAATAAACTGTTTGAGATAATGTCCACAGAGTCAGATGATTGAATATTATTTTTACATTATATATAGTGTTCCAAGTGACTCGGTGTAGTATGACTCGTACTTGACCAATTTCAGGGACTTGATACACTCAACCCTGAGGCACAGGTATGGAAACATGCCATACATTTGGGGTCTTGGTATTCTATAATAGCAAATCTAAAATATCATTAGTGAGCAAAGGGCAACTGAAAAAAATTATGACAACTTTTAACTGATATTCCCTTGTATCTTACAATACTTTTTAGTATGATTTTGAAGTTGTAGTCTTTTTGTTTCTGTAGGCTTTACTGTTCAGTCATTATCTACAGTTTGTCCAAGCTGCCTTTTGCCCAAAAACGATATTGTTGGTTGGCCGCCGCTCCTGTAAACAGTTGTGACTTAACTGAGCCTCATTCTTATAGGTTTTCTCAGGGTTTAACGTACAATGGTTTTGACGCAACTCAGACGAATGTTTTAATGTTATTTAGCCCATCTCTTTTACCCTGTGTAGCTTTTTTTTTATAGGTGACCAGAGTTTGTAGAATGAAGATGAACTTTCATATCATGTTCCTTGCAAGAGTTGACTTGTATATATGTATGAATGGTTTAAATAAGTGCACCTGAAGAAATTATGGCAAGGCTTACTGAGAAATACACAAAATATTAACAAGCTATCAAGCTAAAATGATGAGAGACCATAAAATAGCTTGTGATTAATAAAATATAAAAGTCGGGCTCTTGCCATTATTTCATCTTGATTTGCTTGGAAACTATGCACGTAAAACATCCTTTTGCCATTGTAATTTTTTATACAATATTTGACAATTGGTAAAAAAAATTATGTGAAAAATGCTACTTGTGTATCGGTGTATGAATAACAGTGTCGTCATTCACATTTTTTATGGCTAAACAAGAATATCTTCAGTATATGGCTGCCTCTGCCCACCATCTCTCTCTTTTTTCCAACATAATAAAGAAAAATTATGTGGTTCTCATTTATTTCCATTAAATTTTTGGTGTAAGCAGCAGTCACTGTGTTTAGTTCTGGAATGGATGTGAGATATTCTCAGCCATTCGTCTACCCACGTTAACACTACAGCGAGCTCTAACTGGCCAAGACTTGTGACACCCTTTCTTAATCTCCTCATTGTAAGTGATTGCCTCATGCCTGCAGTTAACCACTTGTGTATGGGGTTCCCTCTTTGTTGAATAAAATCTTGCGGCATTAGCCAAATAAAATATTAAAGTTGCGTCCTGGTAGTGAAGGGGTAAACCGAACATGTCAACCACATTACCAAAATTTTGACATTCTTGATAAGTAAAAATAAATAAATTATATATATATATATATATATATATATATATATATATATATATATATATATATATATATATATATATATATATATATATATATATATATATATATATATTGATATTTTGTAAAAAAGAAGAAGCGTTATGAATCTTCTTCAGAATTAGAGTCAAAGGCATTTCTTCCTTCAATGTTCTTATGGTGTCAGCCAAAACTGGAGCTATTCCTCTTGGGCATGTAGAGTTTAGCCACTTAGTAAGACTTCTGGCAATTATTCAGGATGTTCTCATTCATTCAGAGTTGTGTTGGTCATTGAGAGGTCCACCAGTGTTTGCTGCTCCATGAGAGAGAATCACTTATTTGGAGATCTACCGTTCTCTCACAGATCTGCCAGTCATTGAGAGATCTGCTGGTCTTTCAGTGATACCAGTCACCTGGTGGTATACCAGTCACTCAGTGGTATACCAGTCACCTGGTGGTATACCAGTCACTCAGTGGTTACCGGTTTCTTAAGAGATCTGCTGGTCATTCATAAGTCTGCTGATCATTCAGAGATCTGCCAATCATTCATAGATGTGTGCATTTTTCAGTGATCTGTCAGTCATTCGGAGGTCTTACTGTTATACTGCAGCCCTACAAAGTACAAAACATATTGTGGTTCAGGCGGAGTGAGTTATGCAGTGGGTCAAAGGCCGAGACTGTAAGTGTACCAAAAGTTCCTATAAGTTCCACTTAACACTTGGAGTCTCAGCAAATGTTTTTAAGGTCATTATATTGTGTCTTCTTTTGTAACTTCCAAATTTCTTTCCACTTCTTGATATACCTGTCAGCCACACATTGCCTCATGTTCATAGTTGTAATTGATCACTGAAATGTGTCGAGAATTGTAATTATTTACTGTTCTGCTTTTAACTTGATTTTACAGTTGTGTACATGAGTAGAGTTGTATTTGTTGTCAATGAAGTGAGAAGGTGATTCCGATTTAACTTTTGGGGGACTTTTCAATAATATCGTTTTTTTATTTTCAGATTTTGTCTGTAAGAATGTTATGCAAAACATAAACATCAATATATTTCCTTTTTAGTCTAATAATATTTACTTTTATATTTTATAGTAAGTATTAGTTTGTCTGTTTTATTTTTCTTTAGTTTTGGTTTTATCTCCAAGTTCAAAATATTTGTGACTGTTGTTGAGACCCCATGCACAGTTGACTACAACCTGCTCACTGTGTAACCGCTCCTGACGGCCACCACTGCTTTACTCGACGGGATTGGCAAGGTCGCCGACAAACCAGGAGTACGAGCCTAGACATTATATTCCGCTTGAAACTTGGCCTTTGAGAAGCACCAATGGCCCAATTTCCTCACTCATCATTGTGTGTAAGAAACTGTATAAGAATGACCGTTGAGATGTGAGAGAGAAGTTTTGGATGATTTTCATAAATGGCCATTCCAGTATGTCGCCCGGGTTGTCCCTCATCATCAAGTAAAAGATGAGTTGCTGTTGCCAGCTTCTTCTGCAAATTAATATACAGGTATACTAATTGGAATATAAATACATATAGAGAAGCTGTACAGAGCTGCCATTATGGGCCGAGTGTAACTTCTTTTCTTGTATTAACTGAAATAACCAAATATTTGGGTCATGAGAAGTGTCAGGATTATTTCAGGGTCTAAATAATTTCTCGCTTTTGGAAATACTCTCTGAGGTTATATTGTGCCTGGGTGGTTCTTGACGGCTATTGGCTGGATTCTGTGTGATGAGGTGTAGAAGTGTGTACTGTACTGTATCAATACTAGGACAATCCAGACAATACTCAAGAAGAGCATACTTATCCTATATACCTACCTTTTTTTATTAAAAATTCTTTCATCTCATTCTTTGTAATATCAAAAGCTGTAAGTGCTTCACCAGCAGCCAATGCCCCTGTGTACGTACGGGTCCTATACTAAAGTTTATAAAAGGGGTTGCCAGCTGTGGTTGGCAGCATAGCTATGTTAGTATCAATTCTTCTTGATGGGAAATGTGTGGAAGGCATCAGTGTAGGAAATTTGTTCTATTAATCTGAAGTCATTGTGTAGGTATTAGATGTGCTAGAAATTTAAATTATATTTATACATAAGTTGTAGCATGAATCTTGCTCATAGTGAAGTACCTGAAGTACGAGGCTGCCTTCCACGCCTGTCTCGTAATTGTGCAGAAGTATTGTGTGAGTCGGTCTTATTACCCATGCTAACAAGCAATAGATTACACAGTCATGCCACTTGGTGAAAAATTGGTTCTTTCACACGAGGTTACGGGAGAGAACTGTTCAAAACAATACCTGTGTCAAGTACAATACTCCACTGATCATTGCCCACAGTTAGGGAAGTAACCCGAGACTGTGACGGTAGGACGAGAATCCTACTGATTCAGGTTGTGCTGAACATGCCAGCCGTGCAGTATTTCCTCAACGCCCCGTGACTTGCTGTGAAAACCCTCCAAGTCTGGAATGTGGAAGTGCATAAATGTGCTTCTCATGTGTTTATCTACAAAGTACAGTATAAAAATTTAAAACAAGACTAAAACATAACTGAGAAACTTTTAATGTTGTTATTGGGAATAATAATGATAGTGTGGTTCTGCAGTACAAGAACATCTTTTCCTGTGACGTAACAGTACATCAAAAGGGATTAAATATGACTACTGTTTTCAGGCAAACTTTGTAATACAGGAAAATTTGTTTATTGAATTTAGGATTCTTAATGTTCTTATATGTCAGGTGCAATTAATTACAAGCAAAGTAAAGGCCTGAGGGTAGATTTTGTCTTGAAGTTAATGAATTGGCAATGCCCATCTGATACTTAAGAAACACTCACAAAAAAATCTGCCTAGGATTTCAAAATAACTACTGTTGTGTTTTGTCAGGTAAACATCTGACACTGGGTTTAGGTCTTCAGTTAACTCAAGGAAGCAGTCTGGGGTATTGAATATATGGCTTTAGCATCTTATATACATTGTACATACATTAATCTATAAGTCACACTATACATGGAACAGTTGAAGATGATAACTGCATCTGAGAAGCATTGACTAATGAAATATTTTCTGACAGTTTCACTCATCATATTCAACTCTTGGGTATCTTACAACATAATGCGGGTCTTACTCTCTTTACACACTATTTTTAAGTTGTAGTATTAATATGTCCTAGTGGTACTGTGATTGAATCATTCACATGTTCTAAAACCAGTCCCATGATACACTGTTTAATTTTTTTAACATAAATGAATTCTTGGGCAGATTTGTTTGTGAATGGTGTATATAACCTTAGCCTCGCTGAGATCATTGATTCAGGTTCCCGCATGTGCAGCCCCAGTCGTTCATTACCATGGCTGGTTGGGTGAATATCATCGTGTAGATTATTTTGATGAAATAAATGTTATTTTCTAAAATGACAATATTGTTTTCATGATGACCTATTTCTTTATCATGTACTGTACTGTGTCCTGTACCTTATGTTTTGTGATATTATGTACTGTACTTCTGTATGCTTTACTGTATACTGTATATTGAATTATTGCTGTAGGCCCCGTTTCCCGTAGTCCCGTAAATTTCAGTATATCGGACTGTACTACAAACACCTACAACTATACATACACAGAAATATCCAAATCTTCATAAATATAAGATAATAGTTAGCCATTAACACTTATACATTGTATGGTGTTGGCCACTGTTAAAGATTTAATCCTCCATCTCATTTCATTCATAAGTTGAAGAAATTACAAACTGTTGGTTGTTGCTGCTACAACATTTTTCCAGCGGTGGTGAGATGGACCATAAGATTATCACCAAGTTAACTGAATGTTTTCCGGAGACACAACTAAATGCCATGTTTGTAATTAAAGGGGTAGGGAGAACTAGTGGGGCCCTGAGGAGGCACCTGTTGTAATGCTTCCCACCACCAGAGGGGACACTAAGCACAACTGATGGATAATAGTGTATGGTGGATGAAGTCTTTGGGCAGGAACAAGTTGGTTATGACAGCTCACACGGGGCTGAAAGATGACACAGAAGTGACAAAAAAAAATACTGATTGGTAAAACATAATTTTCTCACCTAAAGCTCTACTCTCAGCATATCCATTTGAATTTCCAGGAGCTCTTATAAGCTAGCATCCTGAATACACAATTTAGATGATCGTGTTACAGTAATACATGTCTACTGTATTTGTTTATTTCAATTATTGTATCTTCACACCAAATGGTGGCTCATCATTAAAACATTCTCTGGCTCATACACTACAAATTGTGTGATGAGCTGTAAACCACAAGTCATGGCACCAACTCAAAATGAGGAACTGTGAAGTGTGATGTAATCTGGAGTTAGCACACAGTGAAAGCCTCACTCTGGACATATTACTTATGGTTCACGTGTTCAGGTACAATCAATGACCCGTATACCCAGTTTAGTACAGGTATTCGTCGACTTACGACCTATGCGACTTACGTCTGTTCGACTTTACGACCGGCGGTACGACAGTTTTGGCCCCAGCCCCAGTGTAAATAATAAACCAATTGTACTGTAGTATGCAGTGATTTACTTAAACCTGACGACCGTAACAATAATGAACAAAGAAAATGTTGATAAAATATGACTTAAAGATGATTATATTATCATTACACATTACAGTATAATATACGTAAGGTAATTATAACATAGGCCGACTTACGACCAGATCAACTTACGACCGGTCGGCCGTAACCAATCTAGGTCGTAAGTCGACGACTACCTGTACCTGTCAGTCTGTCACCATTACGGCTTTAGGCCGGACAGTCCGCCTTTTGAGCACTGTCCTCCGTCCGGCGCTACCTCGAGTCGGACGTTAATTTGTCCTCCTTTTTGTCCTACTAAAAAGAATTATACAAATTACCTTACGCATACTTAAAACAGCGGGAACTGGAGGCCATAATAACCGTTAACGTATTTTTATTATATATAAAGTTGTCATTGTCAACACTGCTGATGAGCCGCAGTGTACGACAGTACGAGTCAAGTTGTCAAAATCGTCAACATGTCCTAGATTATCTAGGCTAGATGGTCAGTCTGCCCAAGGCTGCAGTGGAGAGTGGTCGAATTTTTTGTTCTTGCATCAATTTGGTTAGCATACTGTATGCTGTTTCAGCAGGAGTAAAAATGAATATTCATTTCTTTCAGTTCTTTGTTTATACTGTATGAATGCATGTAGGTAATATATACAGTGCATTTAAAAAAAAATTAAATTTTAGGAAAATGATCACAAAATAGCATTCATCACATTACAGTGATATTTGACAAATCAACAATTCTTCTCAGTATATTCTGTATATTTTATACAATTTTTTATATATCTTCAACTCATCATTAAACATGCTTAATTTAGGTTAAAAAACAGGTGTCGCCAAAAAAATAAAAAAAAGGTCCTCCTTTTTGGAAATGGTGACCCTATGTCCTCCCCCCCAATTAGGTCAGGTCAGGTCAGGTTCCACTGTATCTCCAACAGCTAAACATTAAATAATAACTAATACTAAAAAAGGATCAGCATGTAATAAAGCAAATAAAACAAAAGGGGAATATATTTAACAAGTACATAAGTAAAGAGAGAAAGAAGAAAATAACAATAACTTAGAGAAACAATGAGGGAACTGTGTTTAAGAAAGTAGTAGGAGCAGTAATAATAGTCATAGTAATTTATTATTATTATTATTATTATTATTATTATTATTATTATTATTATTATCATTATTATATATATTATAATAGGTCTCGTAGCCCCTCAAACAGTCTCGTAGTCCTCACGTATACAACAGTGTTCGTCTGCTCACCCCGACGAGTACGAGGACCAAGTGGTGGCGGCTATCTGTGTCTTCTTACAACTTACAACATCATTTTACAGGAGTTTTAACATCGCCAGTGATGATCTTACTCATAAATTCACCACAAAAGAGAACATAAGGACACCAGACCAAGTTCAGGTAAGGCCAGGTATAGGATCACAACAACTTGCTGATACTCGTGTACAAGTACTGTCTTAACACAACCGTAGGTCTTTTATACTGTTGTGGTTGTAAAATGTAGACTACAACTTCTTCCTTACTTCAACCAATGAAAGCAACCATTAAGTGAACTATGTCTGGTGGCAAGAGGAACACAATATATAGTTGCTGTTGTCATCTGAGCTTAAACTTTGCTCACTGCAGGTGGTATGGTAAGTTAGGATAGGTAAGGTTAATTGAACTTGAACCTTTAAATAAACTCCTTTTAACACATTTGCTGGTAATGGTGTAGAAAAGTGTGACCACCAGAAGTTGTTTGTTGATTTTCTTTATTTTTGCTATACTATACTTATTGTTTTGATGATTTTAAGTATATTAAAAGAAACGACAACTTTCTAGTATAATTTAAGTGTTTTTTATTTACTCTATCCCGCTTCACAATTCTCCTTCCGGCACCATTGTTGTTGTTTACCTCGCTGAATCCCTCTTCAAGAGACTTTTCCTAAATGATGGTGAACGCTTCCATGAACAACTCCTCGCCATTGCTGATGTATACCAACCTCAATATTAAGGTAAGTTGTTTAACACATAAATTAACATGATAATGCATAGAACCTGACCTAAGAAACCCATAGGTTGGGTATGTTAGGTCAGGTTCTATTAGGTTCTATGCATTGTCGTTTTCATTTTGGTGTTTAATATTATATTAGTGTAGAGAAAAATTTCAACCAATTCGGAAAATTCCCTCAGGTGGCCACCGTCTTATACACCTTTACCCATTTGCCATAAGTACAACAGTGTCCACTATAAAACACAGTCAAATTGCGGTGTTTTTAAATGAATCTAATATGAAAAATCAGCAGCTGTGAAATTGTAAATAATTACTGGTGGTAATGATCGTCTTGAGAACTACTGTACTTATAGACAAAAGCCTCAGTATATATAACAACCTTATGTTAGTTATATATATCAAGTGTTAACAAGAATGGTCTACAGAGTTGGGTATCAAATTAAAAGATTGTATTTTCTTTACAGTTTCAAAATCTTTGTAGTTACTGTATAACGTTGAGCAGTAACACCCACGCTGACATCTATTTTGGGTTAATAGTGACAACACACCCGTCACACCATAATTTTTTGACGGATCTTTCTTACTATATATTTTCATCGCTGAGTTTGGATATGATTTTCATTCTTGGGCAAATGCTTCGTTTGGTAGACAGTTAGACCCTCAGGCTCGCACTAGCAGCACTACTTCGTCTTTTGTGGCGATAAAACGGTAAGGCTTGATGTCCTCTGCTCATTGTTTGTTTACGAGCTGCTTGTTCTGAGCAGCTTCTCTCACATCCACAAAAAATGTAAAATTCACCACATCATAGTAAGTTCTTTTTGTTTAATATACCTGGGGGCTCAGCTAGGAAGTTAAGGTTAGGTAGGTGTCTTTGGTTAGGTTGGTGAGGTCTTCTAACAATTCTTTGGCCACTTGTATTTCCTGTCAACTACGGTTTGGTTAAGTTTAATTTAGAAATAACCCCATTTTAACACATTTGCCCAAACTACAGCAATGTCCACTGAAAAACAAGGAAATCGCAGCATTTTAAAATTAATTTTCTATGAAAAAACTGTGACGTGTATGTCGTCAATAATTAACAAAAACGTACAGTACTGCTACGTCTCAATCTAATGTTAAATAACTAAATAAACTTTAATAATCCATAGTATAATGTATACAGTACTGTACTTACATATACAACACAATGTAATTCACGTTAACAGGGTGGTGCAGTGAGACGGCATGTTTGATCCCATACTTGTGGTGGTCTGCTGTGCTGGTATTGGGTTGACGCTATCGTATTTTACTCTCGGAAACTCTCGGATGCCCCAACACAGCTCTGAGGAGGATGAATCAGGTGTGACTTAAGTGTTTTAATTACAGTACTGTATTTATTTTTGCTGGTTTTTAAATGATGATGAATGATGCGTGGCTTAAGTTTAATATCATTTGTTTTATGCTCACTTATTTTTTATTTGAACTGGGCTGTAATGTTGGTCCATCCATAATCATGTTGTGTAAGTGTTTGTCTTGATTAAACTTAATATCTGCAAATACTTAATCGTTGTTGGGTTTCAGGAGAATTTGTTTGTTTATTTTTTGAGTCTACTTGTGCAGTTGGTCAAAGATTATCAACTATTTCTTGGAGGAAAAAAAAAATATTGTATTGTGGATGGTGAACATTTATATATATTGGATCACCCGAAGAATCTGCCTCCCAGCTTATTTCACCTAAAGATTAACCACCCTACCACTATTTCAAGGGGGTAGGGGGTAAGGTTAGGTCAGATATAGGAGAGGTCAGGTTAGGTTAGGTTTGCATTAGGGTGGTGAATCTTTAGGTGAGATAAGCCGGCAGGCAGATTCTTCAGGTGATGCTAAATATTTGTACTGGAGTCATGGAGTTTTAATGACTTTATGCAGTACTGTATTGGGTTTATTAGGAAACGTTTGCCACTTACTGTGATTAGTGACTTTGTTCAGTTATGTAGGTAAATACTGTACCTGTATGAATAGCTACCTAGAAAATATAAACCGTGTAAACTAATGAAAAGATGGGCTGGCAGGAGACAATAGGTACCCAAACTTCAGGATTATAATGCCAGTTTTCCCTTGAACAAAGAGTCTCCTAAATTTAACCTACCAAAGGTTCTACCTGCTATATACAGTACAGTACTATATATCCTGTCTTTCTAAAACTTTAATTTTCTCTATATGTAAATTAATTAAATTTGTGATATTTTTAATTGAAGGCTTCAGGTTATTATTGAACTATGTGTGTAATTAACAGTATGTCTCATCATGATATATAAACTTATGTAGTGAATGGTTTTATATTTCTCAGAGAAAAGCTGCTTATGTCCAAAGTCCAGCAGAAGGAGAGTGCTGGTGGTGACAGCTCACCCGGATGATGAGGTCATGTTCTTTGGACCCACAATTTTACACTTCACTCAGCGGGAAGGAGCTCTGGTGTACCTTCTCTGTCTCTCTACAGGTTAGTGCTGTACTGTACTTGTAGCTACAGTAAAAACATCCTCACACAGTTTTGTCTCTACTAGAAAAACACTTGGGTACAGTATATTGATGACAATCATATCAAGGATAGCAGTCACAGAATCACCTGAAGAATCTCCAACCCAGCTTATTTCACCTAAAGATTAACCACCCTAACACTATTTGGGGGGATGAGGTTAGGTTAGGTTAGCATTAGGGTAGTTAATCTTTTGATGAAATAAGCTGGAGTGGAGATTCTTCAGGTGATCCCAATCATTATATCACATGATAACCAACACCTGTGCACCCACCTTTGACTTACCCACTCAGAGGAAATTATGCAAGTCTTGTAGATTACTTATTGACCAGAGATATAACACCTTACTAATACCATATTGATAATGTTAATTTGGAAGTGATGGTAATGTTTACAGGTATGTGGTGGTTCTTACATAAGCTTCCCCTTCAACATTTCTTCACCTTTATTACAGTTACAGTATATCTTTGGTCAGCACTTAACATACTCTCAAAATGTCCTCAGAATTTAATATTACGGTGTTTAACCATCAAGTGAAATAATTGGGGGTTCCTAATCTTCACACGATCTGACATTAGTTTGCCCTCTGAAGGACATCATAGGTTAGAGTGACCTACTGTATAGTCAAAATAATCATACCAAGTACTCCACAGATAAGAAAGATAACAATCCACAATAAAGTTGTGTAATAAAAGGTGTATGTTTGATGTACATTAAAAAATCTAAGGTTGAGGTGAATTGGGAGATATGAGAGGGCAGCGTGGTCCATTAATGAGAACTATGAGGCCCATATAGGGTAAATAATGATAAGATTTGCTACATGTTGTTTCTGCCATCCCTACTCACGGTATCCATATCTACCACATTTATTACAGCAGAGAGTGTAAGTGAATGATAACTGATGAAGGGAGTGTTTATATTATACTGTATGGTGCTACCAAGAGTTAAAAAAGCATTGGCATTTATTTGAGTTATTTATTTGCCAGGTAACTACTATGGACAAGGAAGAATCCGGTGTCAGGAACTGTGGGCCAGCTGTCGCCTTCTGGGTCTGTCGAGAGAAAACATTATCTTGTATCGCTGTGATGACCTGCCAGATAATCCAGACATAATGTGGCCTACAGTCAAGACAGCCAACCTCATCAACCAGTACCTTCATGCCCTTGATATTAATATGGTAATGGGGGAAATTTATTGGTGTGTGTGTGTTATCTTGGTGGTCATTGTCTAATACTTGATACTTCTGATATATGCTCCTTACCAGACAGCTTCTTGTAATACATTGCTGTACAGGTTATCATTTAATCAGCCTGAGATGCTATTTTAACTCAGATGTGTAAATCAGTCACCATTTTCTTTTCATCACCTGATATTAACTACTGTACTGATTGATGTCTCTCAGGTGGTAACATTTGATATAGGAGGAGTCAGTGGTCACATAAACCACACAGCGCTATTTTCTGCCGTTCAGCACTTAGTTGAGGAGGAATTTTTACCTGACAGTGAGTCCTTACTATTCTTGGTTGTTCCCAGAATGTTAATATAACTTTCATTTATTAAAAGTTTTTCATTTTGTCGTGTACAGTACAGTTAGTAATTTGTCCTGTCATAGATGTATTAGTTTGCATTCGTCACCATAATTAAATGTGATATGAGTAATCTTTTCACTCCACAGCTTGTGAGGCATTTTCCTTAGATACAGTAAACATTCTCCGAAAATACTCCTCCCTTCTCGATGTACCTTTGAGCTACGCTCTCTCCTCGTGTGCCTTCACTGTAGACTGTAAACAGCATTCTATTTTACAGGTGAGTTTTGTTACAGGTGTTTTATGTTATTGCAGGAGTTGTAGTTACTCTATCTATTTATTAGTCTGTCTGTCCAGCCTTCAGTAATGTTTTACCTGTTTTAGCTCTCCAAACACTGGATACATTGTGCTATGGTATTACTGAATTATTTTTGAGCTGTCAGGTATCCAAGTTCACTTTCATAATGGGGCTATGTGTAATGGATTACTTAATGTGCATGGCAGCTTAGAATGAAGGAGATGTGTTGTGGAAACAAAGAAATAAAAGGGAGGTGAAAAAATATGTTGATCAACTAATAAATGTAAGATATGAGTGAGAGGTGGATGATCAAGTTTAGTGTGTGGAAGAATAGAAGATATTAAATCACCAACAGTGGGTGTATATGGGACTGTCAGGGATGATAAGACTCCGGGGGTGAATGGAGTCACTGAGGTTGGTCAAGGATGAGTGTGGAGAAGTGATAGAATGAGTTGACAGGAGCTTATAGGTTATGGATGAGTATACTGAAAGAATGGTAGAGATATGTGTTTAGTTGAACTCCAATGTGTAATGGGGAAAAGTGATTAGAAAACTTGTAGAAATTATAGAAGAAATGTCTGTTTCATATACAGTCTCTCCTCGACTTATGATAGGATTGTCCTGACGACCAGGTCGTGAGTAGAAAATGCGAAAATAATATTGTACATAGACATTCTAAAATGGGTGTCTCTTTTTCTTCTCAGCACCACGAGAACTCTCACTTTTACGCCTGCCAGCCATTTTAAAGGGAATTACAAACGAAAATTTTGTAAGTACACAGCGCGATCATTAACGTTGGTACTAGAAAATACGTAATTTGAAAAATATTTTATACAACCACAGCGGTTGTACGTCCGGGTTGTCGTAAGTCGAAGAGTACAGTCCCTGTAATGGACCAGGAAAAGTATGGGTGTGCTTACCATGATGGGGTATCAAGATTATGTATGTAAGATGCCTCTAGCCAAAGAAAACAACAAAATTACTTTATACTATGGAGAGAAAAAGGAAATGTAATTAAATTTGTTTGTTTCTTTCTTTCTCAGAGTGCCATGAGAGCCCACAGCAGCCAGTATGTATGGTACAGGAAGTTATATATGTATTTCTCACGGTATGTTCTCATCAATACCCTATCCAGAATCACTCCTGAGTCATAGAGGGCGTCACTTGTGTCTTGTTGTCTATGACACCAAAAAATAAAATAAATCCGTTGGTGAAAATAGCATAAGAGGTATTTTTTATGTAAAACTCTACTGAGATAGTACTTAGTTTTTTTAACGCGTAGCTTTTCATACAAGAGAATTTTGTTATGAGTGATGGTCAGACTATAATGAAGTGCGATTTGCTCTCATGTCATTTGTGCCATCAGTTTATACCCCAGCTGGTGTAAGACGCATTAATTAAGTGAACAGAAATGACGACAAACTTCCTGAAGGTAGAAAGTGGCCAACTCTTACTAGATCTCTTGCTAGAGACCCTGTACTGTATGTCATTAACTCTTAAAATGGTGGTCATCATCTGTGGAAGTTTCTTGTTCCTTGTGTTCCATTTTTTGCGCATATGGGTGGGGGGGGGGGGGAATCGTTTGCCACCAATTATGGGCTAACAGTTGTCACAAGATGGTACTTACTGAAGGTTCTCCTGCTGTCCGTCTCAGTGTTCACGAAACCACTATACTGTACGTCAGAATCAAAACATTATTGATTTTGCTGAATTAAGTTTCTTTAATAATTATTTTGGTTAAATGGAAAATAGTACTGTAGACTATGACAATGTATCACTGTCCTAGAAGATTTTTTTCACTCATTTTTGTAAGTTTAAGTTTTATGATCTGTTTCCTCATTTATCCCGTCATTGTTGTTTTTACCAAATAGCTACACGTCTAATTTTACTTGTGTTTCGTTATTGTAATAGTCCCACATTCCCTCTCATATGGGGAACATTAGCTAAGCCATTGTGTACAGGTGGAGTTGTCAGGTGAGGCGTCAACTAACACCGCCAGCACCAGGTGATCATTGGTGAGGATTAGGGATGTCAATAGAATAGACTACGTACAGTATATTGACTAGTACGGTATGTGAGGTTTTCGTTTGTTACCTATATCTACTAAAAAGCTTTAATTTGTGTCTTTAAATTATAAAATGATTTTATTACTGTAATTAACAAGTTTGATGTGTTAGTTTGTATATACTAAGTTACTCTAAATAAGAGTTATTGTAATAATTCAAGTAACTTCCTCTCAAGAAAATTGTAAGGATGAGTTTTTGTTGTAGTAATAGTTGCAGTAATGTTAATACAGTAGAGTAGTCAAAAGCCATATCTGGAAGGTTGTTTGATAATTTTATTTTGAAATACCAGGTATGAAAGCCACTGTTGCCTGAAGTTAACTTGTGGAAGTATTGTTGGCTGTGTGTTTTGAAGTATGTAAGTAAAGGAATACATTACAGTTTATGTGGTTTGTGCCCCAGTGATGGATATGGGGCTCTCTCTCTTAAATAGCCTTAACAGAGAAGGTGGTGGCATGGAAGTGTTAGTTATGGGTCCACAACTGCCACACAATGATCATGTTCTTAAAATTCAAGCAGGTTAGAATATGGCACAGTACTGTCACCTGGTCACTTGTCATAACGATCAGACATCCTCCTTCTTCTTTGCCACAGACAGTAATATTCCTAGGTATTAGTATTCTGTTTTTGGTGTATTTATTGACTGGGGAGTGTCTATAATGCCTTCTTAATGACCAGGGTGCTCAGTTGTCTGGTGTGATATTGTAGCTGTTTGATAATTTTCTTTTAATTTTGTCTTTAATTTCCATGTTCCCAGTGCAGAGGTAACAATCCCCAAAAGCCTTTATGATTTGGCTAAGTTTTTCATCTACACCAAACTGCCATAACACATCCATTTTTTTTTTTTTTTTGGTCCAATGTAATGGCTTTGTGAGCTCTGTTAGCACTACTCTTATCACCTGCACTCAGTAGCCTCTTTCCAGATGTCTTGAAAGGAGTAAAACGTGGCAGTCTCGGAAAAAATTTAAATGTGACAGTGTGTTTTCAGAACAAAGCAAGACCATCACCTGGTGAATTCAAAACAAAGGCATCAGTATGAACTTGTTGGGCGTACAGATTTACACAGTACGGAGAGCGTGCTATGACAAACCACAGAGTGCACGTACAGTACAAGTTGAGTATATACTGTAGTTTCATTTCCCCATTCAAAGTTTCTAATTCTGAGAAGCAAATTTCTATAATACTGCAGTGTGTTTTTGAAGATAGGAATTGGTTTCTTATTTTGTTTGTCATGGTGAATTTACTTAAGATGAGTTTTTGTTTACCCAGGAAATGTTTGTATTTGCTGCTGATTTTTGTTTTTAGTTTAGATTATAGGTTTTTTATATTGAATGTGATTGTTGATTTATCTTAAAAGGCATTTTATTTTTTAAAAACTCATGGTGACATAAGGCTGTGATGTTTGTGAGAGGCGGTGTGGGTAGTAGCATAAAGTTATGATGTGGCCGGGTGGGATCATGGCTGTTTACACCACCACACAACCACCATATCTAAAGTATTTATGAGCTGAAATTACTTGTTTTTTGTGTAACATGTTATTTACAGCATATTTATGTAATGGTTAGACGTGCAAGTTGCAAGATAGTAAAATCAGCTGAAATCTGTTCATAAACTTGTGTCAGTCCAGGTGTATGATTACAGTCTAGGTGTGCTGATGTGTGGTGGAGCTTGGCTTAAGTGCTCTCCTAGTGTGTTGTACACCACATGTACTTTATTACTTTGTATATTATTACTTTTTAATCCACTTATTAGTGAAAACCTCAAATAATTTCTTATAGCAAATTTTTACCTAATTTTTATCAAATGCCTTGAGAGTTGACTGCAAAACAATATAATATGGAGGTACAGATGGTAAGAAAATAGCCTTATTTAGACTGTTCATGAAAAGTACGGGAATTTCTTGGGGGTGTGTGTGTGTGTGTGTAAACAAACATATACACTTACTGTACCAATAATTAGGCTTGACAAATCCATGTACATATAGTACACAACTCAGAAATGTGAGTGAACCTCAACTGTGTATCAAGTTATAATGACCGTACAGTATACTGCATGATTGCTAATATTAAGAGTACAAATTTACTTTCTGCATTTATAAAAAAAAAAAAAAAAGGTAATCTTCAGCACTGACTCCTCTTTTATGGATGGTGATGTAGCAAACTACAAGCTGGGTAATACAGACATTTGGGATAACTAAGCAGTAGAAAGTGCAGTATTAGTACTAACTGCTCCATGTTATTAGGCCCTCAGGAGAGCCCCGGTACACCTCTAAGGTGACCAGACAAAATCGACTTGTCTCTCTCATCAGCATTGTCAAGTGGAGCAAAGAGCTAGGGCTACTACTGGTGTCTTTGACCCTCCTGGTACTGTTTAGTCCACTTCAGCAGCCCTCACCTTCCTTGTTGTCAGTATGTACAGTACAGTTGTAGAGTTTGTTTAATAATGCACCAGTTACTGTAGTGATCCTCATAGTGTACTGTAGTGGTGGTGGGATAATGTTTTTATTATTTAAGATATTTGTTAGTGGCATAAATGGTTCTTGTGATAATAAAATTTTAATTTACTTTCCATTAAGGATATTCTCACTTGCTGTTCTTTATGTTAGTTACCAGTACTGTCTTGAACAAATGATGTAATCAACTAAACCTCATGGTTGAGACCCCTTTTGAGGCCAGTAGTGACTATGTGTATGTTATATGCCAGTAGCTAAAATAATGATGTATACAGTACATTAAAGTTTACCGCTAGTCATATTAACACTAAAATTGTCAACAGCCGAAGCTTAATAGGTCTTGTTAACTATATTTATTTATTAACAATATTTTGTTTTTCATAGATTAATTGTTTATGATAATTAAGACTTCTTTTTCACTTATAGAGTAACCAGAGACATTATAATCTGCACAATTGATGGCCTAACTAGGTATGCTGCTTGTGTAAGAACTACAGTACTGTACCTGGAGGTCTGCCATTAATGGTCAGGACTAATTTTACAGTCAGTCCAGCCTCTTACTGCAACAACTTGTCCTGAAATTAAGAGTTAAAGTAAAAAAAAACCATTTTATAAACCAGTGTTCTTACGACATCAGGAAATTACATCAGTACTCGGTCTGTTTTCAAGTTATTCATTTAAACTGTTGGGCCCATTTTCATTAACCTAGGCATAAATGCTTCTGGTAACTAGTTTGACTTGAACTTTTTTCTTCTGATGTCATATGTCTCAGCTGCTAGTTGATAAGTTAGAGGAAACTTGTTCTTTTGATGACATTTGTCTCATCTACTGTTTAGTTTTCATAATAGATAGGCATACAAATCTGTTTCAACTTCTCCAGACTTACCAAACCACCTGATGCTAGTGTGTGTATGGTGATCTGTGGCTTTAGGTGTTAAGGTTTGTTCCTGGGATGTTCCATAAAGAATTATGACTTTCAATATTTTTTTTTACATTATAAACTGTCTATATTGGTATACATAGATTTTCTGGAGCAGCAGTTTATTGCATTTATGAATATATCTCAGGTTTCCTCCAGGAGAGTCATCTTAGGTCACTTGGGCCTCTTATTATGAGTGTTGTCCTTACACTGCTACACTGCGGCTTGACCTAGGATGAATTGCCTCGGAAGTATCACTATTTTCCTGCAGTCCTTGTGAAAGTAGACTTGTAAGTAACATCATTATTTTGTTATTTCATTTGTAAAACATTATTAATTATCTTCAATGGAAATCCCCCAAATTGAATGAAGAAAGTATTGACCCAATTTATAAATAAGACCATCTTCAGTATCAACAGTTTATATAGTGTATTGTTGGGTGCTAAGACCATCTTCAGTATCAATAGTTTATATAGTGTATTGTTGGGTGCTAAGTATACGTTGTATCCATGACTGGCCAATCAACACCGCACCACACAAAAAATTCCTGGTATTTTCATAACGAACATGAATATTTTTGAGTAACCAGAAATGAGGGAAGGGTTTTGGGGTAATAATGGATGGCAGTTATTGGAAAAGACTTGTGGTTAAGGGAGACTTTACTGTTTTGTATAATTTTAGAATGTAAAAATCATTTTGTCCTTTACACATACTACTGTACTGCAATAGTGTACCGGGCTGTAGTTCTCACTCAGTCCTGCAGATGGCACCATACACAGCTCACATTCTTCCCATACATATTTTAAAAGCTGTGGCTGGAACAGAAAGGGTTTAAATTGATTATATAGTTAATTCCTGCCACCAATGTCAAGAAGCCTAGGTTTCAGGGGCAGATCCAGGGGGTCCAGAACCCCTTTTCATCAGAAAATTCCAATATTTTTTCTTTAATGCAGTATTGTACTCAGGTATTTTTGTAAAATAAAAAGTAACTACTATAACCTAAGAATATCTCCTAATGCCAAGTGTACATGGCTTCAAAATGACGTCAAAATGCCCATGATATTGGTCAGATTAAAAAAAATCATGGGGTGGGGACTTACAGTACCCCCCAAAACCTCCCAGCTGGGTGGGCTCGCTGTGCTCATCATATTTCCCCCCCCCCCCCCCCCCATATCCCCCTCCTGATATTCCTGGATCTGCCCTGGGGTTTTCAGTGTACTGTATAAAGTTTGGCTGGTAATTCATGAGGCACCTGATCTATGCTCGGTTATGAAATGGTACAGTATTTAGAATCCAGTCCCAAATACTGTACACACGGGTGTTTTAAATTTAAATTTCTCAGAAGTAATTTTTCTTGTCCTTTAGCTGTCACAACATCTTAAAACATCTCAGAGTTGTTTAACAGTTAACTGAGAGCTTTCTAATGACATCCTCCCAAGTGGTCTGTGATCTACACTTGATGTCCATGTTGCAGAAGTGACAGTTACAGCCTGGCAGCTAAATTTTTGTCATGATAATTAAAAAAAAAAATAAAGAGTAGAATCAAAGCACCAATAAATGAACTGTAAATGTTGTTCATGTGTTTCAAAACTGAACATTTATAGTCGGCACCAATATACAGATCTATGCTTCTTATTGGTGTGTGTGTGTACAAGTGGTTGATTTGAGTATGTTCATGTGGGGCCACACCCTGGGTATACTGTATATGATTAACACCAGGATCAGACTAAAACTATGCAACTTTGTGCCTCTCAGTGTCCATGAAACCAAATTCTACAATTTTATCTATTGATTACATCTTTTAAGGTTTTAACCAAGCTAATAAAGAATATCTTGTCTTGTTTAATACAGTAATTTCTTAATATTGCACCACCTCATATCTTAAACATTATTTACAAGTAACAATTCTTCACATTTCAAGATAATATGATTATAATAATGCACGATAATAAGTTGTGGATAAGCCATATGACAATTTAAGTATACAATATCTTGTTGCTTTGACAAACAGAGAAGTTATTGATGAAACTTCTCTCTTTTTTGTAATTTAATTCTTACTCTAGATTTACAAATTATTAAAAGACTGTATTGAAGTAGTATTACTTTTCAACGTATTGGAGTATTTATAACAAATATGTACACAGTATAAATGTATATTGTGATAGTTGCACAGTAAGAGTGCAACCTGATTAAGTGTTCACACACATTTTCTTTCATTTGGAGCAGGAGTGTCTGTCTGTGTATGAATCATTTAAAGCTTACCGTACAGTATTAGTAATGGAGATTTTTAATACAGTACGGGCATATGGTACCTCTTTGACTGCTGTTTCATTATAATGCTCGTTGTTCTGGAGGAAATTTGTACTGTAAAAAAGTTTAAAATCTCTCAAATCTTTCAAAAGTCCTGGAGGAGACCGTCCAACAGTCTCCTCTTTTCTCTGGCCCACAAGGTCACCTTATTAGAGTGATGTATGCTTATTACTGCTCAGCCAGTCAGTTTCCGCCACCATACTTTCTTTTTTTTGTTTTACACATAAGGTCTGGAAAAACACATGCAAGTGATAATGCTGTTCTTATGACCAAACAGTTAAGGAAAAGCTGGGGATTATAAGTCTTCAGAGTTAAGAAGAACCTGGGTTTATAAGGAGAGAGATTTGAGTGAATAAGACTACACAGTACTGTACTGTGTTTTCTGGTGTTATACTTAAGGCAGTGTTGTTTATATGACTGGAGGAGAGTTTTGTTGATATATTTCCTGGGCAGTAAGTTGCTACTACTTTCATAAAGTTACTCTTTAAGGCCTTTGGGTATAACCTGGTTATGTGAGAAGTTGCAGTTGGTATTATTACTGTATCAATTTCTGGAGAACCTGTGTTAAATTTAAACTTGTTAAGGTGCAGAACACAGGTAATACCAAAAAGCATAGTTTTGATAATTGACCAAAGGAGAAAATTTATACCAAACATGAGATGTTTAAAACCGTTGACATATATTAGTACATATTAAGGTTTTCTTCGATGATCAAAAATCTTAATAAGAAAAATGAACACTAAAAATGTATAACATTTAATAAGATGTAGTTAATGTTTTACGGTGAAGGGACTTTTTTATCGTGCAAACATATATATACACACAACACTATGTTAAAGGTTTTGTTTCATTGAACCTAATGAAATAGAACAGTAAATTCCTTTACCCAATCATATACAGTCCAGCATATCTGTTTCTCAGGATCAAGATGTTACACCAGTCACACAGTATATGTAATATTATAACCTGTCTCCGATCACTTGTATGACCCCAAACATGTTTATAATGATCTGTAAACCTCTCTCCCTCTCACATATCATTAAATAACAGTAAAGAAGACATAATAAAGACGCAAATGAAAATAAAATTATTTTATATACAGTACTGTATATGGTTCAAATTACCCAATGGCCCCCAGCTTGGGAACCACTACTCTAGACATGTAAACACCACCACCTGAGCAGCACACAGGCATCCACACACACTACAGGACATACTGAGCAAACCTCTCAGCTCATCCACATTCATGCGACTTTTCAGACCACGATGCCAACACGAGTGAGAACACATATCTTTCATCGTTTTACATGTTCTAGACACATGAACCTTGATTATGGAAGGATTTTATATTCTTATTTTATACAAGTACATACTCCATTTTTTCCCATATTTGCACACGGTGATCAGCGAAGTTTGTTACTGGGGGTTAAACGGCGGCTATGGATTTCCTACTTCGCTCCCATACTGTATTTGCAAAAAATGGAACCCAAGGAACTGAACATCTACAAACCCCAAAATAAAGTAGTGTACTGTAACTTGTTGTACCTCACCCATGAACTTGCATCATATTCACTCTGGGGTGGTTATTCCTGTGCTAATTTAACCTTGTCCGGTCTTGTGACATTTTGGGTGTGCAGGTGTGTGTGGTAGGCCCAAGTCTTACAGTACTGTATAATGTTCTTGTGAGGTTTTGTTTCAGACACATTTGTATCCAGAACATAATTAGAGACATAGATGATGCATTGTATTTATTGTTGCTCTCCTTAGAATTATTATAAAAGAAATATGAAAAGCTAGATACAAAAATACAGTACAGTACTCCAAATATCCCAAGATATAACATCTACCTCAGACTAAGTTCACTGCAAGTCCAAGAAGTGAAGTTTATGTACTTGAACAGAAGTGGTTCATAAATAAGGATGACAATTAGCAATATGCTTTTATGTACAGTTTAGTCTGCATTTATGCGGTTTTTGTTTACGCGTTTGGGCATTTACGCAATGCCTTGCCAGAATGAAAATGCTTTAATTATGCGGTAAATTTGGTCATTTACGCGGCGAGCGGCTGGAGAGGTCCAGACCGCCGCGCCATTTTTTACCCACGCGGTCCATTCTTGACCACACGCCGGAAGCGGCGAGGTGAGTGGTGCACATTAGGCCGCTCTTACGTTATCGCTGACGTCATATGACGTATCGGACTGTGATTGGGTCAGGCATCCTTACCTCCCTCCGCCGCTAGTTGTGATTGGGCCATGCATCCTTACCTCCTTCCGCCGCTAGCTGTGATTGGTCTAATGTAACATGATGTGCCCTGCCACCAGAGGATAGAAGCCACTGACCTAGCAGGGCCTGTCTCATTGTTCTCAGTCTGCGTATACAGTTCTCTCTTGTGCCTGCTATTCCTCTCACAACGGCTTCCGCGGGACCCCCACCACCAGAGAAAAACATTGAATTACCTGGACCAAGCCATGATAATGTGAAGGAAATCATCGAGTTGGGGGAGAAACTTAAGTTCATCCTTGACAACGACCCAAACAAGCATCGGTATGAAGCGTCGAATAACCATCCGACGAAAATTATGGAGCCTTATATCCAGATCTATCTCGACAACATCAATGCAAGTCAACGTAGTATTGAGGACTTCCTCGCCCGCAACCCACCACAGCCAGTTCAAGTCAGTGATATTGACAGTGAGGATATGGGGTTTGTCTGGGAGGCCCTGCAAACCTCTGCGAGTAGTGAAAGTGATTCACCGGAGGGCAACTAATCTGCCCTCTGCCTCGGAACCAGCCGCCATCCATGTGTGCCGACCCAGCTTTTCTACTAATATTATTGATATTTCTCTTAATTATTAATTGTGTGTGCATACCATCATAAAATTAAATGCAGACTATACTGTATACGGAGAGAAAAACCTGCAGATGATTCTGTAGCAAAAATCAGGTTGGCAGCAAAAGAAAAAAAACCTTGTGAGAAAAGAGTCATCTCCAACTTGTTAACTTTTATACAGTAAATGAACTTCATGCGTATAAATTTTCTCCGTAACAAAAACAATGTAACACAGATGTCAGTCCTATATCCTGACATAATAAAGAAAAGCCTACTTTAGTTACACTGCTTCTGCTGCTGAACCATCACGGCTCTGGTGGTGATGTCTGGCAAACGTCTCGCCAACAAGTAGTGGAAACAAAAGCGATGCTTCACCATACACCTGTTTGGAACATTCCAGTTAATATTTCTGTATTAAATAATAGGTCTAAAGTTGAGGTGTGCAATTATAATTAATCACATAAAGTATACAACAATAATTCCTCATACCTTATTGTTTGTTTCTAATTTGTATTGTCCCCATGTGTCTAATATATTTCATTTACTAAATTGCACAGTAAAACTCCCATAACCTGGCACTTAAGGGATTGAGGCCTTGCTGAGTATACAGTACAGTGGGGTACGCTATAACGAACGTAATTGGTTCCAGAACCTCGTTCGTTATAGCATTCGTTTGTTATAGGATTAATCCATTCCAGGCCCCCAAATACAACCACTTAACACTGAAAAAATTCTGTGGAAAATGTAAAAAATACGATACTTTATCTTACCTTAGTGTTATTCAGCATGCAGGTACCCCTAAACACTGGCACATCACTATCACTTCCACTGGGAGTCTTGGCTTTAAGGTCCTCAAACAATTGTCTGGCCTTCTCACAAATTATAGCTTCACTAATGTTACCACCTGCCATTTCTTTCTCCTTTATCCACACTAAGAGTAAATTTTCCATCTCTTCAATCACATTACACTTTGCTTTGCTAAGTCTAAAGATTCCCTTAGCCACTTGCACAGTTTTTAACTCCTCTTTACTCTTCAAAATCGTACATATAGTCGATTTAGCCATCCCATATTCATCACTAAGTTTCGCAATGCTTCTTCCATTCTCACGTTTCTTTACAATTTCTTTCTTAGTTTCAAGGGTTATTAGCTTTCTCACTCGCTTTGGACGACTCATTGTTACAATTGTATACTTGTATAACAAAATAGTTATACAAATAACGCGAATTTCCACATCAAAAGACGAAATTTCAACAATAACAGTGGTGCACTGGCTACACAATGAGACAAAGATGGCGCCTGACGCTCTTGTTGTGGGTCGCGGTACAACAATATTCATGCGCCAGGCGAAATAGTCCCGTATTCATCCGCGTTCGTTGTAGGAGTTGCGTTCGTTATAGCATTCTCAATTTTATAGGTAAAACCGTTCGTTATGGGAACATTCGTAGTAGGATCCGTTCGTTATAGCATACCCTACTGTATAATCAAATTTGTCGACTTAGTGGTAATGATCCTATAAACATTATACAGTACAGGATAATGAAGTAAAAACAGTTGTATAAGGCACTTACCAACAGCAAGGGGCAATTTTTTAGATGAACTTGTAAGAAGCAGACTAAGTGTACTATATTGTGTGCATCAATTTACAGTAAAGTAAACTGTTCTGACAAATTTAACACTGATGTATACATAACCACCACTTCACAAGCAGTGTAAATAATTGTTGTGACAAACTTAAGACTACACTTTATACATAACACTTAACACTATATGTACAATAAAATTTCACAGGCACTTATTCACTGTCAGAAGGTCTACCTGTGATGAAAGGTGCACATAAAATGATGCTCACAGAAACAACACAGGCTTACAAGCATGGGTCGGCTCGCCGAGTTATCTGGCTTGACTAAACTCCTGCCGACTTAGCACCAATTTGCCAACTACTGTGCTAAAATATGTAATGGTTATCCAGTGCTGTGCTGACTTATCAGATGATAAGTTATGGGAGTTTACTGTAATTCTTATAATTAATCTCTCTCCTAACTGTACCAACTTACTGTTACTGGTATATTATTTCACTGTTACATAATCTCCCACACCTAGAAAGCCCGAGAACCCTGAACCAAAATTTCAAAAAATGAGACACGTGGCCAACCATATGAAAATGCCTTGCTTTTATCATTTTCACCACTCATCAGCTTATTAGATGTTTGTGCGGTTGGTCTATCCATTGTTAGTACAGGAAGAAACCAGAGGCCGGTAAACCAATGATGTGACCAGGTTCGAACCTCTGACATATTGGCGAGAGGTAAACATGTTACCAATTTAACACCAACACCTCTTTTGTGGCAAATTGAAGCCCTCCTCCACAGGACAAAGAGGTATGAAATTAACCTCTGCTCCTGATCAACAAGAGCTCTAGGTGACAATTAAGGGCTCCCCTACTGCTGCAAAATAGTAAAAGTATTCTAGTTCAAGCTTCTAGAACTGCTATACAAACAACTAACTCACTTTGACAGGAGTGGCATCCATCTTTATCTTGCCCCATGACACAGCCTCATCAGGTCGAGCACCACTATCACTACCATCCCACTCACTTGATGTGTTTAGGAAGACAGAGAAATTTGCTCCATTCCTCTGTAAATAAAAAATTAATGTTACTGTCAACTTAAAAGGTAGTACTGTACTGTACATAAAAGATGATCTATATCATTCATACTGAGATCATAGGAGAGAGTTTGCTGTGAGGCAGGATAATGTTAAGAGTCATGAGACCACGCAGTTCATTCTTTGCAATGTGCAGATTGTACGTCATCTGACAGACTCATTTACCATGCTTTTTGGAACAACCTTTCACTAGCCATCCTCTAAGAAAATTTTAGGGAGGTGGGTGGGATCTTGGTCACTCCTCACTGGTGCCTTTATACTTACACATGTAGTACCAGTTCATACACACCATAAGATATCAACTACAAAAACTTGGTCATCACATACTCAGACCTGCCATCAACAATTAACCTCCCAAAACCAGGTAATCTTACTATCTAAAATCTTCACATGAGACCACATCTTCATCTATTCTATGACTCAACATTGGAATGGGAAGCTGAATAGGATATCAAAACTGACTCAGAATGGGACACTATATACACAGCCGGATTAAGTTTAATTGGGGCCTGAGGCACAGATCAACTTGGGGCCCCCTACCCTCAAGGTATATATAAATAACAAGAACAAAATATACCCAAATTTATCAATGACTTCATCAATATTAAGCTTCTACAAAATACCACATTTAATGTTCATAAGAGACAGAAAATTGAGACGTTGCTAGGACATCGTTGAACGAAGTTCATGTTATATACGCATCAACTTCAAGAATGTTTGGATTTGGGGGCCCCTTAGAGTCGGGGGGCCTGAAGGCAGTGCCTCATGGTTAATCCGGCACTGACTATATACCACAAGATACTCCCAATCTTATAAAATGTGAACATCAGCTAAAATCACAAGTTTTGGATCAGTGTCATTAATTCACTGGAGCAAAAACAAAGATACTTGAGAAGTTCACTTCCTCCACAGGTTATAAACTGAAGACCTACTTGACTCATGTTTTTTGCTTCATCACTTAGCACCTGGCGATTTTTTTTCTGTGTCAAACAAATGAATAACTGAAAACTTGAGGATTATGACAAAGAACAAGTCTGAAAATGTACATAGAGAGCCAGACTTGAAGGTGGGAGTGATTTGCTGGTACACCATAGGAGGTTGATCCCAAGAGACCTGACACTCCTGAGCAAGTCTTTTTACATTACAGGAGTTGCCTCTCTTAAAGGTGAGAAACAGTCAATCATTCAAGCCCAGAAGAACTTCCCTGGGTTTATGGTATATAAATGTAATATAATAAGATCAAACAATCAACCTAAAAATAATCTTACTGACATCAAGAATTCCATATATAACCAGTCCCCGGGTTATGAATGTCCGACTTATGAATTTCTGCTGATACGAATGAGGTTAAACTTCAAATTTACAGTAAACGTACTTTATTTTATTTACCCGATGGCTTATTTTTACTTACATACTGTATTTTGTCATTCTGTTTCTTCTTTACTCTTAAATTAAGGGATTTTATAAGTACATAAGGATTTAGGATATGATATACAGTACTGTAGTGGGATTTTAAACATTGCTCTATATGTACGGTATGCACATAGCATGTGTTTCGACTTGGATATATTTTTGACTTAGGAACGTCCCTAGGAACATAACTCGTTTGTAAACCAGGGACTGCCTGTACAGTAATAATAATAAGTAAAGTTTGCTAATAACCACAAATTAAATAACCTAACCTAACCCTGACCAGCAGCAGCCCCCATTAATTGGTGGTGGCTTATGCCCTTTTTTTCCAAAGTGAGTTAGATAACACATTCACTCACATTATTCATACAGTACATCTTTACAAGTGATCACAGGTCTTGGAATTTGGCAAATATATTAAAATTCATATGATCATATTTGTAGTTTACCACAGTAAAAATCTTACCATAAGGTTGGCATTACATATGTGATGTTTGATAAGGCCACCACCCACAATAATCATCCCTGTGTTCAAAGACTTCTTGGCCAACTGATTCAGTCTAGCCACATCTGAAATTTATAAATTTCTCAATGTAGAAAAATATGCTAAAATATATTGTAAACTCTAGTGTACATGGACAACTGACACGCCTGACAAATTCTGGCAGAAAAAATTATTATTTTTTGTTTAATTTGACAGAACATGTTGGAATAGATACACAAACTAACTGAAACTTATTAATATTAATACCGTATAATTATAACAAACCCTGAATTCACAACAGTTTTATCTGTATTAATTCTACAGTATGCAATAGGTCACTTAGTTTTAGACAAAAATTTGAAATCTGCAACCTCCAATCTGTTCAACACAAGTTGCTGTACTGAAATTACAGTAGATTCATTGCTCAGAAACTAGACATAACAGTACGAGTAAATGGGTAAAGGGGTCAAATGCTTTTACCCGTCAAACCTACCAGCTTCAACCGCGGATAACCCTCCACAATGATAGCTGGCACTACTTTAATCCCTTGTGTGTGGGTCCCCTCAGAGCTGAATAAATTGTCAGGTTCATATTGCAGATGAAATTCAGACAAAGAATTAAAAGAAATAATAAAAAGTAAACGAGACTTTCAGATTTATAAAATTACACTTTGATAACAAGTTCAAAGAACAATATCCCACTGGGATTGTAATGACATAACTCTATACAGGTTGATAAGGTTAATATATGATAATAGCTACATCGTGGGATACTGAAGAGAGATGAGCACTGAGGGGAAGAGATGTCTGAAGAATCAATCTAAAATAGAGGAGAGACAGATATAAAAGATCTACTGTGTGTAGGAGAGAGTTGTTAATAAGTGCTGAGATGAACAGTAGCTAGTCTCCTGTCTATTTATGTCTTAAGAATGTAAACAAGAATCTTCTACCTGCATTAATATCAATGATGAGACCAGGTTCTTTAATGCTATGGAAGTACAGCATGTCCCCTAAACTACCATCTGTTATTGCCGGGCTGAAGATTGGAATTTTGTTTTTAGCCGCCCAGTAAGCAATACTTGAAGGATCGTTGACCTCCTCACCCAGGCGAGTTATTATCTTCGATGGTGTCCAATTTACACCCTGTTGAATATGTAGAGACTATGATTATTAAATAAATGTGAAAACAATTTAGTTATAAAGAGGGTGGTGATTTGGAAAAAAAAATATGACATTCATGTGTCAGGTTCATCCTGAAATGTGTCGGACTTACAATATACACTGAACATTTATAAACTTTACCTAATGTTAACAAACTTTTCCTGCACAAAATATGATCAAACAAGCTGACAAATTTGACTTTTATCTTTGGTCCCATACCTGCAAACCAACCCATATAATTATCAGTAGAAAATGCACTCTATATACATAAAGAAACAGACTCATACAGATGAGCACTGTAACATTCCTAAGTAGATACAGTACTGTGGTTATGGAACTACTCAATCAGTTGAACACACCTCCTTCTTCTGTTCCTCTAGCATTGCCGTAAGTTTTGGCATCATCCAATCCTCAAACTTGCAGTAGTTGTCATTAGGTACAATGAGGTTACCTATTCTATTGAAGCCCTTCACACGCAGGTCCTTCCCATTGAGATACCAGTCGCCGAGGTAGGTTGGGGCAAGGCACTTAATGATATCTTCCTCCACGCCCCCTGCAGTAGTCACAATGCAGTCCACCAGCTTGTGCTCCACTAAAAACCTGACAAGGGTAGTTTTCTTTATTTTGTATTCTTTTATGCTGTAATATCCAAATCTTCCATCAATCCCATGTACAGTAGCTCATTCATAAGATGTCTCCTCCATATATCCTCCACTATCTAATGATGTACAGTACAGTATTACAGTATTAATATGGCTTTAAACATACAGTATAATAATAAAAAAAATTTAATTAACCACCTAAGTTAAACAATTGCAAATCTAAGCATATTAAGACATGACATCAGATAGACATTTATTTATACAGCATCTGCATCATTATATACTGTAGTGTTACCTGCCACTATAACACAGTTCATCACTTGCCAAAGTTACTAAAAATAGATTTGAGACGACGTGGTAACAGCGCGACGTCAGAACAGAAGACAAACATCCCAGTAGAAATATATACAGTGGTCCCTCGGTTAACGAACGGTTCGATTAACAAAATTTTGGTTAACGAATTACCTCCCATAAGGATCTTCAATTCGGTTAACGAACAAAACTTCGATTAACGAAATCCTTACGACAAACATGTTTTGTTGTGAGCATCAGCTGATGGGCTAGTTTGCCAATTCAGTAATCTGTTCTATGTTTACATTCGTTTCCATGGAGTAAATATCAAGAAAGTTGTGCTCTTTAATATTTTTGCATTTATTTTATTAAAATTATTAGTCATTTTAAAATTTAGTTAACATACTGATAATATATGCAGTGCAGGGAACTAGTTTTTTGTGCGCCCATCAGCCGCTTGACTCACCCACCAGGTGTCAGTGCGGCTTTGTTTACAGTGGAGTGAACATCGATTTTGTTGGTGTCTTGAATATTTTTGCATTTTTACATGAAAATTATTAGTCATTCTGAAATTTAGTGCAGTGTTGATTTAAATAAAATAATCTTGAATTACACCGAGTGAACTTAAAACTTTATTGGTGAAATTACTGCATCAAACATGGGTCCCCTGAAAGGTGATTTCTTCTCCATCTCCACGTCCTTCTCTTCTCCCTTCTCCTCCACCCCCACTTCTAATTCCCATCATCATCATCAACCAGGAACCTTCTACATACACACCTCAAAGTAAGTGTACTTTCTGCATTTTCTTTTTACTTTGTATGTACTTTTCTGTGAGCTGGAACCAATTACCCAATATCCCATTGAAACAATGGATTCGGTTAACGAACGACTCTGTGGAACGAATTGTGTTTGTTAACCGAGGAACCACTGTAGTTCATATGCTGACAGCTGTAACATTTTAGTGTATAGTATTTTGTTCTGTGTCTTTTAATGAGTCAGATGATAATTGTAGCAGTGGTTATTTTAATTTATTATTTAGGGTAACAGATACAGTGCTTTGTTTGTCCTCCGCACCACTATCACGTGGTCGCCGTACACAACTGTGTGGCATCACTCACAAACCGTGCTATACTGAACATGTCAAAGGTTCCACACAACACGACACCAACAAATTTATGGAGCAATAATTTCACTATAACACTAGTACAGTACTGCATGTTCACTACATCACCTATAACTTAAAACCCAGAAATCTGTTTATTTCCTGATGGGAAGAGAGATTTTAGTGGATATTTACATCTTGAAATCTAGGAATATGACACCTTCCCTCCCCCCCAATGAAGTTAATCTCTATACAGTATGAGCAACTTTGATATAGTACTACAGAGCTGTACATGAGGTTTTCAAGACTAAAAGTTCCCCTCCACCATGCTACTGCACATACTCAGTTAGCCTTCCCTCCAACACAAGACCAATGTTACCGTTTTCTGCAAATGATACGTGTAAATAATTAAACATCGAGGGAATAAGGCCTCACCTGATGGTCTCTCGAACACCACAGGAGACCATGTTGGATGTATAGCCAAGAAAAATAGTGCAGTTCCTCTTGATTTTGATAAATTCATCTTCTTCCAATTCATCGCTAAAGTCTTCTGGTATAGGCAGTTCCCGGCAGGTTATCTGATACAAAAAGTTATCTTTATCCTGATGATTGTTCTAGAAGCTTTTTAGTGCAAATTTTAAAGATTAAATTTTATAGATTATGTCACTTACTAATAAAAAAAAATGTCATGCTTAGTTTGATTACACTGAAGACAATAAATTGGGGTTGGCAAAAACCATTGTTGTTTTTTAACCAAAAACCACGGGTTTACATTTTTTTAATGCTATTATGCTGGTTTTAATATATTTTAAGTATTTATAGCCCTTTTATAACTTTTGAATATGCTATTAATCATGAAAATTACATTCAGATCTTACTATAGAGGTGATCAAATGTAACCTGATCAGCATTACATTGTACATACATTGATAACACATAAGTGGGGCACATTGTGTGTGTGTGTGTGTGTGTGTGAACCATTATGTTACTCAAACAAATAAAAGTAGACCTTAGGTACAGGGGCTAAATCACTTACCATCTTTTTAATCTCTTCCACTGCACAACCAAAGCTTGTTGCTTGAAAGCCAGAATATCTATATGTCTGGAAGAGTTCATGGTAGTTGACACCATTGTTGAAGTCATATCCTGGGGAGAAAATGATTGTTGAACTTTCAAACAATGAAGAAGTTTTATATTAGAGTGACCGTGAGGCCATGTACTGTATTGCTATTTGGCCTCTCACCCCGCACAGGGACACGTACACTAGTTGATGAGTCAGGAATAACAATCTGTGCATTCCTCTGTTGTAGGTCTGGGACAGGTAGAGAGAGAGAGGAGCAAAACTTCACAATACAGTACACAGCTTTGGTTTAATGTACTGTATATTTGTTGCATGTGTTCTTAAATGTTTTGCCTGTACAGTATATATAAGGATGGAGTGTGATGTATGACTCAAATTCTTCTCCTTCTTTAGCTCACTTATGTATACAGTTTTTTATTTTATTTTTTTGCAAACAATCAATACACAGAAAGAACAAAGTCTATTGAGGACACATCAATGTCACACACCCTCTGTGCAATACCTTGAACTTTTGGAGTTCCCTCAGTTACTTGTTCTGAATGCACCAAAACTGCCTCCTTGGAAACATCCTTTACACCTTCCATCCTGCAAGACAATGTATATTAATAAAACAAAATGCACTTGGTTCATTAAGGTGACTTCTACATGAAAGCTTTTACTGAAATTTCCAAACACATTTTTGTGAACAACCTGTCCTGGTGTTCTTTTTTTTTTTACTTCTGTACAAGTTTCAAAACTGAGGGACTGAGCATGACACCTAAATTTATCAGAAGCGAGGATCAGATGACTTATGTACTGTGGGTGATAAGGGTTCTCAGGATACTGTGTAGCCCCTATTAGTACTGTACTGTAGTGACGAAAACCCAGTTACTGAAGCTAAGTTTTGTGAATCTACGCCGCCACACTAATACTCCACATGTTATCACAGACCCTTTGAGGTTCAAGTGAAAATAATAATAAAGTAACACGGAGCCCCCTCGACCAGAAGGTTGAACATTATTGATCCAGTCACCCGATCAACCCAATGCAGTTGATTGTGAAAGCATTAACTCCAAAGCATAGTACAGCTTGCACCCTTTATCCCAGGAACCAGTAGTGAAGTATGTAGGTGTATCTATATAACCAGTGAGGAACACCTTCGCAGACACACCATAACGGCACCATCCAAAAAATCACCTTGAAACTGCCCTAGGTGGGAACACTTTTTTTTTCCGATAAAATTTTAAAGACTTATGACATACTATCTCAGCAAGGAAAAAAGTCAAGCACTGAATTTACATAACTCATGTAGTTGAGGGTTTAATCACCAACTATGTCTTGACTTAATAAATAACTAAAAATGCCGTTGATCCTACACCATTCAAACTGGTCAATATCACAAACGATTATTAAACCGAGAAGTTACTGTACATATCTATTATATAACAATCGCTCTCTTAACTACTGTAAATCTAAAAAATACAAACAGTGGTGCTCAAGTAGTGAAGTATCACCAAACTACTGTACAGTAGCTGAGTAGTGATTCGCGTGTAGGTAGCGTCTGTCAGCTGTGCACATAAACAGGATTGCCAAGACTCATGAGTGCACTAATGCCAAATCCGTTGAAATTCATTTCCAAATTAAGTGTTTCAGTGTTAAATTTCCTAACACAGCGACATATAACAAAATAGATAAAAATTAGTAAACATTTGGTTATAGTATCACTTAATAACCAGTACAATACCTTAATTAAAAAAAAAACATCTTCCGTAAGTAAATATATTAATGTAATTTATAAACTCATACACGCAAGGCTATAAGAACTTAATTTAAGTAAAGCTAAAATGGCATTTTTTTTTAATATCAAACCGGCTTTTTAATACCAAATTTAAGGTAATTTGGCATTGAAAACTGCCAATTGGCAACCCTGGCCGCCTGTGTTCGCTCGCTATACTGATAACTGACCATAATTTTGCTCGCTTTCCTTTGCACAAAATTTCTATTACTGTGCTGTATTTTACTATCTATCATTTCACCACTTGTGGTATTCTGGTTGAATCCCACATGAATGTTAAAGACACAATTTTTCCTGAATATGAAAAAAGAAAAAGAAAATTACAATTTATTTGTAGATGATAGTAATCAGTCACGCAGTTCCTCGTTATTTGATAAGAGACATGCATAGTGCATCAACCTTTTAAGAACGATGGTATAACCCTTTGCGGATGATGATTTAACCTTTTGATGATGATTGTTTAGCCTTAGAGGAAGCTGGCGTAACCCTTTGGGTTTAAATCATCTAGAAGAAGCCCGCAACAGACCATTTAGGAGTGAATGTGGGATATTGTCTGTACTATTAGCATCAACTGTTTGTCAAAAGGAGGATTATTGATTATCTTTACAACATATTAAGTAACAACGATGATAATATTTAGGATTTCATGTCAATATCTGCTCATAACAATTGCTAGTTTGTCCGGTTTGGTGTGCTATGTGAAATGAATTGCTTACTGCTTAACACCTCACACTAAATACCAGAAGAAAGCGGTACATAACGCAAAAATTATAAAAAATTTCAGATTCACGCTGAAATTAAAAAATAATTTATTTTAAATGCAAAAAATACATATATATTTTTCTCACTTTGTGTTATTTAGAGGGTTTTCGTGGTTTAGTAGTGATGTGTTTACTTACGTGGGTGTGACTGACTGACAGACAGCAGGTGAGGTCACTGTGGTAGTCACTTTACTTGTAATTGGAAGAGCTCTGATGTAAATAGCTCATATAATCCTTCCACGATGACGTTATCTCTTGTTGATAAGCTGCTGTAGTAAGCAAACAGTGGTGAAGAGGATATAGGTAAAGTAACTAGTGTGGACTGTGAGCGGACGTTTGGATCACGGGAAGGTTAGGTTAGAACCACCTTGACCTAAACCAAAGTCCTAGATTCAGTATGGACACATTAAATAACTGTAGTGCCCAACATCTTACAATTTGGGTAAGAGTAACCCATCTGGTGTTCTTTTCGTTAAACAAATCATAAAAGTTTTGTCTGATTGTAGCAAGAACAAATTATTGCCTATTGTATACTGTTAAACTAGAGTACCATAGGAACCTCAGTTTATTTCACCTGGTGATTAAACACCCTGGTGGTAAAGGTTAGGTGTTGGCAAGTTCTAAATATTTACCAAGGCTAGCATTAGTGCTTAATCATCAAGTGACATAAGCTGGGTTCCTAATCTTCGTGATATCCAGTAATTAATTTTTCCTGCCAAAATCATAATTCACTGATGGCTATTAACAATTAACTGAAGAAGCAAAAGCCATAACTGGACTTGACACTTTTTAAGAGTAAATATCAGAGGAAAAGAAACAGTAAATCACACTCAATGAATAATTATGGTTTGTTTCACTGTCCTAAATACTAAATAAGCTTGCACAGCTAGACTTAAATATTTACCATAGTAAATTCTCAACTTGCTTTCATACTGCACTGAAGCTTTCTTGCATGGGCAGTTTTAATTAGTGTTTCCTGTATACTTGCAGAATTACAAAACACAATTTCTTATTGAAGAAATTGGTATTCAACAACAGGAAAAGGAAATATGAACATGGAATATATACATTAGTAAAATTTGAGTCAGTTGTTGACAGTCATCATCTGTGAGACCGAACAATTAGACGATACATGAAGGATTGACACGGATCAAACCTAACCTTAAGTGTTTGGTTAGGTTGATTTATCGGTAATGCCGTAACATCATGCAACAAAATGTTTGAATGTTGAATACTGTATTGCTTTCTTATTTTGCGCATTTAAAATAATTCCCAGTAATTTGATTTTTCTCTGATATCTACAACTATTTTCAACAGTAAGAAGTAATGATCAGTAATTCTGTAGACAAAATTGGAAAAGTATTCAATACACTATTAAGGTAACACAAGAATGCTTCTGTACAGTACAGTATTGCCTAACAGGAGTGCAGCATGCCACTCTCATTAGTTACTAATGTTCTGTGTTGTGTGAGACATTGGCATTATACTGTACATATGAATAATGAACAAAACTTAGCCAGCCATCTATTCTATCTTAATTGAAAAATAACTCCGGGTTAGGTTAGGATACTGGTAGTTTGGTTCATGTCATATTTCATAAACTACAAGTATTTAATGTGATAGTCTTATAGTTCACTAAATGTCAACAGTGTTGGATATTGCTATTCTTGTATACATTAAATTTAATTCAAAGTAGGTTTGAACTAATTTCCTTGGTATCCAAGACTTGATTATGCCATAATAAATATTGTTTTAGTAATAGGGGAAATAATATAATTGGATATGTTCTACAACTTCAGTATTACTATCAACCTTTTTCCTGTCTACAGAACTGTACATAAGAACTGATGAAAGACTTTAAATTTATTGAAAATTTATTGATCTCCAAAGTCAGGATATAACAATAACACATTTTACAAGCTTTAAAAAATATGACGAAACATAATTAAGATAATGATTAAGGGTACACTAGGAGTGCTGGGTTTTATACTACTGAATACTTTGGGTTTATTCCTAATTATAGCCTGAAACAAGAGCCCTTTGATAAGTGGTCCTAGGATCTGTACTATACAATATTGGAAGTACAGTATATAAGAAAAATGAGATACTTTGGAAATATAATTAGGGATAAGGAGAAAATGGTAAAGATTTGGGTAAAATTTAAGGGACAGTAATGTGCTTTTGTAGGGTTAGGGAAGAGCAGAAGCTGGGATGGATAATGAAATTAAAAACAATGTCCACTGGTAACTCCACTCTGGTTGAGATAAGCCAAGTTACATGTGATGATGTAGTGCGCACATCTCTGTTTCCTACTTTAAATGGTGTGCTGTGTTGCATCTCAAGGTCCCTTATGAAAGTTGGATGTGAGAGGGAAGCATAACTGACTCATGAACTAGTCTTAGTCTATAGTGTATAAAAGTTACACTCAGGCTTACAATTCGAAACTCTTGGGTTACCTCACTCCAAGCCAAGTTGTAAAATGATATTAACTGGGATTGATGATGATGATGAGATGGAGAGCCGTTTGCTCTGAAGGTGGAAGACAGTGTAGGAGGAAGGTAAAGTCAGGAAGTGGGAAGTAAGGAGGGAGATTTGATAGCAGGTGGGCTATCCACCTTGCAGAGACGGGGTTATGTCTGCCACGACAGCATTTCATAATGAGAACCACATTTATATATACTGTACACTATGTAATGTACTGTAGTATGAAAAAATCACATGTACAGTATACTACATCTGATAGAGTAACATCACATAATAAAATTCTTTCCCAGATTGATAACTTATCATGCCAAGGACAAAACGGAAGAGTGCTGACCAAATAAGGAAGTTAAACAAACTGAGAAAAAGGGAGGTGAGGCTAAGAAGACAACTGCTCATGGACTATGTAAGTACCTGTTTGTGCAGATAAACTGTAGTGACACTACAGGGGCGGATCTAGGAATATCAACAAGGGGGGGGGGGGGGTCCAAGAAGTTGTGGGTGGGGGAGCATGGCGAATGCAGCGAGCCCACTCAGTTGGGGGGGCTTTTGGGGGACGCTGTAAGTCAGCCATAATTTTTTTATTTTTTTAAATCTGACCAATATCATTTAAATTTTGAGGCCATTTTGAAGTCATGCACACTTGATATTGGGGGATATTCTGAAATCGATAGTAAATACTTTTTACTATACAAAAATACCTGAGTACAATACAGTACAGTACTGCGTTAAAGAAAAATAATGGAATTTTTTTGGTGAGGGGGGGGGGGGGGGGGCGGACCCCCAGGGCCCACCCTGGATCCGCCCTTGCATCACAGTGTAATCGAAGTTAATTTTATTTCAGTCACTGTCCAGAATTTATGGTAGATAATTGTGTGAATGACTTTAAAAGTTTATTTTATGTGGGGGTTCCTATCTTTGTGCACAATATTATATACAGTTCTAAATACCTGACCATATTCAGTATAGAGTTGTCGATACTATAGTACTGCAGAGGAAACAAAATCACAGCTGATTGGTAGAAACTTGACAAAGGACAACCATTAAACATCTCCATTAGTACAGAAATTGAACATGAAAAACTGGAAATGAGAAGTACACACGAACGAGCCAATCAGTGGAGGAAAAAAGTAAAAGTAGGTGAGACAGAATTTTGTCCCGCCCAGGTCTAAGGTTAATTTTTATTTGTATTTATTTTTTATCACATTCACCACTTATCAGCTTACTAGCTGTTTGGGCAGTTTATCCAGTGTTAGTACAGGAGGCGACGTTGCCTCTTGTTCTAGATGACGGAAGCCCTCAGGAAAAAAAAAATTCGCGTCTGGGCCGAGGCTCGAACCCTTGACATATTGGTGAGAGTTGAAGGTAGACACATTATTTTATTTTCATTCAGTGTATAACTGCTCATAGGAGCGATTTTGGTTTGTGCAGGACAATAAGACCCTTGTCGTTGACGCGATGAGTGTAATTCGATCAAAACCTATTAGAGAACAATTCACATACTGTATAACAAATGCTGGTATATCAGGACTCACAGTTCTAATAGTACGATCAATATACAGTACATAACCTATTAACCTTTTAAATATAACTCACATGTTACAACTGTGATAGTTCACAATCACACTCATGTTTTGGAGTCTAGGGTTTGACCAACGAGAACAAATATAAATATCCTCCTGGTAGAAGTTGGCTGAATGAAAATTCAAGATGTTGTCTCTACGGTAGAAAGCGAGACTGCTGGCCCTCAGGCAGTCACACAGCTGCTACCAGCTCCATCTTGCTTAGTAAGCTATCCTGATTTGTAAACACTTTCTTCACTCAACATGTGGCCGGCACGTGGCGGTAACACAGTGGATTAAACAAGCACATACAGTTGGGAGCCATCTGCAATAAATAGTGGGACATTTTATGGCCGATATATAAGTACAGTACTTCATCCCATTGACGTATGATCCGGTGAGGGGAAGCTTAAGTATAATTTACCTCCAGTCACGCTGAGTTTTGTGTAAAAAAATAATACAGTACCTGTATTGTGTAATCTGCCCAATAACACCCTTGGTCAAAGCCGTATGTACTGTATAGTAGGATCGTCGCATCACACTACAGTAGCTTATTAGCAAGACTCACCTTCCCACAGTGATCTGAGAGCTTCAGTTCATTATAAACATTAACGTCTAATGATGTTAACAATGATTACGAACAGAAGTTCTCTGATCGCTGTGAGATATTTGCTAATTAGTTATTAACTGGCGAGACATGAAAATCCTTAAAAACTGAAAAAAAAGCTCTGATTGTGTTTATAGAATATAGTTTTGGTATTATTGCCTTTCTGCATACAACATTCCTACCCCTAATCTATTATCATATTCGAATAAGACATCTAATTATAAGATCATTTTCTTTTGTTACATTACCGTCACAAATGTATAATAACGGAGATAGCGTATCCCAAATTTTCTCTATTTTCTTCCATTAATCTTCCGCCATTACTTTTACTATTATCCTCTTCACCACTAATCGGCTCGTTAGCGGCTTGGGCGATCGGTCACGTCTCTGTCACGCACTGTTGGCAAGTACTAGTCATGTACTGTACTGGCTCTCTGTTATGCACTGTTGGCAAGTACTGGGCATTCACCAGCTCCTGAATGTACCTGAACCTGCTCCAGTGTTGGTCAAGTCTGGTCTTGAAAGAACTCACACTCGGTGCCGTCACAACACTTTCTGGCAGATTGCTCCAAGAGTTCACAACTCTCATTCCGGAAAAGTTTGCCCTCACAGTTTTCTGGACTTGCGGCTTCTTCAATCTTGAGCTGTAACCCCTTGTAGGGCGAGCGTCTGCCAGCTCCAAGTAAGGACACTCAACTGAGTAGTGCCCCTTGAGATGCTTATACACCTCAATTAGGTCGCCCCTTGCCCGTCTGTAGTATAAGCTAGGCAAGTTCAGGCGCTCCAATCTCTCAGGATAGTTGAGGTGCCTAAGTGCAGGCACCAGTCTGGTGGCCCTCCTCTGAACATTTTCAACCAACTGACAGTCCCTAGCATATCTCGGGGACCAGACAGGGTGACAGTACTCCAGATGGAGAAGCACTTCACTCTTGAGGATCGTTACGAGGGACGGACCGTCTAGATATCTGAACGACCTTCTTATAAGACCCAATAATTTATTTGCCTGATTTACCTTCTTCTTGCAATGGCCCGAGAACTTCAGCTCATTGTCAACATACACACCTAGGTCCTTCTCACATTCAGTCTCAAATAGTGCGTTTCATCATCCCGTTGGGACATATGATACGCCTTCTTACCGTTGGTACGCCCCAGGTGCATCCTCTTACACTTCGTAACATTGAATCTCAGCAGCCATTTCTTCGACCATTCCTGGAGCCCACAGAGGTCCTTCTGCAGCTCTTCACAGTCTGCTTGGTTCTTAATTTCCCGAAATAACTTGGCGTCATCGGCAAACATTTGTATGGAGGAGTGTACAACGTCAGGCATGTCATTTATGAAACAAGCAAACAACAGTGGGCCCAATACACTGCCCTGTGGTACCCCACTTGTGACAGGTACTGATGACGATTTCGTGCCATTAATCACCACACACTGCTTGCGGTCATGTGGAAAGTCTTCTAACCATGCTAGGACATTTCCCCGAATTCCGTACCCTTTTAGTTTGATTTTCAGCCTTTCGTAGGGTACACTGTCGAAAGCCTTGGCAAAATCTAGGTATATATTGTCGATATTACCATTCCGTTCCAGAATATGGGTCCAAATATCTAGTACCTTCAGCAATCGTGTTAAGCAGGAGCGCCCTGGCATAAAACCGTGTTGGCAATCCTTTACAAGGTTGTTTCGTAGTAGATGTTCCATCGCGGCATCTCTGATAATGCTCTCAAGTACTTTACATATTATGCTGGTCAAGCTCACTGGTCTATAGTTGTTCGTGGAGTGACGATCGCCCTTCTTGAAGATAGGACTCACATGAGCCATTTTCCATTCACTGGGGACCTTTTGTTCATCCAGGCATTTACAGAACAGGATCTTCAGGGGCTCAACAAGCTCGTTGCACAACTCTCAGCACTCTGGGATGCACCATTTCAGGGCCGGGACTCTTATGGACCTTTAGCTTTGACAGTTTATATCTAATACGAAAAAACCCTACCAATTTACGACGGAAATTAAGGTCATAACCGATCTAAATACACATAAATACACTAGAGAAGCTTCTGCACCATCCTCGACACCGGCTCCTACTTCCACCCTAGATCCCTCGCCGGAGAATTTCTGTTCGACACCACAACCACATCCAGCCCATACGAGCACGCACTGATTGCTATAAGAACAGTCCAGTCACCAACTATTGTAAAAATTATCAATAATTTGTAATCAACCAGTGTATTCACTCCCAGTCAATCTTACTTTTTGCACTGTCACTATGTTGAAATGCCCTGTAGTTTGAGCTTCTCCCCACCTAGTTATTATATATCATATTTGTATCACTTATGTTACTTGTATATTATTTGTAAATCAAGAGACCCATTCCCCAATTATGTAACTGTATATTTTCAGCCTTCCGGCTGCCATGCTCTTTCAATAAACCGTTAATTATTATTATTATATTATAATTATTTAGATTTTTTTTTTTACTTACTAACAGAGTTGTGTGCACTTATGCAATTTACCATATTTTTAACAATATTAATCTTTACTTACCCATTACATAAACACGTACACAGGGACATTTTACCTTTATTAGTTATTTTGTATTTAAAAGTAATGTAGATAGTTTTGTAATATATCAAATAGGTATCGTGAACAAGTGAGGTCTGCAGGCACTCCGTGCTTAAAGGAAATGTGTTTTTAATCGATTCCCTTAAGTTTTGAATCCGATCTTATTCATTCATTATCGCACTAAATACTCATTCGCCATGCAGTCATATTTTGAGATTTTAAGTGAACGATATTAATATATGTGTGACATTGCCCATTGTTGATATGGCTATTGCTGATGTCTCAGACTCAGAGGCTTTGTTTACCACACAGACGTTGGTGTGTCCTGCGTCACCACTAATGTTTCTTGTGCGTTATTTAGCTTCTAGTTCATGGTTATTGTACAAATTTTATTGTTATCGTTGGCAAGATGGGCTATACATGTGTTCTCTCTGGGTGTGGTAAGAAATCAGCCCCGGGAGTACAACTTTTTCAGTTCCCAAAAGATCCTGCAACACGTCAAGAGTGGACACTGTTCGTCAGCAAAACCAGACATGCCAACTGGAAAGGACCTTCGTATTACAGCAGGCTTTGTAGTGATCATTTTGTTGCGTCAGACTACAAAAATTATATGGAGTGGAACACGGGGTGGACAACAAAACTAATTTTACTTCCGTATCAAGTACCAACCCGGTACCCAAAAGGAATAACTTCAAATCTTGTATCATCATCTAGACACGGCATAAAAATTGCCAGGCATTCCAATGACAGCTGCTCGGAACACACCTCCCCAACCCTGGTGGTGTCAACTGCTAAAACTGGTAGAAAAATTGTTAGGCAGCCCAGTGACAGCTACCCAGAACACACGTCACCCTTGACGGTGTCAACACCTGTCCTGGGACGTGACCCCTTAGCACCCTCAAATCCATCCACTTGTAAGCGACCTAGAGGAAGACCAAGAGGAAGACCAAGAGGAAGGACAAGAGGAAGACCAAGAGGAAGACCTAAGTCGGCATTTAGGAGGAGGGAGATAAGTAGGGTAAGTTGTACTTGTCAGAGAATTTTGTTGTAAATAGTATGGGAATAAAGATTGTCATTTTCCCATTCTGTAATAGTGATTGTGGCTACAAAATTATGGCTACTTAGCCCATAGACTGCATGGTCGTGATATTGCACTCTTAGTGGGATCCATTTCATTCAGCATTTCGGAGAACAATAGCTAGCTTTTAGATGGGATTTTTTCTCTATGATTAAACTACTTGACAATATAAGAAGACAACCTAACCTAATCCAACCCAACTGCCATGTAGCTAATGCAGACCAAGTTATTTATGTGGCCTAATATTAAGGCGACACAGCCTGTGGGCATGGTAGCCATGGAACCACTTCATAAACTGTAAGGTTGTTAAATTAGATAAAATAATTAAGTTAGGTTTGGTTGGTTCAATTTGCTCATTTTGTATGATGGTATGTGTAATATTTGCCAAGTGAATTGTAGAAAGAAACAAGGAGTAAGACTTGTAGAACTTGCTTAAAGATTATTTCTTAAAAGTTTGTAGAAAAATGTAATACCTGTACAGTAGTGTACATGTATGTCAGCTTTAAATTAAGTTTAACATTTGGAGTGCTTAATACTTTTTGATGGTTGTGTTCCTTCACCAGCAACTGTAGGAAATTTTTCAATATACTGTAATATTAATGCTGTCTTACCAGTAAACTTTTACATTCGAACAAAACAGGAATCTTAGGAATTTTATCTTTGCAATCAATAGTTTACACAGTTCTAAGACACTTTTGTTCTATGACGTTAACCTTGCAAATGACCAAAAAATTACCTAGATTAACCTAACCCCCTGGACCCCTGGCATTTATAAGTTGTTTGCGAGGGAAATGTCATAGAAGAAAGGTATCTTGGAACTGTCAAAACTTTTGATTGCATAGATAAAATTCTTAAGGTTCCCGTGTTGTCTGAAAATAAATTAATACCGTCTTACCTCATGAAAAAAAAAAAAAAACAAATGTGAAAGAAATATTTTTTTTTGAAATATTTCTAAAACTTTTTCCTTCCCAAGCATTATTATATGACCACATCCATGATGACATATTCATTGTTTACCTCCGAGATAATTAAAAAAAAAATAGCAGCTACTGTTGTGTGATTTATCAGTGGTAAAATGAACAAACCTAACCTACCTAACTTCTTTAACTAACCGAAGCCTACCTAACTTCTTTAACTAACCTAAGCCTACCTAACTTCTTTAACTAACCTAACCTACCTAACTTCTTTAACTAACCTAACCTACCTAACTTCTTTAACTAACCTAACCTACCTAACTTCCTCACTTAACCTGTGTTAGTTTTGGCTTAGCTTTGTTAATTATGTCCAGTAAATCATGTAATATAACAGTAACTGGTAACCTGTAGTGCATCACCGGGCATATGTTCAGGACAGAAAGACATACAAATTATAGCTATACAAACTAAGTCCTCGGTGTTGGGGAGGATTTTCATGAGACAAGAAAACATTTATCAAATATCGAAAAATTCTCTGAAGTTACTGGTCAGGTAAAGTAAGTATTATTATCATGTCAGTCATGTAGCAAATTTTAGGATTTTAAGTTTTGGAATTAGTAGTTTCGACAATTCAAAGACACCTTTCTTCTATAGCGTTTCCATCAGAAATTTATATTAGTTGTTTAAAGTGGGCAGGGCTTTGAAGTCGAGGGAAAAGGGGGGGGGGGGGGTAAAATACTAACAGTAACACTAAACAAACCTTTGAAAACCTAACCTTACATTTCCTAACTTGTAAAAATGTTAAGAATAACTTTTGAGTTAATGAATCCCTCTTCATCTGAACACTGAAAACACCAACACCTTCTGTACTAAAACCAAAGTCATGAATAAACTAAATTTTTAAAGTTTTATGATTTTTAAACAGACTGAAGGGATCAATTAAACCCAACCTAACCTACATATAAATTAACTCTTAAAATATCTAAGGTTGTTAGGTTAAGTGAGATTTGGCTTGGTTGGCTGAATGACTTTGCCAGCCACAATTTAAAAGAAGCTTACAAGGAAATTAACATATAGTTCATCTATATTTTGTCTTCCGTATTTGGGCAACAATGACTACAGTACACATTTGTATAATTCATGGTTGTAAAGTTTGTTATCACTGGCTGCTACTGTATATATAATTCTTACAGTATTGGAACCAAAACATGAGCAGTGATCAGCGACAATTTGTTGAGTTTCTTTTCAGAATTGACTTAACATTATATACTGTATGCATTTCTAAATTTTTGGCTCCTGATTTATAATATTTAGAAAGTAAAAAAAATAATAATAATTTCACTTTCTATAAAGGAGATCCAAGAGTGTTACTGCACACCCCGAGTCCTGAGGAGATGTAAATTTTATATTCCCAGTACAATTAAGGTCTGTTGAATCAGTCACTCATACTGCTTACATATACAATATAGTTAGCTGTCATTAAGCTTGCTTATTATTTTTAAATCATTTTTAATTTTGTTTTTATCAATATCAGCTAAGTATTGGAATATCTTTAGCAGCTTGAAAATGAGTACAGTATGGGTATTGGCAAAAATTTTAGTGTCGTTTACATCCCTTATTTATATACATATATATGAGAGAGAGGAACTACTCTGAAATGCATATTTTATTTGTGTGTGTATGGATTTTCTGCCTTGGGGGTTCTACTTTGGGGTACCTGTGTTCTTGAAAGTCATTTTATGTTATTTATTGTTCTTGAGAGTTCCACTGTATTACCACTGTCACAGGCAGACTGAGATACTTCATATTGTAGGATGTAAAATTTCTAATTGAAATGTTTTGTTATACTTGTTGAGATAACGAATTTTTGTAAAACTTTTTAGATACAGCGAAACATGCAGAGCCTAGACCATACCTCCATCATTTCTGATCAAGGATGGCAGATGTTTGGTGTGCCAGTCAAGGAAGAAAAGGAAAGCAGAGATGAGACACCAGAACAAATCCTAGAGTGTGATGTTGTTGTGAAAGAAGAAGAAGTGGATTGTGATGAGATTTTATCAAAAGAAAAATTAAATGAAGATGTATTGGAGAGGGAAAAAAACCTGGGTAGTTGTTCAGACATGAAGGAAGCAAACTTAGACAGTGACAGATTTAGAGAAGGACTCATTGTGGAGTGTGATGTAATTATGAGGGAAGGTGATGGCTTAGGCCTCTCTGTGAAGGAGAGTGGAGAAAATAGTGACTTACATGTAATAGAAGAGACGAATGACAGTTGTGCTGATACGAAAGTATACAAAATCGTCAATGAAAGAACTATGAGAAGAGGCATCACAAGTGATACAGAGAAAAGTGATCCCTTCTCTACTTTTGTACAGGATGGACTGCTGTGATTTTGAAGGTTTTATGTTAGTGTACAGTACCAGCATATGCTGTACAGTAGTACTGTATTGTGATACCGGGTATTTTAAAAATATCATTCTGTTAAATACTGTACTCTGTATTATTATTTTGTTCTTGTTTGTAAGTATCATTTTAGTTTATTTCATTGTTAGGATAAAACCACCATGTTATATTATGTTCATTGTTGTTTCCTCTTTGAATTATTACAACATTTGCTTTTGTGTTATTTCAAATATGTAATGAAATGAATCGAGTAAAGCTTGGATGTACCAACCAAGTGTTTTATTTGCCACGATTTACTTGACTCATTTCATTACATATAAAGCTGGAGTGCTGCCCTCTGCTTGTTGCTACCCTGTACTGCAACAGCAGTGTCTCCATGCTCCAGGTAGTAGGTAGCTATCAAACAGGGAGGTACTACCGCCTGGGAAGATATTGGAAGCATAATGTGTTGTCTAATGGTAGTAGACCCTGCTGCCATATGGCATCACGAAAATTGTGACCAAGTCCCACGTTGCTGATCTGACTTTCTGCCTCATTTACACACAATTGCAGGGTCTCAATTGTTTCTCTTACTTGGACAACACAACATATATAATGTACAGTATATAAGTTCTCACTCTGGATTTATTTTTTCAATTTTGTATTTATTTATGGTTATTATTTTGATTATTATTATTATTTTATTTGTATTAATTTGCTATTAATTTAATTGATTGTTGTAATAATAATGATAATAGATTTATTATTATAATAATTATTACCAGTATTTATTATTATATTTTTGCCCCCCAGGCCCTGATGTGGGTCATTACCTGTGCCCAGGTGGGCTAATGCCCGTAAAAAAATTTTAAAAAATTTCTCAAGGGTTTAGTCGTTACTTATAGCAGTTATTGTTTGCATCATGGCGGAGGGTTTTATTTACCACAATTTACTTGACTCGTCTAAGCCTACCATGGAGAATCTACTAAGCCCCACACGTCTGGATACTGATCCTAAATCGCCTACAGCAGCCAAGGAGTGGAAGCACTGGCATTGCACATTCATAAACTTCATTGAGGAGCGTGGAGAAAATGCTCCTAACAAACTCAGAACTAATGAACAGTGTACTGTTAATGAATTTATTGAAGAGTGTACAACCTTTGAAAATGCTATATCTATGCTAGAAAGTGTGTAGTGTGTGAAAACTTTCAATGAGATTTTTGCTAGACACCTCTTGGCTACATGGCAGCAGCAGCCTGGTGAGACCTTTGATGAGTTTCTCAGAGAACTTCGCAAACTCAGTAAATATTGTAACATGATAGCAGTTACCGCTGAACAATATCGTGAAGAATTAATCTGTGGTGCCTTCATCAATGGTACTTCCTCACCACTCGTCCGGCAACATATTCTGGAGAACAGGACACCTGGCTTACAGAATGTCTGTAATCAGGCTTACTCACTTGACCGGCCCAGCGTAATGATGATGCTTGCTCATCACCAAGTGCACACACTGCTGCTCTAGTTGTACCTGGGCAACCCCAGACAAAAGAAGAACTACCCCATGAGGATCATACACTAGCTACTGTCTACACTGTTAGGAAGAAATGTTACTTCTGTGGCGGTGCGCTTCACATTAGAAACAAGGGCCCGGTGCGTGATGCTACCTGCCATACTTGCAGCAAGAAGGGGCATTTTGCTAAAGACTGTCAGTCAAAGACTTCCGTGAGTGCTACTGCTACATTGTACAATCCTACTGTTCTTGCTATTACAACTGCATTTCCTCAGAGCCTCTCACATGCAGTTACTGAAGTCACAGTAAATGGACACAGGCTGAAGGCACTAATTGATTCATGTACTTCTGATAGTTTCATAAGTAAATGCACTGCGAAAAAATCAAATCTGACAGTGTATCCATCAGTTAAGGAGATCTCTATGGCATCAACGTCATTAAGTATCAGCTCTTCTCGGTTTTCTAATGTAACTTTGAAGCTCAATGGCCAAATGTATCCATCTACCAGCCTTGGGGTATTAAAAGATCTGTGTTGTGACTTGCGTTTAGGCCAAGACTTTCAGAAACGACACAAAAGTCTGACATTCGAGTATGGAGGGCATAAACCAGAGCTCACAGTTGCTGGTACCAATTCAGTCTGTACACTCTCAGCAGCATTGATGGGTGAGCCATCGCTTTATCCAAACCTACCACCAGAATGTAAACCCATTGCAACCAATTTGCGGCGCTTCAGTAAGGATGACCACTTGTTCATTAAGCAACAAACATCTTAACTTACTGTCAGAAGGTATCGTTGAAGCAAGCTCATACCTCCATGGCACGCCCAGGTTGTTGTGGTGAAAGATCCTTTTAACAGACACAAGAAGAGAGACTGCATTGACTACTCTCAGACCATTAATCAATACGTATATGGAACTAGATGCTTATCCACTGCCGAGGATAGATGACATGGTCAATAATCTTGGCAATTACAGTGTGTGTTCTACATTCATCTTGAAAAGTGCCTATCACCAAGTTCCAATCAAGGAATCTGACAAGAAGTACACAGCTTATGAAGCTGATGGGAGACTGTATCAATTCTGTAGAATACCATTTGGTGTCATAAATGGAGTTGCTGTTTTTCAATGTTTGATGGACAAGCTTGTGGGAGAAGAAAATCTCAAGAATACTTTCCCAGACAACATTACAATTGCGGACATACCCAGGCTGAACATGACGAACATCTTTGGAAATTTCTAAAAGTCGCTGAGTGCAGAAACTTCGTACTCGAATCTAAATCCATAAAATCAGTATCCTCCATCAATGTTCTTGGCTATCGTGTAGGGAGTGGTACCATAATTTCAGACCATGAGAGGATTCATCAGCTCCAAGAATTGCCGCCACCCACAAACATAGGGTCTCTGCTGAGGGAATTGGGAATGTTTGCCTATTATACCAAATGGATCCCCAATTTCTCAAACATGATTCAACCTTTGGTAAAAAGTAAGACATTCCCACTGGGCGAAGCAGCTTTGACAGCATTTGAACTCTTAAAAAAAAAAAAAAAAAAAAAAAAAAAAACGACTTGTGGATGCAACTCTACGGTCTGTCGACGAGGACCTGCCATTTGTAGTGGAGTGCACTGCCTCAAAAGTAGCTATTTCAGCAGTCTTGAACCAAGGTGGCTGTCCTGTTGCATTCATGTCCAGGACTTTGCAGGGCAGTGAGCTACTTCATCCAGCCGTAGAAAAAGAGGCTACTGCCATTATAGAGTCAGTGCATACCTGGAGCCATTTCCTAGCCAGGCGTCAATTTGTGCTGATCACTGACCAACGCTCTGAAGCATTTATGCTGGACGGCAGAAGATGGACTGAACTAAAACAAAGAATAATAAAATACAAGAATGGAGGTTGGAGCTAGCATCCTTCAGCTACACCATACGGTATCGCCCTGGAAAGGAAAATGTGGCTCCTGATACGCTGATCAGAGCATTTTACTGTTCAACATATCCTGCATCTACTCACTGAAATCCATAATGGACTTTGCCATCCTGGAGTGACTCGGCTCCTACACTTTGTGAGATCAAAAAAGCTCCCATGTTCAATAGAAGATGTAAAAAGAACATGTGCATCTTCTTAAAAGTTTGCGCAGAATTGAAGCCCCTCCCTCCCAGTTCTACCGCCCGTCGGAAGGGACACTCATCAAAGCTACTCAGCCTATGGAGCGGCTCAGCATTGATTTCAAGGGGCCTCTACCATAAGCAACATGTAATCCTTATACTGTATGTTTACAGCAGTTTGTGAGTACTCGCGCTTTCCTTTTTCATTCCCATTCCCTAACATGCACATGACAACTGTGATCAAATGCCATGAAACAATATTTAGCCTTTGTGGATTGCCCAACTTTATCCACTCAGACGAGATACCTCTTTTATGTCCCAGGAGCTCAAGGCATACCTTTCACAAAAGGGCGTCGCAACAAGCAGGATAACACCCTACCATCCCACAGGGAATGCACAGGTCAAACGGTACAATGGTATCATATGGAAGGCTATTCGTCTAACACTGAAGTCACGCTATGTAGCAGAACACTGGAAATTGGTGCTTCCAGATGCACAACAATCAATTAGATCACTTTTGTCTACTTCAATACGTCTGCATGAGCGTTTTTTTTTATTTCAATGACGCTCAACTTACGGTAGTTCACTACCATCAAGGCTTATGACCCCTGGACCAGTGCTGCTTCGATGTTTTGTCCGATCTAGCAAGAAAACCTCCAGTAGACCAAGTTGAGCTCGATGTAAACCCAACATCTGCTAGCATTAGGTAACCAGATGGACACCAATCTACAGTATCTGTCCGTGATTTGGCTCCGTGTCCAACAAGTCTGACAACTCCTATGTAGCAGCATGATGTCGAGCCTGATCACAAGAATCAGCCCTCTCGAGTCTATGGCAATGGGGCGAGAATGATGGATTCCCCTACTACACCTAGTATTCAAGGTCGTGACTTACCGTGTGAAATACCCAGTGAAGATGTTCCCCCTTCCCCGGTGACACCCAGAAGGTCTACTCGAGTACCAAAGTCTCCCAATCGTTACGGCTGGGATTAAGATCATGTATTGAAGTAAATTAGTATCTTGATGAGCAGTATGTATTTGAGTTATCTGCTGTGTTTATGCACTATTAGCATACATTTTCTTGGAGGGAAGAATGTGATATTTTTCAAACATCATTATGGAAAATCTGTAATATTATTTTGTTCTTGTTTGTAAGTATCATTTTAGTTTACAGTTTCATTAGTAGGATAAAACCACCATGTTTTATTATGTTCATTGTTGTTTCCTCTTTGAATTGTTACAACATTTGCTTTTGTGTTATTTCAGATATGTAATGAAATGAGTCAAGTAAAGCTTGAATGTACCAACCAAGTGTTTTATTTACCACAAGTATTAAGACTGAAAAGGATAGAGATGAATGTTATATTTGTAGTATGAAGAAAAAGATCAGATTTTTTATAGCAATGAAATTACAGGTACAGTATATTGAAATAATATGACAATGATATAACCAAGTGCTGTGTAGAACCAGTGATGGGTTTGTGAAGATATGCAGTGAAAGTCAAGATAGATGGAGAGGTAGACCAAAGTCGAGTTAGTTGTCAAAAGTTGAGGAAGATGTCGGGGAGTACTGTGCCATACACCAGGACCACAAGACTACCCAAAGTGGTACAACAGCTGCATGAGAGGAGTGAAATGATGGAGTCTCTGTGTGTGGAGTCAATTTGGTTAACTACCATTGAATAAATGTTACAGCTTCAAATAATGTGAGTCTTGGTTTATTCTCTCAATAATAGTTAAGGATAAATGACATTATTGTAGTCTTCTAGTAAACAGTTTGTATGTCCATGTATCTTCTCTTATGGCTATGCGTGGCTGACTCAGTGGTGATACTCCAAATGTAGTCTACTGTATATCCCTGGAAAGGTGACCAGGATGCTATAAACAATAAACTCAAGGACCCTTTTATTTAGACAGAAATACCTTTGAGATTTGAATCATCTAGAGCTGAAGGACCCAATGCCTCTCACTTGTCAGCAGCCACCAACTGTTAGATGGCTCATTCCTTTACGCATTATACTAAAGAAACCAAAAGTTGTCACCACACCATCCTGGATTTCTCTCTCGTTTGGTTCATACCATTATCAATATTCTACCTTGCTGTATACAGTAGCTGTACTCACAAATGCCAAGTGTGAATTTTTAGTTCAATGGGGACTTAAGAAAAGATCAAAAGTTTCATAAATTACTGTATGTAATAATTTTAAGTCTGAGATAGCCATTTTTGAGTTGTGTCATTGAAGCTACCTAGGTGCCTTCAGTGGTATTGTATACAGTATTTATATTATTATAGGTACATGTACTGTATAGTACCACATTTAACTTGGCATTACATAACATTGGTAGAATATTGTCCTACATGATCGTCATTTACAACAAGGGGCATTCATTTTGTTCACTTAAATACTCTATTGTAACTCACAGAATCAGAAGTCTGATTAACATGTTTTGGATTTTTGGGTATTGGTACAATTTTGTGAAAACATTTTGTACTGTATCCTTTACTGCTGAAATTTCATCAAACTAAGCATGTAGGGGCATTTTTTTTATGTAAAAATTGTAAACAAGATGAATTAAAGTATTGTATGCAGAAAGAATCAAAACTTCTTGGTGTAAGAATATGAGAAGCATTAGTTGTTATACACTAGTTTTTGCTGTTCCACCAGTCCCATCACTGGTATTTTACTGTATAATCTGAGTAACAGCGAGCTCTTCTAAAGTAGTAAATATGACTCTGATTGATTTACGAATTCAATTTCCTGAACATGATTGAAAAATGTTATTGATCAAAAGAGTAGCTATACTAAATGAAAACAATAAACTAATCTCATTGCTGCAGTTTTATATGCATAATAAAAAAGGTAAATTAATAGTTATGGCTTACTACTCTACTATACCTATTGAATTTTTCACCAGCATAAAGGACCATAAGAAAAATCAAGTATGATAATTATAATTAAATGCAAAAGAATAATCAAATAATAATAAACATTTACAATACTGTATCTGTAATCATAAAATCATAATCAAATAAAACAATCATATTCAAATCACAATAAAAAAATTTAAGCTCCGTAATCATAATCAAATCACAATAAAAAAAAACAATAATCACAATCAAAAAATTTTAAATCATAATCAAATTTCTGACGAAAGCACTTGGGAACTTCATGTTTTCTTGTTTCCTATGTGGTTATCAGCATATACATGGATCACGCGCACCTGCAGTGATTTATTTGCATTTCTGAGAATATAAAGTAGCAGGCAAACAAAGGCCATGTAGTACTAAAAGTGGTCAGACCAGCAGTAAAAAAGTAAAGGTAGCAAAAGGGGTGAAAGGAAGACTAATAAATGTGGTTACGTTGTAGTGGATTCCTCCCCTACAAACGCTTGTCGCTGAGTAGCCGACCCCGCGAATTCCCCAGTGTAGGCATCGTGGTCTAGGTCAACCAGCGCTGCCTTACATGACGGAGGTCAACTATTAAGCCACGCCTACCTCCGCTATATAAGACCTGACCTCGTGGTGACCTATCTCTCTTCTTACTACCTACAGCCAGTATTCAAGTGACACCACCTCCTCCACTCCTGCCTGGCGGCCCTCGCTCCCGCCGGTGACTATGCCGCCCTTCAAGCTGCCTGTCCTCCTCTGAGCACCCTCACCAACCAGCTCTCTCCACATCACGCTTGTAACCATGCTGCCTTCCCAGCACCAAGCTGCACTGTATATCCAATACAACATGTATATAGAGAGCACATTGTGAGTTTCCTTTCTCCATCCCATCCTGAGTGCGAACCCAAATATCTCATACCCCACAACATAATGGAATCTAGTAGCCGAGATTTTTTTTCCTTGTGGAAAAAAGTGTTCTGAGGTGGTATGGCCACATGGAGAAAATGGATGAAACAAGGATGGTGAAAAAGGTGTATGTGAATGAATATGATGGATGAAGTAGGCGTAGAAGTCCTAGAAGATGGTATGGTTTAAAAACAGGGAAATGGGGTTTTGATGATGATGATGCCATTGTATTCCCTACCACTATGTCACTGCACTGTATTTGTATTGTAGATGCCACGGAAATGCTATGTACCTGGCTGTAAATCAAATTACTATGGGTGCGATACGTCGGTGTTCCGCTTCCCAAAGGATGAGGATCGTTGGCAGCAGTTGACGAAGGCCATCCACAGGGAACACTTCACACCAAATGCATCTTCAGTCGTGTGTGCTAAACACTTCGACTCACGGTTCATCCTCACAGAAGACAGCATAACTCGTCCTGATGGAACCGTGAGGACACCCAGCTCTCACAAAAGATGCACATCCAACGATCTTCTAGAAGCAGCCCAAGTACCTGTCTATGGTAAAAATAAGGTAATAAAGTAATGGTATAAGGAAAGTAATGAAGTAGTGGTAGAAGGAAGGTAATAAAGTAATGAAAGAATGAAGGTAATAAAGCTATTATGAAGTACTGTTGAGGTAAAAGGTAACTAAAGACGTCATCAAACCCCAACCCCAGGCCTTCTCTATCTAGGTGGCCTTAGGAGAGCAGCGCTGTGTATCCCAGGTTAATTTCACTGTGTTACTTTTGAATTTCGAAACGTTTACACCAAGTATTGAATAAAACTACTAAATAAGCACCTCCCAGCAGGAGCCGCGGCGGCTCCCGCCTTCCACAGTGTTACCAGATGTAGCATATTTTTTTGCCGATAATAATATTATTTTAGCGTAGTTCATAATTTAGCAAAGCCTCTCATAAGAGAAATTTGTTACAATTTTGAAATTGTGCTGCAAGTTCCAGTAACTCACAGCCTAATAAGTTGGACCCGTCTGCTGCGATGCTCAGACCAATGGGCAAAAGACATTTTCCTACAACAATAAATTTCAGTTTTACGTGACAACATTATCAGCAGGGTTATCTAATGAGTGTCTAAACTCTAACGGGTAGTCCAACCCATTGCGTTTATTATCTTCATTTGGGTATTTACTTATCATAATACAATTGTTTTCAAGACAACTTTATTTGATAATTACGGTTGGTCACGTCTGTTACACGCATTTGGCATGTTTTCACTTTTATCCTCTTCACCACTGATCGGCTCATTAGCAGCTTGGGCGATCGGTCACGTCTCTGTTAAGCACTGTTGGCAAGTACTGGGCATGCACCGGCTCCTGAATGTAGTCTCGTAAGTTTCTTCGAACATTGCTAGAGACAGCTGGCAACTCAAGGCAGTTTATTTACTATAGTACGTAGTAAAAATTATGAATAACTGTAAAAGTAATCGGTGATTGGTTACTTAGTTCCTCGTTGCTTAATTTAATGGTTGGGCTTTGTTGTTTCGTATTATATTATACTAAGTACGATAGTAAACAAACGGCCTTGAGTTGCCAGCTGTCTCCAGCAGTGTTCGAAGAATCTTGAACGAGACTGTACCTGAACCTGCTCCAGTGTTGGTCAAGTCTGGTCTTGAAAGAGCTCACACTCGGTGCCGTCACAACACTTTCTGGTAGAGTGTGCCAAGAGTTCACAACTCTCACTCCGAAAAAGTTTGCCCTTACAGTTTTCTGGACTTGCAGCTTCTTCAACAATTTGGAATTTACTTATGTATATACAGTGGCGTAGCTAGAGAGTGTGCCGCCCGGGGCGGCCCTTGAGTTTGCCGCCCCCCTCACCCCCCCTGTGCCCCCACAAAAAATACATATTGCACAGTAACTCACTCTTATATATATATATATATATATATATATATATATATATATATATATATATATATATATATATATATATATATATATATATATATATATATATATATATACAGTGACCCCTCGTTTAACGAACGCCTCGGTTAACGAAATTTCGGTTAACGAACTGCCTTCATAAGGATCTTCAATTCGGTTAACGAATTTCTTACGAACCGACCTCAACATGTTTTCGCTTGCACTGACCAGGCAACCAGCTTTAGTATCAGTCCGCCAATACATTAATCGGTTCTAGGGCTTAAATTCCTTACTATTTTAGTAAATATCAAGAAGTTTATACTATTCAATAATTTTAAAAGTTTAATATTAAATTTTTTAGTCATTTTAACAATTATTGAACATAATTGAAGGTAAAGTGACTAGTTTAATGCGCGGCATCCAGCCTCTTAACACAGCAAACAGGCGTTAGTCTCTCTGTTTTCACTGGAGGTAACATCTTGCTTGAGACTCTCTTCAACTAAATGCTTTTTTTCTGTGTTTCCAAGCAAATTATTGGTCATTTTGAAATATATTTTACATATTGACAATATATAATGCAGTGCAGTGTTGATTTAAAGAAAATAATCTTGAATTACACCAAGAGAGCTAAAATTTTATGGGTGAAATGGCGCCATGGGGTGACTTCTCTTCCACCCCAATGCCTTCTCTTCTTCCTTCTCCTCCACCCCCATTCTAAATCCCATCATCATCCAGGAGCCTTCTACAAATACACCTCAAAGTAAGTGAACTTTTCTACCATTTTTGTTGAATTTAGGAAATTTTCGGTGAGCTGGAACCAATTACCCAAAAACCCATTGAAACAATGGTTTCGGTTAACGAACTTTTCGATTAACGAACGACCTTCTGGAACGGATTGAGTTCGTTAACCGAGGGGTCACTGTATATATATATATATATATATATATATATATATATATATATATATATATATATATATATATATATATATATATATATATAGTTTGTGTACCATTATAATATTACTGTACTTTCACATACTCAAATATAGTATGCTTTAAATACACACCAAACATACTTAAACTTTATAAGTAACAGTTAAACAAAAAGCAAAAACGACATATAGGATAGGGAAAAAAGTAAAAAAGTGTAAAAAATTAGGACCATCTTTATTTCTGAAATGAAAACTACAACTTTCTACAAAGTAACTTTTCTTGTTTTTTTGTTGGCAAATTCTTCAATGACATTGTCAAAAACTATTTCATCTGTCAATTGTCGCTCTATAGACAGTATGGCAAGATTTCTCAACCGCAAGGTGCTCATAGTAGATCTTAAGTAATTCTTGATCAGTTTTAGTTTCGAAAAACTTGTAGTGGAATTCTCCCCTACAAACGCTGTTTGTCACTGCCTAGCCGACCCCACCAATTCCCCAGTATATGCCTCGTGGTCTAGGTCAACCAGCGCCGCCATACACCACGGAGCGGGGGTCAACTACTAAGCCACGCCAACCCCCGCTATTTAAGACCTGACCTCGTGGTGACCTGCCTCCTTCTACCTACAGCCGCAGCCACCTACACCTCCTCCTCCGCCGCTGCCTGGCGGCCCTCGTTCCTCCTCCGCCTGCCTGGCGGTCCTCTTTCCAGCTGGTGAGCATGGCGAACCACGAGCTGTCCTTCTCTGAGCATCCTCACCAACCAGCTCTCTCTACATCACGCTTGTAACCATGCTGCCTTCCCAGCACCAAGCTACATTGTACATCCAATACAACATGTATATAGAGAGCACATTGTGAGTTTCCTTTCTCCAACCCATCCTGAGTGTGAACCAAATATCCTGAACCCCACAAATGGTGACTCCCGGAGATTCACACTCACACAGGATGGAGGAGAAACTGATCACGCTCCCAGTCTTCAAGCAACATGGAAGACTGGCTTATCCACCCAGAAGCAGCTCTCATCGGCTCTACAGCTACTGTCTCTACACCGCAGGTCAGACACCCTAGAGCAGCTCTGCTACTCTAAGCAGACAGTCGCTCCTCTTCCGACCCCAGCACACCCGTCCTGCCTCAGACGCTGACCCTGGCCCAGCAGTAACCCCTGCCGCCCCTGATGCGGCCTCTGTTCCTGAGTGCGGACCCACACACCCCTCTTTTCTCCCTCAGGTACTCCCTGCTAATTTCCTGCACCCTGCTGCTGTCGTGGACCCAGCTGCTGTCACGAGCCCTCATCCGCTTCTGCTGACGCAGCCCCTGCTCCTGACCCAGGCCCACACACCCCAGCAGGCGCATCTGACGACTCTGTACCTGCCGTGAGGGAAGCACAACATTCATCGCCTCCACACACCCTTATTCTCCCTCTCTTCTCCCACAGATATTGTGTAGCTAGACAGTTGTCCCCAGCGACCGGCTCATCCACGCCATCGCCGTTGTCTCACATGAGGCATGCACCGCCCGTTCTGCCTCATGTGCTAAGCAACCCTGCAGACAACAAGTCTCCTACACCGCCTGGAAGGGAGGGGGAGTATTGTAGTGGAATTCTCCCCTACAAACGCTGTTTGCCGCTGCCTAGCCGACCCCACCAATTTCCTAGTATATGCCTCGTGGACTAGGTCAACCAGCGCCGCCATACACCACGGAGCGGGGGTCAACTACTAAGCCACGCCAACCCCCGCTATTTAAGACCTGACCTCGTGGTGACCTGCCTCTTTCTACCTGCAGCCGCAGCCAGCAACACCTCCTCCTCCACCGCTGCCTGGCGGCCCTCGTTCCTCCTCCGCCTGCCTGGCGGCCCTCGCTCCCGCTGGCGAGCATGGCGACCCACGAGCTGTCCTTCTCTGAGCATCCTCACCAACCAGCTCTTTCTACATCACGCTTGTAACCATGCTGCCTTCCCAGCACCAAGCTGCATTGTACATCCAATACAACATGTATCTAGAGAGCACATTGTGAGTTTCCTTTCTCCATTCCATCCTGAGTGTGAACCAAACAATCTCATACCCCACAAACTCCTCTCACAGGTAGCAACACTAACAGCAATTGTGAGAAAAATCCTCAGCATTATTACTATATTTGGAACCGAGTTCCCAAGGTTATACTTTTGAATAAACTGATGATGTGGGTCAGGTGTTAGGTCAGACACGACAAGGATTAACTTGCCGCCGATACAAAGGGATGGATTAACGTCACCAGTAGCTGCAGATATGGGTGATGAGCAGACCCAAAAGTGGCCCCCCCCCGCCCCTCTAGCTATGCTAGTGTATATATATATATATATATATATATAATCAACACCTCAACCCGCCAGGATTCGAACCCACGGCCCACAAGCCAATGACTGTGACCGGGGAACGCTAACCGCTGGACCACCAGGATACAAAAGCTGGTGGTCCAGCGGTTAGCGTTCCCCGGTCACAGTCATAGGCTTGTGGGCCGTGGGTTCGAATCCTGGCGGGTTGAGGTGTTGATTGTATGTAGAAGTCCGCGTGCATTATTGGCCTAATGAAAGATATATATATATATACAGTGGCGGCTCGTGCATAGGGCTGCAGAGCTGCAGTACCCCCAGACACTCGCTGCCAGGCGTATGATTCCTTTAGAGAGACACCTGAATAATACACTACCAACAAATATATCATTTTATATGTTATTTAATTATTTTCAATACGTTGCTAAGTGAATTTTCATTAAAATCAGACCAAAATTTAAGTTACTTTCATAGTTGCTGTCAATGCTGTACGATTCATGTCTGTTATTAATTGGCGCCGCCGCCGCCGCACAATGAGCTGCACTTGAAGCAGCTCAGTCTCGTACAACGTGTGGACGGTGTGGTTAAATCGTGCTTTCTTTAATTACCCTTTGACGATGGAAAATCGAGTGAAGTATTTGCAAAACATCAACTTTTCCCAGCTGACATTAAATGAAAAGACTGAAATCAAAGCAAGAGGAAGACCTACACCAGTTTTATCCATTCAACAGAACAGTACAAGCAGGAACAAAGAATATACACGCCAGTTTAACATCAGTGTTTATCAGAAATGTGAATGGCTCTGTGGTTGTGACGAGGCAAATACTTTATTCTGCTTTCCATGCTTATTGTTTGGTGGGGGCTCGGCATGGACGAAAAGTGGTGTGACTGACTTGAGGCATTTGCCACAGAAAATAGTGAAACATGAGAAGTCAGCCAAACATATGAATAACATGATTAATTTATCGTTGCTGGGTAAAGTGAACATTGCAGCTCAGATTGACACAGCATACAAGCTATCAGTTGCAAAACACAATGAACAGGTGAAAAAAAACAGGTAGGTCAAATTTGTGTATCCTACTGTTGTGTGAGGCTTGCAGTCCCTCCATTTTATATATATATATATATATATATATATATATATATATATATATATATATATGTATATATATATACATATATAATACGCAATATTCGCCAAAAATACGTAACTTGCTTACTCATTATCATATAATATATTATAATCAATAAATAAAGAGGTAGAGGTAATGAGCTTAAATAATACTAGCAAAATTTCGCTAACATTAACTCCAGAGAGACCTGGTAACACTGCTTCACCAGTCTTCGCCTGCATCCTGGTTGTTATTACGTTTCGTCGTTACTTCATCTCCTTCGCCACTAAATAATAATTTATATTCATTCAATTTGACCAAGCATAGCTGACAAATCCACGAGAAGCTTGTTTCCAGTAGAGTCCTTATGTCAGGAACATCTGATGTTCTTAGGGCTAGGGGCCACCTATCCCAATATTAACCGGCCCCAACGCTGATCGGGCAAGAAGATTTAGTTCCAACCAACGTCGGCTTGACTTGGCGGTTCCCATAGTGTCATTTTTCCACACAAAAATGGGTCGAATATCAAAGCAAAAGGAAGCAAGGAGAAAGAGACTATCTCTATTAAGGGGAAATCTTAGGAAAATGAAAGATGGAAACGGTGAATCTGTGGTTCCCCCCACTGTACCACCTCACTCAACCACCACCACCACTACTCGGCTCCCATCTTCAGACACTCGACAGCAAGAGATACATCCTTCTACTGCTAAGAAAATAGAAATGGTGATGACTAGCCCCACAAGCATCCAACCTACACAAGAAAAATATATTAAAGGAAAAAAATCATTACAGATTTCAACTGATGAGAATAATGTGTTATGCCAGTTAAGTGATGCTCACAATACTGCTGCCTTGAGGAAGACTTTAATGGGTGTACAGAAGGCTGGCACAGAAATGATTACACAGAAAACAAACGTGTTTTTGGATGCTGACGACCTTAAAAGTGCGTTTAGAATGCTACGTTGTAAAGATTGTGATGGTGAAGTTGAAGTTTTGGTGAAACAAATATGCCTTGATATTTTGTTGTCGGTGAGGTGTAAGGAGTGTGATAATGTTGCACTAGAAACAAGACCCAAGCTAATGAATGTGTACAAGACAAAAAATGAAGACAAAATATATGAAAATAATCTTAGTTTAGTACTAACATTGGCTAGTTATGATGTTAGCTATAAAGGGTTTCTTGATTTCATTGAGAGTATGAAAATAAAAGGCATGTCGTATAAGGCATGGCTGACACATATAAGATACATTCACAGTGCCTTAAAGAAAAAGTGTGATGCCATGTTTGTAAACACTAAACAAGCTATTGTGAAAGTATATGCAGAGATGGGTCGACATCCAGATGCTAGTGGCATTTTAGACATTGATGTTAGTTATGAAAGTTCTTGGCTTACTCATGAAGACATAAGCTACTGTGGAGTTATTGTTGTTAAAGAACTGCACAGTGATATAGTATTGGACTGGGAATGTATGTCAAAGTATTGCCAGGCATGTATAAAGAAGAAAGGACACGAGCGATCACAGATGTGCCGTGAAGGTAACTGTGGTTTCAACGACATGGGTGAAAGGGGTGGTATTGAAGCAGTGGGTGCCCAAAGTTTGTGCTCAAGATCTTTAGAGAGATACAAAGTTAGATATGTTGCATTTCTCACAGATAGGGACTCTGAAATTTGTGACAATATTATGAAGATGAACAATGGGGAAGGCCCCTATGATGCTGAACATCCTGTTATAAAAGCAGATTGTGTAAACCATTTTATAAAAAAACTGGGCACAGCTTTGTATAAGGTAAAAGATGAAATGGTTCAAATGAAATGGCCAGATTTGACTGAAGAGGTTGTTGGATATCTTCAGTCCTTATGTGAAACAGCATTGAGAGATTGCATAGAAAAGACCCCAAATAAAGTGAGGGAAGTGCAGAGTGCTATTATATCCTCATACTTTCACTGTATATCAACAGATGACATGCCTGATAGCCACCTAAGTTGCCCAAAAGGTCTAGCTTCGTGGTGTTTTTGGCAAAAAGCATGTGCAAGGAAAGAGACCCCACCACCACACGAAAAGGCAAATATGCTCCTTAACTCCCATGATTTTACAATGGAAATGAGCGACAGATTAGCTGCGGTCTATGTGAAGCTGGCTGATGATGAGTTTGTGAACCGTTGTCGCTTAGTCAAGACACAGGTTACTGGTAAGTCCCTATCTGGTCAGATTTGGCAGAAATACAAAAAGGAAAGATTCAGAGGAGTAGAAAAACTGAAATTTGCTGCAGATCTTACATGTTTTGAATGGAATATAGGCTACACAGAAGGAGGACTTCATAAGGAGTTGGGATTGAGATACACCCCAGAAGGAGCAAGAATGAAAGAACTCATGGAGAGAAACAGAATGACAACAAAACATATGAAGAAGTTTAAGAATCTTTTAACTACAAGTGAGGCAACGGTACCCATGTAAGTAGACACCGAGGGTTTTTATTAATATTATTATTATTTAAATTTGATTTTTTTCTTGTTGGCAGTAGCCTCATCTTCAGGTGTTGAATGAGTCTTCTACTATGGACTTGTTCATTTGAAACTAAGGAAGTGACTTGGTACAGAAGCAGCATGGTCATGGTTACGAAGATGCTTATTTAAATGAGAACTTGTTGTTTGTAATGTGTGATATAGCAAAGTCTAAGAGACGTTACAATTTGATTTGGCTAATATTGATGACTACACTGCCGACTCGTTATTTGTTCACCCACGACAAGTGTTTAGTAATGCTTGGGTAGGTTAGGCTAAGTTGAACTTTTATATAAAAACTTTTAAACACGTTTGCCATAACTACGACAGTGTCCACTATAAAACACAGTGAAATTGCTGTGTTTTTAAATTAATTTTCTATGAAAAATCAGTCTTCAATAATTACCTTTGCTTTGTATAAATATTAAATGTCATGTTGTATCCAAAAGTGTTGTGATTTAGTTGATTTTGGTTTGTTTCTCATTTTATAACTCTGAAATAAACCTAAAACAAGTTATCAGTGCCTTTCATACGTGACTATAACCCTGACATGTTTGAAATATGTGCAAGTACAGTAAAATAATATATGTACATTACTGGTAAGGTGAGCAAACTGATGTTACTTATTTTAAACTTGTGTTTGTTATTTCAGCTGTAAAACAAATATCGTAATTTCTGTTGTGAGAACAATGGGTAGTGAACAGCACAAAAGTGAAGGTACTGTATTTGTGATTACTGCAGGGCGACGATGGTTGTAGATTGTACATACCTGACCAATACAGCACTTTGGATGATACAAGTTGCCATAAAACGTGAAGGCTGTTGCTGGTATTACCCTGACTGCGTAGTCAAGGTGAAAAAGGCAGTTGCAACCATAGGGGAACGAGTTTCCTTGGGACGAAAATATATGAAGCTGGATCCTTGCTGGTTGCCAAATTTGAACAAGTTGGGAAAGAGATCCTTGCTAAGACTGAGGAAGTAGCTGATAGAATGGAGGGGATAGTGAAGAGGAGTTATGCTTAGGCCTTAACAGGGCCACAGTAGGTGGGGGAGAGTAATGCAGGATCAGAACAGGTTCTACACCAGCTAGGGACTCTGAAGAAGTGTGTCAAAGAGATGGCAACTAGTGGACCTACTGTTAGGGGATAAGAGGAACAACGGGAACGTTTCAGCGCAGGAACAACATAATAGTTTATGGATTCCCTGTGAACCAGTCGGAGAAAACTGAGAGTAGGACAACACACGATAAGATGCGGTTTTAAAATACAGCTCCTCCCCGACTTACGACCTACTCGACTTACGACCACCCGCACTTACGACCTGCCTCAGTCGTACCAAAATTTTGTCAAATTTCGTATTTTCGAGTCCCAAAGTCAGTACACAGACAAAATTTTCATTTGTAATTCACTTTAAAATGGCTGGCAAGCTTAAAAGTGAGTGTTTTGTGGTGCTGAGAAGAAAAAGAGACCCCCACTTTAGATTTTCTATGTATTATTTAAGCATTTCTGACTTACAACCATTTCAACTTACGACCTGGATGTCGGTCCCTAACCCCGTCGTAAGTCGGAGAGGAGCTGTATTTGTACAGAGGTTCTGAATATGCCATCCCACCCTCAGGATGTGAGGAGGCTGTTACAAAAACAGGGAGACAAGCCTCTCCCCCTCAGGATCACAGTAGTGAGTGAGTAGAAGAAATGGGGGGGTTATTTGGCAGGCAAAAAACTTAGCAAGGAGCGAGGTATCTTGGGATGTATTCATTCACCCAGATCACATGGTAATGCAGAGGGAACAGCACAAGAAACTTCTACAGGGCTTGAAGCAGAAGAGGAAGGAGGAATGGGTACGGGTGTACATGGGTTATATCCATGGGGAGGGTAGTGGAAGCAAGATTTCCGACACAGAGCCGGGGGCAGCGGCACACCCTCCACCCGCTCTACCCCTCACCCAGGAGGCACCATCTCCACCTCCCAGCCAGGGAGAGGCGAGCACCGTGTAAGCAGTGACATTTCTAACCACAACCTGCAAAATACAGTGTACTTGGCAAATGCTGTAGCTTCTGAGAATGGAGGGGCCGGAGTTACTACCAAGGTCAAAGACGTTACCGAGACCAAATTCTGGCTTGAATGTCATGTACACTAATACTAGCACATTCCTTGACAAGAGAGGAATTTGAAACACTATTGAAGATACACCAACCCGATATGCGAAAACCATAATTATATTTTATTAATAAAAATAAATGTAATTAAGAGTCTAAGTACCTGTACAACTGTATGCCATCAGTAAGTGAGTCATAATATTCATGTGTGGAGTTGCTACCACAGCAAAAAACTATTGTTAAATGTTTATGAAAAATGGAAGAGTTATGTGTGATTATAAGAGAATGTTATTACTGTATTTACAGACAACAGCCAGATGCTGGACCAACAACTCCATCAACCTCAGAAGATGGTGTACCTCCTGGGAGCAATAAGGGCAGACCAGCAAATAAAACAAGAAAGAGAAAGATATTGGCACAAGATGTGACTCAAATACAAACTGAGGATCAAGGTAAATACAACTACAGTACTGTGGTCATATAGTACTGTACTGTATATAAAAGCCAATACAGTATTTTAATTTAACCAAAAGTTAAGTTTGTACAAGTTAAGGTCATTAAAAAATAAACTTTTAGAAGGTAAACCTGAAGTGCTTGGTGTCTCCTGGACCTAGCTACTGTAATACACCATGAATGTTGGCACCAAATTAGTCACACATATTTAGGGTTTAATATAAAGCATATAACACTTCCACATTGAATAAAACCAAGTTGATAGACAGCTTCTCAGTTCCATACACCTCACCATTCTCATTTTGGCTGGCTCAAGTCTGCAGTACTTATGTCATCATCTTTAACTGCCATACAACATCACACTTCTCACACCAACCACATACATCATCCTTTCACTCAGAGGGAAGGTCCTTTTGTCATCAATAAAGGCAGCAGCTCCCTAAACTTCCTGCAGCAGCCACTTGCAACTGAGCAGGCTTCAGCACCCCCACCAGCACTGATCATGTCACCCAGGTAACAGAACACATCAACATATACACAATGTTTAGTTCCCCAGCCTTGCTGTGGGCACATGGTTACCTGCACATAGAGAACAATTAAAGTCAGCAACATCCCATAGTCTGCCACAACACCTCTTGTGTACCCACCTTCCACACTTGTTGCACATTATTGAGTCACTGCCAACACCTTTGTTGCCGGCAGCTCATGGCCATTTTCCACTCTCCACCAAGGGTCTCTCACCCACACTCTTTGTTTTGCCACGTTCACTCTCAGGCCCCTGCCTCTATTTTATCCTTCCATTTCCCAACTGTATCCACTGCCTCTTTAATAGTATCAGCAGTAAGCCATCAGCATACAACATTATTTATATATATATATATATATATATATATATATATATATATATATATATATATATATATATATATATATATATATATATATATATATATGCTGATAACCACCAGGAAAGAAGAAAACACGAAGTTCCCAAGCGCTTTCGTGTAATTCACATCTTCAGGGGTGAGTACAGACCCCTGAAGATGTGAATTACACGATTCCTTGCTGGTGAGGTCGTTGATTATATGTTCAAAGTCCGCGTGTTAAATGGACTAAAAATGAAGTATGTATATGTACCTCGCGTTTCATACCAGCTGGATTCGGTAAAATGCTACTGACACCACATAAGAGGCACGGGCAGTTTCCCATTGAGGTTCACGGCGCCATCAGCTCGATGAACAGACTTTGTGTGAAATATAACAGAGTCTAGAACTGCTTTTAGTGTCCTTGTGGCCTAGCCGGTAAGCGCTCCCTAGTCACACCCAGTAGGTCGAGGGTTCGATTCCTTGCTGGTGAGGTCGTTGATTATATGTTCAAAGTCCGCGTGTTAAATGGACTAAAAATGAAGTATATATATGTACCTCGCGTTTCATGCCAGCTGGATTCGGTAAAATGCTACTGACACCACATAAGAGGCACGGGCAGTTTCCCATTGAGGTTCACGGCGCCATCAGCTCGATGAACAGGCTTTGTGTGAAATATAACAGAGTCTAGAACTGCTTTTAGTGTCCTTGTGGCCTAGCCGGTAAGCGCTCCCTAGTCACACCCAGTAGGTCGAGGGTTCGATTCCTTGCTGGTGAGGTCGTTGATTATATGTTCAAAGTCCGCGTGTTAAATGGACTAAAAATGAAGTATATATATGTACCTCGCGTTTCATGCCAGCTGGATTCGGTAAAATGCTACTGACACCACATAAGAGGCACGGGCAGTTTCCCATTGAGGTTCACGGCGCCATCAGCTCGATGAACAGGCTTTGTGTGAAATATAACAGAGTCTAGAACTGCTTTTAGTGTCCTTGTGGCCTAGCCGGTAAGCGCTCCCTAGTCACACCCAGTAGGTCGAGGGTTCGATTCCTTGCTGGTGAGGTCGTTGATTATATGTTCAAAGTCCGCGTGTTAAATGGACTAAAAATGAAGTATATATATGTACCTCGCGTTTCATACCAGCTGGATTCGGTAAAATGCTACTGACACCACATAAGAGGCACGGGCAGTTTCCCATTGAGGTTCACGGCGCCATCAGCTCGATGAACAGGCTTTGTGTGAAATATAACAGAGTCTAGAACTGCTTTTAGTGTCCTTGTGGCCTAGCCGGTAAGCGCTCCCTAGTCACACCCAGTAGGTCGAGGGTTCGATTCCTTGCTGGTGAGGTCGTTGATTATATGTTCAAAGTCCGCGTGTTAAATGGACTAAAAATGAAGTATATATATGTACCTCGCGTTTCATACCAGCTGGATTCGGTAAAATGCTACTGACACCACATAAGAGGCACGGGCAGTTTCCCATTGAGGTTCACGGCGCCATCAGCTCGATGAACAGGCTTTGTGTGAAATATAACAGAGTCTAGAACTGCTTTTAGTGTCCTTGTGGCCTAGCCGGTAAGCGCTCCCTAGTCACACCCAGTAGGTCGAGGGTTCGATTCCTTGCTGGTGAGGTCGTTGAGTATATTATACTGTACAGTATATATGAAGCAGGGTTGGGCCCATTATGTAATGCCCTGTAAGTTATCATCAATTGATATACTATTTTTCCAGATGAACAACAAAGTGGACCAAGAACAAAGAGAAAAGGATCAAAAGAGAAAACATCAGAAAGCCAGAGAGAGGAAACACTTGACAAGGAAGTGCTGGTAAGTGTTGTACAGTACAGTAGTCACTTTACCTTGTACAGTTATATATTGACACTACACATATTGTTTATTTATCTTGGCCAATTGTTTTTTATTTGGCTCAAAGTGTGACTTTTTACACCAGGTAAATGAAAGGGTGAATGTTTTAATAATTTTCTATATAAAGGTTCAATATAAGAACAGTATTGTAATACTGTAGGAAGAATGCGGACCTAAGTGTTAATGTTATCTGGGATAATTCGTGTATGAACACACACACACACACTCTTCACTCTTCTAATTACCATAATATTGTTCACTGTTTCTGCCACCATTTGAAATAATAGGAGTTCAAGCATTTCTGAATTTGAGAGTACAGGTAGTCGTCGACTTACGACCTAGATTGGTTACGGCCGACCGGTCGTAAGTTGATCTGGTCGTAAGTCGGCCTATGTTATAATTACCTTACGTATATTATACTGTAATGTGTAATGATAATATAATCATCTTTAAGTCATATTTTATCAACATTTTCTTTGTTCATTATTGTTACGGTCGTCAGGTTTAAGTAAATCACTGCATACTACAGTACAATTGGTTTATTATTTACACTGGGGCTGGGGCCAAAACTGTCGTACCGCCGGTCGTAAAGTCGAACAGACGTAAGTCGCATAGGTCGTAAGTCGACGACTACCTGTATTCTAAATTACTGTATTTTGTAATACATGAGATAAACTGTTAATAGATCAGTTACATTGTATCATCCAAGATGAAAGGAGTGTTTGTATAATGACTCCTAATACTGTACAGGTATTCCTTGTTTAACAATAGGGATCCACCAACTCACCACCCAGTAGCACTCACAGCAGGTGAGGCTGAGCTCTGAGCTCTGTTATTGTTCAACTTGTAATTTCATGTAGATTTTTTATGCTCACAATCGTTCATACAGAGTATGCCAAAAAAAAGAAGTCAAATTTCACTTATGCACCGGTCTTTGTTTGGATATTAAAAATATGTTTTTCCGGTGTTATTTGATGAGTTTCGAACGAATTTGGTTTTCATTTCAGCCAGAAATCAATAGTTTTTTTAGACCCCTCCCCCTTTCCCATCAATCTTAACAAATTTTTTTTTTTCAACTAAATCATATAAATAAAATACCAACCAACAAAACAAAACCTAACCTAACCAAACCTGACCTAACCTAACCTAACACTGTTTTTCTGATGAAACTCTACAATTGACGTAAAATAATCTCTGTCACAATGTCGGCACAGCTCTTTCCACCTGTTCAACCATATCTGGTTATTTTGGTATTGAAAAATAAAATCTCCGCTCCCAACGCACCCATGCATTGTTCATTGGCTAAGACAAAAAACTCTTGCCCAATTATGTCTCCTATTGTTATGGCCAATAAGAACCCCCCCCCCCCCCTCCTGCATATGCACTGAAGACTCTCAAGAAGCCAACATGGAGATAAGGAGCACTGCATTATGGGTGGTCAGACCTTCTCTGTGAGACGTAAACAACAAATGGCGACACTTATGACTGACTGACCAAATCTAATAACATTGAAAAATTAATATCTCGGTTATCCTTAATTTCCGGTGGAAATATCATAGAAGAAAAAGGTCTTAAAATTGTCTAAACATTATGAAAAACATATTAACAACAGCGAGAGAAAGACCGGTGCGTGACTGAAATTTCACCCCATTGTTAAAAACATGAAGGGACTAAAAGTTTCTTCTAGTGCGGGAATAACACACACGGTGAGGGAGGTGGGAGATCTGTCAGCTGTGTGCAGCCCCTGTCCAGTGTGGAGTGAAATGATTGCCAAATGGTAAGGCAGTATTTTATTATTATTATTATTTATTCCTCACATTAACTGGTACAGTATGCATGCGACACAGTTCAGCCTGACAGTCACTCGGCTGACTCGAGAGAAATGTGTGACTGCTGGCTGTGTAGGCCGTGATATTACATAGCGGGAGGGAGAGTGCGACTGGCCTCACTTACAGCTCACTGTCTCAATACACACGTTCACTTCCCACACAGGCTCTTCATTTTTCTTATTGTATAGTTTTACATTATATTTTCTTTATTTCTAAGCTGCATTATAGTACAGTACAGTACTGTATTGTATTGATGCTCACCTGGGAGATTTTCCGACTTCCCTCCCAAGCTATACCCAGTGAGTCGAACATCGCTAAACAGCGTTAAACAAGAGAGGGTGTTAAAAGTATTATATTGTAAACACAAAAATCGCTAAGTTATTGTCCATTAAACGAGGGATACCTGTAATGCATTAATGGTTGAGATTTCAGACTACTGTAGGTGGGAGCAGGAGTCATATATACAATACATTGTATTTGTCTGTAAAGAAGGATGTCAGTTCTTGAATCAAAATTTAATGGTACAATATTGTATTGAATTTACTTCATTACAATTAACATTACAAATTGTAGAGAGAACAATTACTTTTTGGGGTGAATTGTTGCAATAAAGTATGTTTTTATTTTACCTGAGTCATATCATCAGTGCTCAACAGACAAATTGAGATGCTATTTGTAGGATATATGTTAAGAGGAGACAGTAGCTAGCAGTTCTTATCTGTTAAGTTCACTGCAAATATTTTTGTGTTTCAGGTCCAGCCTAATACCTGTACTCACAAACACAACATTCATGTTGACGTCTCTAGTAAAGGATGGCAAGTGTTTGGTATACCTATAAAGGAAGAAAATTCAGACAGTGATGGATTTAATGAAGAACTTCAAGGAAAAATCAAGGAAATTGATGAAATTGTAAAAGAAGAAGAAGTTTACTGTAATGAGGGTTTGTCGTGTGAAAAACCAGACCAAGGTTTGAAAGTGAAGGAAGAAGAAAAACCAGACCAAGGTTTGAAAGTGAAGGAAGAAAACCTGGACAATTATGCATTTGTTAAAGTTGGAATACAGGACAGTGATGAGTCTAAGAAGGAAGATACAACAGATGGTGACTTGTATGTGACTGTAGGAATACATGATGTTTAACAGATGTGCTGGGAGACAAAATTACAACAGAAAAACTTTAGATGACGTGTAACAACTGACGCTGAAAACTGTGGTCTTAATATACTTTAATACAGGGTGAGTCATTATGATTAAATATACTGTATATATGAAATACAATACAGAAGTACTGTATGTTAAGTTATTGGACACCTGCACATCAGAAACATTGCAAGAACAGACGGGAGATTCTCCTTTAATTACATTTTTACAAAAGTAATACAAAAATGGTCAAAACTGAGTGAATATATAATCTCTGTTATGAGGCTGTATGACTTGTGTGTTGGACAAACAGAACCGTTTGGCTGCTAGATATTGTATGGATCATTTAACCCTTAAACAGTGGCCATCATTAGTGAAAGTTTGTTGTAGGGACAGTTACCATCATCAGGGGAAGTTTGTTGTAGGGACAGTTACCATCATCAGGGGAAGTTAGTTGTAGGGACAGTTACCATCATCAGGGGAAGTTAGTTGTAGGGACAGTTACCATCATCAGGGGAAGTTTGTTGTAGGGACAGTTACCATCATCAAGGGAAGTTTGTTGTAGGGACAGTTACCATCATCAGGGGAAGTTAGTTGTAGGGACAGTTACCATCATCAGGGGAAGTTAGTTGTAGGGACAGTTACCATCATCAGGGGAAGTTAGTTGTAGGGACTGTTACCATCATCAGGGGAAGTTTGTTGTAGGGACAGTTACCATCATCAGGGGAAGTTTGTTGTAGGAACAGTTACCATCACCAGGGGAAGTTTGTTGTAGGGACAGTTACCATCATCAAGGGAAGTTTGTTGTAGGGACAGTTACCATCACCAGGGGAAATTAGTTGTAGGAACAGTTACCATCACCAGGGGAAGTTAGTTGTAGGAACAGTTACCATCATCGGGAAGTTTCATTTTCCTTGTGTTTCACACACACACACACGCACACATGTGGGGCAGTAGGGAATACTTAGCTGCTGGTTAAGAGTTATATGTCATTATGCAGTATATCTGGTTTCTTTGTTTACCAAAAAAAAAGTAATTTATACGTCCCAATATTTTTTAATACGAATATGCTGGAGGGGATATTAGTAGCTTGTGCAGGGTTATTAGAGTGCAGGGGTGAGGCTGTACACAGATACACAACTGAAACACAAATGCCTGTTGTCAGGCAACCAAATAATATGTAGATTTATAATTACATATCTTAATTCAATTTATTTTTAAGTCTGAATTGATGAAAAATATTAATTTATATCCTGTATTAATGAACAGTTAATATAATGTTGGAAATGTATTAGTATGGTTAGTTACATATACATGTGTTAATATATTTGTATTCAACAGACATACTGTACTGTACATCTTCTAAACAATAGTTTTTGTTTGGTGCAGGTACAGCTTACTGGAGGAAATAGTACCATCATGTTAAACTGTGAAGTATTAACATATTAAACTTTGATGGCAATCAGATTATGGAGCTGTAGTCTGTATTTTTATTACTATTCAAAAAAAATTTCACCCATAAAATTTTAGTTCACTTGGTGTAATGCAAGATTATTTTCTTTAAATCAACACTGCACTGCATTATATATTGTCAATATGTAAAATAAATTTCAAAATGACCAATAATTTGACTGGAAACACATAAAAAATGCGTTTATGTTGAGAGTCTGCAGCAAAATGTTACATCCACTGAAAAGACACAGAGACTGATGCCTGCTTGGTGTGTTGACAGGCTGTTTGGCACGCTAAAAACTAGTTTCCCTGTATTTAAATCATGTTAAATAATTGTTAAAATGACTAAAAAATTTAATACTGTATAAGACTTTTAAATTATTGAATAGTACAAACTTCTTGTATTACTAAAATGGTAAGGAATTTAAGCCCTAGAACCGATTACTGTATTGGCGGACTAATATGACAGCTAGTGTGCAAGCGAAAACATGTTGAGGGGCGCTCGTAAGGAATTTGTTAATCGAGGGAATGCTCGTTAACCGAAGTTAAGAATCTTATGGAAGGTAATTCGTAAACCTAAATTTCGTTAACCGAGGGATCACTGTATATTGAATTTGGTAATGAGTATTGTAGATGTGTTTGTACAGATTACTGTACTGTATAAAGTAGACACAACACTGTATCAATAATGGTTCAAAGATTTCAGTACCACTTTAGAAACATGATAAATTGTGAATAATGAATAAAAACTACATAACTGTATTGTATTATAAATTACAGTACACACAAAGTAATTTAAAACTACACTTGTTAAGAAAGTAAAAAACTGTTTGGAGGAATACCTCGGGTAAATGAAAACAATATTGTTATGGTGTCTGATAACTTCACTAGAGTTTTTGTTGTTGTTGGGAATGGCATTTTGTTAATTGATTGTTGGTTGACACTTTGCTTCATGAATAGGTTGATCTTGAGTAATGCTAAAATGTCAGATATGAACCTTGAAGCTAAGATTAAATACTGTATTGCTCCATTTGACAGTGAAGAAGACCATGTTTAGAGCAGAGCAGCAAGTCCCAGTGTGGCTGCTATAACTTTCATTCAGTTAGACCTATTGATGGACTCAAGCTTTGGACCTCATTTTTACTGCACTTCTAAAAAAAATCGAATTTTTATTTTTATCTGTTGCTCCTTGTGCTGTACACACACACACACACACACTGGTGGAAAGTAGGCACACCTGGCTGACTGGTTCACCTGCAGTGTAGAGTGTAAGGTCATTTTGTCATTTCTGGTTGGTCTATTGCTCAGTTAGAACGATATTCTCTTCTCCCCACTTAGAACACTTGCAATATTGTACCAAGAAAATGGCTCAAGTTCAGAAATACTTTACAGGTAGACACTAATTTACAAAAACTCTCAGATACAGGTGGGGAAAAAATGTCCCACACATTGATGGAAGTACTGTACTGTTCTGTACGAACATATGAAGAAACAACAGTACCATAAAGGAGAGTTGAGTACAGTATATCCTAATGTAAATGGCTCTCACTGAACCATGTTGTCTGGTATTACATATGAATATGCATTTATCATACCTGTGGGTACAGTATTATTTATTTTGTTTGTGTATTCTGAAGATTTTGTTAATTATTATATGTTACTTTGATGATATAATATACCGGGTAGATGTTGGCTTAGACTTCATACTCTTCAACGCTCCAATCACATCTGGTTGCTGGTAAGTACAAGATTATTACAGTACTGTACTGGATGTGTTTCACTTACTGTATTTATTATTGTCTTATAATCATTGTGTATTCTAACAATGATATAAAATATTTTCATCTCTTTCTGTTCTTTTTTTGTAGGAATGTATCTGCTTTGATAATAAGTAAAGCACCGGTGTGCTTCGATATACGAAATTAATTTTAGGAATGGAGCCCTTTTATAAACCAGGATATTCCTATGGTTAATTAACTTCAACGGTTAATCAGCAAAACTAAATTCAGGTAAGTGCAGAACAGGAAGAATGTTTCCTGTTCAGTATTTATTTGTTGTAGGTCAGCTCAGGAAATTGAAAGGTTTTAAACCTCAATGCTAAAGGTTTTCTGTAATCCAAGTAAAATCATCTAGCATTAGCCAGAATAAAATCCTAAAGTGCTGAGAGCACTGAACGGATTAAAGAATCAACATCACTGTTGAAAGGGACAAGTTGAATAGCATTCATATGAGTGATTGCAACTAAAATATGAATTAGCTTGTACAGGCAGACCCCAATTTACAAAAAAAATTAACAGTAAAAAAAAATGTTTGTTCCACACTTTGATTAACATATAAAACCCCCAAAGTTATGATTTTTTTCCTGGGGGGGGTCACAAATACTGGTGCTCCTTTACTTATGAACAACTTACGTTCCTGAGGCTAGTTTGTAAGTCCAACTTTACTCCTGTAGATACCAAACATATTGTAAAAAATGAAAAGATTATAGATATTTAATACAGCCTTAAAACCTGGCTCACTCTTCTCCTTTTAAGGCCCGTACACACGATCGAGCAGTGCTTGCGGGCAAGCGCTAAATGCCCATTATCGGGCAAACCAGCGGAGTGCCCGTGCCCGTCGTTGAGCGAAATCATGGCCCGCCAATTTTTTTTATATATGGTTCCACTTTCGCTAGAGGTTTGTAAAAGGTGTTGGGGTCCATTCTCATGTAATTGGTGAAGTCTTGCTCATGTCCATCTTGCAGTTCACGCAAAATCGTGGCATGACTTCCCAATACTTTTCTTCGACCTAACCACTCTTTGCACCATTCACTTTTCTGCATTTGGTTCTTCTTTTTGCACATAGCAGCAACTATTATAGTGCACAACGCTATGCTCTTCGCTTTAACTGTCCGGCGATTATTCCTGTGACACACCATGGTGATCGTACCGCACCTGCCACTGCCGACCACCTACTAGCTACCGGCACCCGACTATGACTGCCGCCAACCTCCCCCGTGTGTACAACAACACACAAGCCCGCCGGGCACGGCTCGATCGTGTGGACGGGGCTTTTGGTAATGTTTGTTCTATCTGGAATTTTCTACAAAATAATCCAGTCTCATCCACTTTAAACACCTGTTCTGGAAGGTAACCCCCCTCAATGATGATGTTTGTATCTCTGAAAGTTTGTAAGTCGAATGATCTTAAGTAGAGGAGCACCTGTAATAATGAAAATGCTGTATGCTAAACAGTGCCATTAATTTACTACCAGTATGCTTGCTTCTTTTAATCTTCTCTAAAACTTGCAATGTTATTAAGTCTACAAATAATCTCTCAATGTTTCATCGTTCTAAAATCACCATACATCTTACTCCCAGAATGCACATGACGGCCATTAGACTCGTAATTCAGTTAGTTGCCTGAATTCCAATTTCTCCTCATTTACTCTCATGTAATAAGATATACAGTAATATATATACTGTATATACAGTGGTCCCTCAGTTAACGAATGGTTCGATTAACGAAATTTTGGTTAACGAATTCCCTCCCATAAGGATCTTCAATTCGGTTAACGAACAAAACTTCGATTAACAAAATCCTTACGACAAACATGTTTTGTTGTGAGCATCAGCTGATCAGCTGATGGGCTAGTCTGCCATTTCAGTAATCTGTTCTATGTTTACATTCGTTTCCAGTGGAATAAATATCAAGAAAGTTGTGCTCTTTAATATTTGTGCATTTTTTATATTAAAATTATTTTAGTCGTTTTAAAATTTAGTTAACATACTGATAATATATGCAGTACTGTACAGGGAACTAGTTTTTTGTGCGCCCATCAGCCGCTTGACTCACCCACCAGGTGTCAGTGCGGCTTTGATTACAGTGGAGTGAACATCGATTTTGTTGGTGTCTTGAATATGTTTGCATTTTTACATGAAAATTATTAGTCATTCTGAAATTTAGTTAACATATTGATAATATTTAGTGCAGTGCAGTGTTGATTTAAATAAAATAATCTTGAATTACACCGAGTGAACTTTAAACTTTATTAGTGAAATTACTGCATCAAGCATGGGTCCCCTGAAAGGTGATTTCTCCTCCACCCCCACTTCTACTTCCCATCATCATCAACAAGGAACCTTCTACATACACACCTCGAAGTAAGTGTACTGCATTTTTTTTTTTCTTTTTTTTTTTTTTTTTTTTTTTTTTTTTTTACTTTGTATGTACTTTTCTGTGAGCTGGAACCAATTACCCAATATCCCATTGAAACAAAGGATTCGGTTAACGAACGACTCTGTGGAACGAATTGTGTATGTTAACCGAGGGACCACTGTATTTATATATATAGTGTAGTCTCATATTTCATGTGGTAATTATGTACATTAAAGGTGTAGATTTACAAGACTCAGCTAGTGAGGAATTTTGAATTGAAAAAAGTATGGAGGTGTGGAGAATTTAGGTTACTTGAGAGATGACTGGAGGTCGTCAGCTGAGAAGGCTGGCTTGTAAGACTGCCTGGTAGTATGTGGATGGGAGTGCTAAGTCACATTTGAAGTCAGCCCATGAGGAAACCAGTGTTGTGGAATTTTCAGTTCCTCATTAAACTCCTTAGTTTTATCAAAAAGCATTCATCCAGAAATTGGAATTCCTTTGTTGCTTGAACCATTAATACAGTGCTTTATCTAGGCACTTTGAGTCTTTGGACCAGTTATTGCACAATTTATACTTTTATTTATTACAATTAGCACTTTGTTTCCTTTTATCAATTAAACCCCAATTCTCTTCCTTCTTGTGTTTGTATGAGGTTATTGTGGGGGCAGAGTACACCCAGCTGGAATCAAGACTCCTTATTGGTCATAGATCAAGGCGTCTGTGACTTCCGTGTTTGCACCATGTTAACAAACCAGCTGGAATTTAGGATAAGGTCGAGTATGGGCTTATTATTATACAGGTATCCTTCGCTATACGAACGTTCAAGATACAAAAATTTGCTTATACAAATTTCCTGAATTACCTCATCTGTTTCGTGTTATGGAAGCTTCTCCTGCTTATATGAATTTGGGTCCCGGCAATAATTAAAATCAGGCACACCCAGGAGTCCACCACATCCCCTTAACAGGCTGAGGTCGGAGAATGTTATGGTTATTTTTCAACTCCTAATCTGGGGTAAAAACGTATTTTTTTTGGCGTTTTTTTTTTTTTTTTTATACATGCACACACAATCCTATTACAGAATGTGCAAAGAAAATAAAAATAAATCTTAAGGTCAAAACATAATGGAATAAACATTTGTGTGAAATAAGATGAATACTACTGTATTCTATAATGCTCAGATTGCATATTTAGAATGTTCAAATCTTTGGTAAAATAGAATATTTACTGTATAATATACTGTACTACAGTATTGAAGCTGAGGTTTAATTTTTTAGGATATCTTAATGACTAAACAGTCATCAGCTTAAGTCCATATAATTTGCTTCATCATTTTTTATGAGTGTCAGAACTATATGGAGATATAATAGTACAATGGAGAACAATAACAAGAATTCATTTGAAATTGACTATTTTAATGCAAAAGGTTGTAATAAACATTTACAATTTTCATAAATATTTTGCCGTGCCCTCCGTAAATTACAATACATGTACAGTAGTCCAAAAGCTACATAACTTTTATCGGAAAATCCCAATATAGTAATGTGTGTATACAGCACAGTATTTCCTGAAAGTAACTTAATACTGTATGATCTCAATTCTTTCCACTTGCCATATTAGCATGGAATGTGTATGTACTGTAGTACCTGTACTTTGTAATGATTCTCAAATACATCTACTATAATATTTATTTAAACCATAAAAACTTTCCCCTTCATTTCTCTACTTAACTATTAACCAAATAACAAATAAATAAATAAATAATTTCTGTATGAAAAAAAAATGATAAGCAAATCTTATTCAAATAATAATTCTGTACAGCTGCCAGCTAGCCAATAACAATATGTGAGGATGTACTTTTGTTTCTTCTGTACATAGAACTTTCCCTTTCTAGGTATGAAAATCCTCCATCTGTCCTCGAGGTTGTTGTCTGCTGACGTTCAATAACTTTATCAAAGAAACGAGACAGTCTAACTGCATTGCTGGAGCCTGGTGCTAGAGAGCGCTGATCATGTGTGTTCTGAAATAAAGACATCAAATATACAGTACAGTGTCTGCAACAAGGCCATGTTATTGTGCTCAATGAAATGTTGCTTAAATTAGCCTAGAATTATCACAAAATCGATTGACCTTACGTATAGCGATGTGGAGTAGTATGAGTAAGGGAGAAGGCAGCAGCTGGCCCCCCCCCCCCCCAATGTACCCTGAACAGCAAGTGGGAGTGTATTACATGGTGTTGCTCCACGACTTGGCCCCCTAATTTTGTGTGCACTGTCTACTTGCCCTGTATTTCTCTGTGTAGTGCACCAAGATGTTTGGGATATGCCTAACAAAGGAGGAAAAGGCTCGAAATGTAGCCTGGAAGACAGAAAATGTAAACATACATAATGTACCCAGTAAATTTTAAGTGATATAGTCATGGAGTTTTCAGTGAGCCATTGTTTTAATGTGTGTGTGTTGTTTAAGTATGTTGGTGGCCTGATGACTGTATGTTGAAGGGTACTGCTAGGTCATCTGTGGAGAGTATTGTGTTGGGTGGTGGAAGAGGGAGGTCTTGGAGTAATAGGAGCTGGATAGTGTGGGTGAGAGTACACATCTCTGGGAGGATTCCAGAGATGGTATAGTACGTATTGTATGCAAGCACAACACTCACTACACTAATCTCATCAGCACCACATTCATCAGCAATGGATGAGCTACGAACTCTTCCAGATGTGCGAAATTCAGCAATCTGGTCCTGCTTTGTCCCCACAACAAACACTGGAAGCTGTAAAAAAAAGTTAAAATAAAGAATGAAGCTACCATTTTCTGAATCCAATTTTGTGATGGAGTTTATATATCCATTAAATTCACATCAATATTCCATGTACAGTATAATAATTGGTACTTAATGCAACCTTCCCACACTCTATAACTTAAGACATTGTTAATACACACACTATAACTAATACTGTACATACAGTATGAAGTTAATTTGTACCCTCCATTTACAACATACATACAATTCTAGATGTACAATGATTGTATTTGCTTGTCAGTGCCAATTACTGCATTCATACAAATGTGATAGACATGATAATTTCAGAGTAAGCTTTGTATTAGGTTCATAGAAGAATGAAACAGAAATTCATGATACAGGTATGTGTATGATTCAGGGGATAACCTAGACATCATCCAGTTCCAAATATTGTACAGTACTGTATTGCATTATTGTGAAATGCTCTGATAATACCCAAAGGTTTTATCTCGGCCTATCCATACCTCTCTTTACTTATACTGTATACAGAGATGTTTTCACATATCACAGGCTAATAGTATGTATGCCACACTCATCCACAAAGAGAATTATTACGATGTAACTATAACAGTATAACTTGATCTAATGAACTGCTCGTTTACAATACAAATTATGAAGGTGTACGATAAAGTGGTTCCTGTTGTTGATACATAACTATTATTTATCACCGAATATACTTCAAGGATGGCCCTAAAATGGTAGTGCAGTAATATTGTAATTTGGCATCAATATGATCTTATTTAATCACTACTGTATTTATATATGAAAACTGCATGTCACCATCAAGCTGCTCTCAAAATAATAGCATATAATATACCTGCAGGACCCGAGCTCTAGGATAGTGCAGTATGTGTATTCTAAAATAAATGCAGTTATCAATTTTTATCTGAATATACAGTATGTAATTATACCTGTACAGTTACATCTTCATCATTACAACTTGCCTTAACATCCACTACATAAGTTCATACAGTATTTTAGGAGTTATTGTTGTGATTCACTTGAAGGCAGTACTGTACTCTACATGCATACTTATATATCTCTTAATATATACAAACATACAACAGTTTCCACAACCAACTTAAATAATTTCTCTAAATGTAGAACCAATTCTACTTATACAATAAAACTTTAAACCTTAAAAATAACATTTAATAAAACACTACACACAAAACTACAGTGCATAAAATCCACAAACCATAATAAGGAAAGTCTTATAAACCATGTAGCCATAAAGTAACAACTTAAGACTTGAGTCATCAAGCTTACCCCTTGTAGACATACAGTACAGACAACCCAGGCTCCCAGGAAGATGTGCTAAATAGAAAATTCATAAAATAGCTACCTTTTTTATTCCATATACCTGAGAAAACCCTCCAAATTGCTCTGCATCAAAGTCATCAACTAAAGGTATTCGTGATTTGGTTCCACTTCCTTCCCGGAGCAAAACTTCAGACAACCAGCGACGAAGATTTAACTGTGACTTTCGATTGGTCAAGTCATGCACAAGAATGATGCCTGAAAGAATGAGAACAGTAGCTGTATATAAATTCAAAACGAAATATGGTGTACATAAAATTGAGATTATCATGAATAATGTAAAGGAAGGTTAAAACAGGGAAACAAAAACTGACCAAAATATGCTATGCATTATTATCTGTTAACTTTATTGTTAAAAATGAGGTCAAGGGTATTTTTATAACCAATGTGTATTAATTCTGAACATCAATGGAAATTCAAAACAATAGTATACACACCATGGATGGGGTTGTAGAACACGTGTCGGGCATTCCTATGTGAGTTACTGCCACCCACATCCCAAAGTTCCACAAAGTATGGTCGTTGACTGGGTGTTCCTTCACGATACTCATGCACACGAACTTCTACACTGCAGCCAATGGTCCAAGATGAATTACTCAGAGACTGTCCATGGCAGATCAGGTGAACTAGTGAGGATTTTCCCACTCCTGATAAAAATGTGTGATTTTAATTAAACAACAGTTTAGGTATATAGTACTTGTGAAATCCTCCCCACTTGCTCCTCTTTCAAACAATAGTTTATTTGCTTTGTTTACATTCTATTTCAACTCCAGTACACTGTAATGTGTATGGGCAAATTTGCCTTTAAATATCTAAATAATGTACAGTACAGTAAGTTGGTCTTTGTATATTACCTGAATCTCCAACAACCAGGATCTTAACTTTGTTCATGGCATTTGCATGGTTGGCCATAGTGCTTCTCTACTAAAGTGCACTGAATGGTGTCTTCTCTTTGTAACAGCTTAATTTTCTAGTGAACAATGAAATTATGTGTTTACTCCTGAAAATGGAAAATAATTATTAATATACTGTACATTACTGTGCAACTTTTGGAGATGATAATGATTTTAATTGAGGCAACTTAAAGTGGTATTTTGGAAAAATTTACAAGATCACTTTAAGACTACTGGTAGGCCCCAGCTTATTTCACCTGATAAATTAAACACCCTAACACAACTTGGGGGATTAGGATTAATTAGCATTAAGGTGACTAATCTTAAAAGGTAAAATAAAAAAGATCGTGTTAAATATAACTTAGCGACTTAATCCATCGTGTGTTTTCCGAACATTTATGTATGTCAAGTAGTGAAAATTACAGAGTACCTCAGAACTTTAAGAATTAGGAAAATGAAGATAACTTAATTTTTATGCCCTCACAGTAAATCCATCACTGGAGCATTAGTGCCCCGAGCCACAGTTAACCAGGACCATCTGAAGAATCTCCACCCCAGCTTATTTCACCAAAAGATTAACCACCCAACACTATTTGAGGGGACGAGGTTAGGGTAGGTTAGCATTAATCTTTAAGCAAAATAAGCTGGGATGGAGATTCTTCAGGTGAACCATTAAACATTCTCAGTTCTCACAATCATTCTTTTCAAAATTAATTACTGAAAGCTAATGTCTGATAAAAGTGAATGAGATGAATAACACTCCTGCAATTCTTCTCTAAGGTTTACTTTAAGGATACAATACATATATGGTAATTATCTGAGCTTCAGTAACTAAAGAATTATCTTATGGTAATTATTCGTTTTAGTGCATGACTTGGCTTTGGCATGAAAATTGTTTATGTTTGGTACATTCCACTGTATTTTGTGGGATTCTGACCTTCATTTACTGTATGGTGCAAATGAGCATTTACAAAGATATGACCCCCTCCACCAGTCAACAATTTTGAAATTCCCAAAAGTGGGCAAGGAATTTAAGTAGAGGGGAATTGTGGGGTACCTCACCTAACCTATTGCAACAAGAAAAATATGAAACTAAAAGATCCTATCCTAACAATTTATATATTTCAGGATACATGACTTTTCTTACCTAACTTAACATAACATACAGGGTGTATCAATTTCCATGAGAAATACCACACAAGAAAATTAATTTAGAATCAAATTAACAGAGACCATATGTGAAAAGGGCCTGGATGTGTATGTTGACAATGAACTGAAGTTCTCAGATCATTGTGAATAAAGCAACAACCATAAGCTACTGCAGTGGTTCCTATAAGAAGAGCGTGAAGATACCTAGATGGCCCGTCCTTCATAAATCTCTTTTAAAAGTAAGGAGCTTCCTCATTTGGAATACTATCACCCCTTTTGGTCTCAGAGATATGCTAGAGACTCAGTTGACTGAAAATGTCCAAAGGAAGGCCATCAGACTGCTGCCTGCACAACAGCACCTCAGTTGTCCAGAGATTAGAATGCCTGCAACCGCCTAGGAATAACCAAATTAAAGTTTATTAACATCTCGGAGCGGTCCGACTAATTACCCAAATGTAGCCGCAATTAAGTCAAATAATGGTCCTACATGAATAAATCGGACTGCTAATCACTTCTCGACTAGTATTTGGTGTCACAAAGTCACAAAAAATTGGAAAACTTACTTTAATCTGAGTTAATAGATCGCGTGCATGTACCGAGGGAGCGAGTAATTACCCAAATGAAGTCAAATGATGGTCGTACAAGCGTAAATCAGGCTGTGAATCACTTCTCGATTATTATTTGGTGTCACTAAGTCACAAAAAATTGGTAAACTTAATTTAATCTGAGTTGTGTTAGGTTAGGTTAGGTACATGCACTCGATCTATTAACTCAGATTAAATTAAGTTTACCAATTTTTTGTGACTTAGTGACACCAAATACCAGCCGAGAAGTGATTGGCGGTCCGATTTATTCATGTAGGACCATTATTTGACTTCATTGCGGCCACATTTGGGTAATTACTCGCTCCCTCGGTACATACACGCGATCTATTAGCTCAAATTAAATTACGTTTTCCAATTTTTTTTTTACTTTGTGACACCAAATACTAGTCGAGAAGTGATTGGCAGTCCGATTTATTCATGTAGGACCATTATTTGACTTCACTGCGGCTACATTTGGGTAATTAGTCGGACCCTCTCGGAGGGCACTACTCAATCGAGTGTCCATACCTGGAGCTGGTGGACGCCCGGCCTACCAAGTGTTACTGCTCAAGGTTGAAGAAGCCACAAGTTCAGAAAATTAAGAAGGCAAACTTTTTTGGAGAGGGGATTGTGATCTCTTGGCACAATCTGCCAGTGTTGTGACGGCACCAAGTGAGTTCTTTCACGACCAGACTTGTGGGTAGATACATCAGGAGCCAGTACATGCCTAGGAATTGCCAATAGTGCGTAACAGAGACGGCTAACATGCCGTTCAGTGGTGAAGATAAAGGTATAAGTAAGCAAGAACCCATTGAATTGTCATCCTCAAGTCCAGGTCATGTGCTGAAACAAATATTAACCTTGGTGAATTTATTGTTTTACACCGATCTTTCTTTCACTGTTTAAGCAAGGTCAAACTACACATAATAATCTTCTTAAATGTAAAAAATTACATTAGTTGTTGTTACCGACTAAAACAATATAGCATACAAAGTTTGTGTTGACATCTCCCTCCCCTACACAACAAGTCAACAACTTACAATGCTGAGAAAGTGCCACGAACACGATCCATACCTTTCAGTTGACGATCTAAAATTACCAATTTAATGCATTACTTATAGAATATTATATTTATAATGTTGGGTTATGTTTAGTTGGTTTATATTATATTAATTTGAAAATAATTGTGAAAATTGTGTTGAGCCATTGTCGAGAAACCTTTTCTACATGTAGGTAGTGCTCGCTACCGCCCTTTCATTCAGCTGATGCTTCGATACCCTTGTCAATACCGGTGTAGAGGACCCAACAGCACCGAGTGTGAGCTCTTTCAAGACCAGACTTGACCAGCACTGCAGGTTCAGGTACATTCAGGAGCCAGTATTTGCCAACAGTGCGTAACAGAGACGTGACCGATCGCCCAAACGGCTAACGAGCCGATCAGCGGTGAAGAGGATTTTTTTTTACGGGGAATAGCCCACTCGGGCACAGGTCATCGACCCACAACGGGGCCTAGGGGTCGTACAGTATTGTAAAGTAAAAAATAAAGAGTAAGCTATGCAGCTGAGAACCAAACTGGGGTACAATATTCAAGGATGGGTAACAGAAACGATGAACAATTAATATTAACATCCTGAAACATAAAATCATTTACAAAAAAAATGTGAATTGCTGACGAGGCTACAGAATAAATATGATTAGGTTACTTTTACTTAATTTTATTACTTACTATCTTCTTTGTCACTGATCGGCTCGTTTGCCACTTGGACGCAAGGACAGTTTGTGGGGTTTTGAGATTGTTTGGTTCACACTCAGGATGGGATGGAGAAAGGAAACTCACAATGTGCTCTCTGTATACATGTTGTATTGGATGTACAGTACAATGCAGCTTGGTGCTGGGAAGGCAGCATGGTTACAAGCGTGATGTAGAGAGAGCTGGATGGTGAGGGTGCTCAGAGGAGGACCAGCTTGTGGGTCGCCATGCTCGCCGGCGGGAGAGAGGACCGCCAGGCAGGCGGAGGAGGAGGTGGTGTTGCTTGCTGGTTGGTGGAGGTGGAAAGAGGAGAGAGATTACCACGAGGTCAGGTCTTAAATAGCGGGGGGTAGGCGTGGCTTAGTAGTTGACCCCCGCTCCGTGGGCGGCGCTGGTTGACCTAGATCACGAGGCACACACTGTGGAATTCGTGGGGTCGGCTACTCAGCGACAAACAGCGTTTGTAGGGGAAAAATCCACTACAAGTTCACCAAGTACTTGTTTTACCCACAATGCACAGCTCTCAGACGTCACTGTTGTAAACACTATAACACAATAATGGTTATTTGTGCAGTATACGGGTGTAGCAACAAACCTAAAATCCGAACCAGAGAGCACATTAAGTACTTCAGATTCCCCAGAGATAAGGAAACGTGTAATAAATGGATACAAGCTTGTAAGCGCTCTGATGAAGTAAACACTAAATTTGCCCGGGTGTGTTCTCTCCACTTCGAAGAAAGTGATTACAAACTTGAGTACAGAATAATGAAAGTGCGGTTACAAGTATCACCAAAAAGAACTAGACCACTGTATCCGTGGGCTGTACCATCCCTACAACTTCCAAAGGCAAAATCAGTTGCAGGTATGTATTGTGTATAAGGAAAAGTTTAGAGTTGGAGTCACGATATTATTTTAGTTTCGGTCATCCAGGAAATCTTAGCAATTAGGTTAGGTTCGGTTACATATCTAACTATGGTTTTCCGATGGTATTTGATGTGTTTTGAATGATTTGGACCTTCACATATGTCGGAAATCACATAGTTTGGATATCTTAATACTGTACAGGGATGACCGAAACTAAAATTTTCCCGGGGTCACAACTTATACCATGAGTCTTTTGGGTATTATTTCACTTTTTGCCACTTCAATGGTATTTCTGGTGCAAATTACATAAAAGCGAGATATTTAACATTGGTCAATTTACAGTGGTAGCGGAAAGTTTGGGCGCAAAATTACAGGCGCCCAAACTTTCCGCTATTATCAAAACATACGATAAATACCAATTTCCGCCCAAACCTTTGGCTATATTTCAATGCTAGGGTTTGTACCGCTGTTTAGGCGAGACAATACGCACCACTTGGCAACTCTGATTAGTCGCTTCAGTGAGTACGTGGGTGGAGTGTGTAAACTTCTCTCACGCGGACTAGTCGTTTTTTTGCGTTTTTTTCTGTGTTTGTGCCTCAATATCTCTGTAATGGGAAGTGGTAAAGAGCTGGGAAGAGACACAATTGTTGCCATTATAACCCTCTATAAGGAGGGTTATAAGTGTAAAGATATAGCCACTCGTGTGGGAATAGGAGTGCGGCAAGTTCAAAAGTGGATCAAGAAATTTAGAGACGGCAGAGGTGAGGATATTCCTACCCCCAAGCCTCGCTCTGGTAGGCCAAGGAAAATACAAAATCGTACATCCAAGGTTATAAAGAGGCAGTTGGATAAAAATCCAACACTCACAGCTCGAAAACTGAAGGAAAATAACCCTGCACTGCTCCAGGACGTGTCTGTAAGATGTATTTCTGATCATTTACTCAAAGATTTACAATATCGCAGTTGTTGTGCTAAAGTTCTTCCCCTCTTAAGTGCAAAAAATGTACGGGATCGCATTGCTTTTAGCAAGAAATATAAGGATTGGACCCTAGAAGACTGGGAACAAGTCTTGTGGAGTGATGAGTCAACGTTTGTGGTGTCGTCTGGCTGCAGGTCCAAGCGTGTCAGGCGTCCCAAAGGATCGGACCCAAATGACCCCCGCTACACAGCTAAGGTTGTAAAGCATGCTCCAAGTGTTATGGTGTGGGGATGCTTTGCATTTGGTGGAGTTGGCAATTTAGTATTTTTTGAAAAAAATAAGAGTGTAAGTCAGCACAGTTATTTCGAGTTATTGTGTGATAACCTGCCTGAAAGTTTTGAAAAGTGTAACGCTCGCTGGTTTATGCAAGTTGGAGCTCCTGCTCACACAGCTCGATCTGTTATCCAGTGGTTAGAGGACTGTGGTGTAGATTACTTCAAAAAGTGGCCTGGGAATTCACCAGACCTAAATCCCATAGAGCACGTGTGGCATATCATTATAAAAGAGCTTCAGGATCGTGACGCTTCGACAGTAGCGAAGCTAAAAATAGAAATACAGGATATTTGGGATAATATCATTCCCCAACACGTAGAAAAACTGGCAAGATGCATCCCACAACGTTTGGAGAAGGTCATCAAGCTTAGAGGAAAATCGCTTGGCAAATATGGTACGTCATGAGCCCTTTAAATGTCTATTTAAATGTCACAATTGTTTACTATTTCAAGACACTTTTCTTCTATGGCATTTTCGTCAGAAATGTATATTTTTCGAGTATTTTAATGGATAAAATTACCAACAATATTACCGGTACTTGTTTAAAGAGGGCAGGGCTTTGAAGTGGAGGGAAACTCTGGGGTAAATTACTAAGAAAAACACCGGTCCGACTAATTACCCAAATGTAGCAAAATGTAGCCGCAATGAAGTCAAATAATGGTCATACATGAATAAATCGGACTGCCAATCACTTCTCGACTAGTATTTGGTGTCATAAAGTCACAAAAAATTGGTAAACTTAATTTAATCTGAGTTAGGTTAGGTACATGCACTTGATCTATTAACTTAGATTAAATTAAGTTTACCAATTTTTTGTGACTTTATGACACCAAATAATAATCGAGAAGTGATTCACAGCCCGATTTACGCTTGTACGACCATCATTTGACTTCATTGCGGCTACATTTGGCAAATTACTCGTTCCCTCGGTACATGCACGCTATCTATTAACTCAGATTAAAGTAAGTTTTCCAATTTTTTGTGACTTTGTGACACCAAATACCAGTCGAGAAGTGATTAGCAGTCCGATTTATTCATGTAGGACCATTATTTGACTTCCTTGCGGCTACATTTGGGTAATTAGTCGGACCCGAAAAACACCAAACAAACCTTTGAAAGCCTGAGCTAACGTTTCCTAACTTGTAAAAATGTTAAGAATCACTTAGTTTATGGAACTCCCCTCGTCTGAACACCGAAAACAACACCAACGCTTACTTAAAACCGAAAACAACACCAACGCCTACTAAAAACCGAAAACAACACCAACGCTTACTAAAAACCGAAAACAACACCACTTACAAGATACTGTAAAACTGAATAATGTAAACTTTTTGTAGTTTTAGAATTTTTAAAGGTTAGGAAACGTTAGGTCAGGTTTTCAAAGATTTATTTGGTGTTACTTTTAGTATTTTACCCCACATTTTCCCTCCACTTGAAAGCCCTGCCCACTTTAAAATATTGAGATAATAAAACTTTTACTTTTTTAATGTTTTATTGTCTACAGTGATAGTTATGCATTTGCATATTTCATATGCCAATGCATATTTTGCGTGATTTCTATGATAAGTGCATATTACCTAGATAACTGCATATAAATGCATATTTTGGTAAAATATTCATCTGGCAGTATCTCTTTGTTGCCACTGAATGAGCACACGTGGTACTGGGAGGTGAGGTGTGGTTAGGTGAAGTGAGGTGAGGTCACGTCGCTTTAGTCTGTCGTTTCCACACCTGGTCTTGACTCATTGGTATTTCTGGGTTAACCCCACCCCCTGACTGTTGTTGCTGCAGCAGAGTGGACTAGTGAGTTAGTCAGTCAGGAACAGTGCTGCTGTGTGGAGCTACTCTCTTCTACTGGGTTAACCCCACCCCCTGACTGTTGTTGCTGCAGCAGAGTGGACTAGTGAGTTAGTCAGTCAGGAACAGTGCTGCTGTGTGGAGCTACTCTCTTCTACTGGGTTAACCCCACCCCCTGACTGTTGTTGCTGCAGCAGAGTGGACTAGTGAGTTAGTCAGTCAGGAACAGTGCTGCTGTGTGGAGCTACTCTCTTCTGCTGGGTTAACCCCACCCCCTGACTGTTGTTGCTGCAGCAGAGTGGACTAGTGAGTTAGTCAGTCAGGAGCATTGCTGCTGTGTGGAGCTACTCTCTTCTGCTGCTCGTGAAAATGCCGAAAGTACAAAGAAACCAAAATGAAGTGCTGAGATCATATGTAAAGGAATTTGATGCATTTACTACTGATGGAAGTGTACTGTTTTGTAAATATTGTGAAGCACCAGTGACAGCGAGCAAGAAATTTCAAGTCCAACAACACCTTAAAACAAGCAAGCACATCCGACTCGAAGCTGTTAAGTCCAATAGTGCACAAAAGGAGCAACAGCTACTTCTTGCATGTTCCAGTAAGTCAGGGCCTGATCGTTCCCAGTTCAACGCAGATTTGTGCAAGGCATTTGTTTCAGCGGATATTCCATTGCATAAACTGAATAACAAGTGCCTAAAGTCATTCCTGGAACAGTATACTGGAAAAAAGGTGCCTGACGAATCAACATTACGTAAGCACTTTCACATATATATGTTAAATGCATTACGTATATTGCTTAATAAACATTAACATTAGTTTATAGTAACTATTTTGTTTCCGTATAACCTGCATTCTTGGCCTTATAAGTGACATTTTTTAGTGCATATAAATGCATATTTCCCCTGTTTTTAGTGCATATTTGCATGCATATTTCATGGTTTTAGTGCATAACTATCCAGGCCCTAGTGATAATACATGAGTCAGATTCCCAAAGTAACTTTCATTAATTTATAAGTTGCCAGTAAGATTAGGTTTACTTCACCCAAGTCACAATGCAAGTTTTAAGACAGGTCCCAAGTTATGTTAAGGCACATTACTCCCGAGTCCCATTTTGTCATTTGAAAATCCTCCTGTATTCTACACAGTCTGTCTAATTGGAAGACTTAAAGGAGTTAACCAAAGCATTTTTCAGCGTCCCTTTTTGTGTAGGGTGAAAATGTATAGCATAGAGTCGTTAATTTATTTATAAAAGCTGCATACAGTATGAGTCATATGCCAAAATTCAGTTGGCATAATGGTGTTTACAGCCATATCATGCACATTTCAAGAAAATATCTAAATCCCTTGCATCAGCTTATGTTTGGCTTTTTAAGCAATAAAAGTAATAAAAACTCGTGCATTTTTTCGGGGGTTTAAATTGTAATTTTATCTATTTGTTCACGTATACCGGTACGGTAAAGCTCAACTCTTGTCAAAATGTTTCTAGGGTAAACATTTCATTGTCATAACAATCTTCATTATCTGACCAATACACTGCAGTATCATCCTTTAAAAAATTAGGTCAAATCTGGAAGAAAAAATTACCTCTTGCACTATCAATCATTAGTTTTTACATGATATAGTTTAGTACAGTATAATATTATACAGTACAGTATATGTACTGTAGTAATTGGTCCTGAAAGCAAAGATAACTTCCCACTACATGGAAATGAAAGAAGTGTAATTTATGTGTTTCCTTATGAATTAATTATTTTATTATAATTTATTTATTTATTTATTTTTGTTTTCAATAATTAGGAGCATCTCACTCAAAGTTAGGCTGGAACATCCCCAAATGGGTCCAAATAACATAAAATATTGGGAATAATGCTTCTGAAAATAAAGAAACATTGAATGGTTACCTTGATGTTAGTTGTGTGGGGATGGTGCAAGAGACCTTATCAGTTAGTTGGTGTATCTTCCTTGCTTCAGCAACAATGCTGGGAGTGTTTCTTTTATAAACCAGTAATGAAACTATGTGTCTGATACCGTACACAAATTATTAGTACTGTACCGAGTTTATTAAATCATCCCGTTCTTACAGAGAAACCGGCGTCTATCACTCGGAAGATACGAGCCGATAAAAGAAATAATAAAAGACTTGTACGAGAGATAGTCAGAGAATGTGGCCCAGCGATACAGGAGAATCCTGACCAACAAAAGGAATCACTTTTGTACATAAGGTATCATTTGATATTGAATTAATTTTGTTATTTATGTGTATTTCTTCTACTGTATTTCATATTGTAGTTTAGTAATACTGTACAGTAAATGCATTTTAGATGTCCATTTGATATCATCACTTATATAGTAAAATATACATAGGTTTTCCTCCCTTAAGCAGAATGGTTTCATCTGAAGACAACAAAATATTCCATATATGGTATTTACTGTACTGGTATACAGCATTGCTTTCACTCTGGAATATAATTCAAAATACAGTTTACTCCTATGAAATATGACATTATATATAATGGAGACAAAATATATAATACTGGCCTGTCCTGACAGTTGTTTTATGCTGATGATTTAGTGCTCATAGCAGATAGTAATAAAGGGGCAGTGAAGAATTTTAAGAAATGGAAGTGTGGAATAGAGACAAAGGAACTGAGAATGAATGTGGCAGAAACAAAGGTATTAATTCGTGGTGTAAGTGAGGGAGGGACCCATTGTGGAAAGAGGAAAATGGCCAATGGCCATGTGCTGTCTGGAACAAAGGTGTTTAGTGTATGCAATGATATTTTCTTTATTTTATTATTTAAGAAGTAAAACTTTTCAATTGAGTTTGTGATTGTCTGTTCCTGTTTCAAGGGTCAGTGTATCTATACAAGTATATGCCAGTGTAACATGAAACTATATGTTTCTCCATCAGTGTGTGAGTCATTCATGTGTGGAGTTGCTACCACAGCAAAAAACTATTGTTAAATGTTTATGAAAAATGGAAGAGTTATGTGTGATTATAAGAGAATGTTATTACTGCATTTACAGACAACAACCAGATGCTGGACCAACAACTCCATCAACCTCAGAAGATGGTGTACCTCCTGGGAGCAATAAGGGTAGACCAGCAAATAAAACACGAAAGAGAAAGATATTGGCACAAGATGTGACTCAAATACAAACTGAGGATCAAGGTAAATACAACTACAGTACTGTGGTCATATAGTACTGTACTGTATATAAAAGCCAATGCAGTATTTTAATTTAACCAAAAGTTAAGTTTGTGCAAGTTAAGGTCATTAAAAAATAAACTTTTAGAAGGTAAGGCTGAAGTGCTTGGTGTCTCCTGGACCTAGCTACTGTAATACACCATGAATGTTGGCACCAAATTAGTCCACATATTTAGAGTTTAATATAAAGCATATAACACTTGCACATTGAATAAAACCAAGTTGATAGACAGCTTCTCAGTTCCATACACCTCACCATTCTCATCTTGGCTGGCTCAAGTCTGCAGTACTTATGTCATCATCTTTAACTGCCATACAACATCACACTTCTCACACCAACCACATACATCATCCTTTCACTCAGAGGGAAGGTCCTTTTGTCATCAATAAAGGCAGCAGCTCCCTAAACTTCCTGCAGCAGCCACTTGCAACTGAGCAGGCTTTAGCACCCCCACCAGCACTGATCATGTCACCCAGGTAACAGAACACATCAACATATACACAATGTTTAGTTCCCCAGCCTTGCTGTGGGCACATGGTTACCTGCACATAGAGAACAATTAAAGTCAGCAACATCCCATAGTCTGCCACAACACCTCTTGTGTACCCACCTTCCACACTTGTTGCACATTATTGAGTCACTGCCAACACCTTTGTTGCCGGCAGCTCATGGCCATTTTCCACTCTCCACCAAGGGTCTCTCACCCACACTCTTTGTTTTGCCACGTTCACTCTCAGGCCCCTGCCTCTATTTTATCCTTCCATTTCCCAACTGTATCCACTGCCTCTTTAATAGTATCAGCAGTAAACCATCAGCATACAACATTATATATATATATATATATATATATATATATATATATATATATATATATATATATATATATATATATATATATATATATATATATATATATATATATATATATATATATATATATATATATATTGCCTCCTCAATATTACCATGTAATTCAATTGATAGTAGGAACATCATAGAATCTAGTCTTATTAAACATACCGAAGCATTCAACATGAATTTGAGTAACGGCTTGTACAAGCTGGACAACTTTGTAATTAAGAAGATTTGTGATCAGGTGAGAGGGCGGGTCACTGTCCCATCTGACCCAACCACCAACTGTTGTGTGCCATTTAAAGATTAGTAGGGTCATTACCTGACCATTGTGGACCTGGTCTCACCCTCCTCTGTATATATTCATCTTGTTCTGCATTACTCTATCTAATCTGTACTCACCCCTGAAGATGTGAATTACACGAAAGCGCTTGGGAACTTCGTGTTTTCTTCTTTCCTGGTGGTTATCAGCATATACCTAGATCACGCGCACCTACAGTGATTTACTTGCATATATATATATATACACTGTACAGTATATATGAAGCAGGGTTGGGCCCATTATGTAATGCCCTGTAAGTTATCATCAATTGATATACTATTTTTCCAGATGAACAACAAAGTGGACCAAGAACAAAGAGAAAAGGATCAAAAGAGAAAACATCAGAAAGCCAGAGAGAGGAAACACTTGACAAGGAAGTGCTGGTAAGTGTTGTACAGTACAGTAGTCACTTTACCTTGTACAGTTATATATTGACACTACACATATTGTTTATTTATCTTGGCCAATTGTTTTTTATTTGGCTCAAAGTGTGACTTTTTACACCAGGTAAATGAAAGGGTGAATGTTTTAATAATTTTCTATATAAAGGTTCAATATAAGAACAGTATTGTAATACTATAGGAAGAATGCAGACCTAAGTGTTAATGTTATCTGGGATAATTCGTGTATGAACACACACACACTCACACTTTTCACTCTTCTAATTACCATAATATTGTTCACTGTTTCTGCCACCATTTGAAATAATAGGAGTTCAAGCATTTCTGAATTTGAGAGTATTCTAAATTACTGTATTTTGTAATACATGAGATAAACTGTTAATAGATCAGTTACATTGTATCATCCAAGATGAAAGGAGTGTTTGTATAATGACTCCTAATACTGTACAGGTATTCCTCGTTTAACAATAGGGATCCACCAACTCACCACCCAGTAGCACTCACAGCAGGTGAGGCTGAGCTCTGAGCTCTGTTATTGTTCAACTTGTAATTTCATGTAGATTTTTTATGCTCACAATCGTTCATACAGAGTATGCCAAAAAAAAGAAGTCAAATTTCACTTATGCACCGGTCTTTGTTTGGATATTAAATATATGTTTTTTCGGTGTTATTTGATGAGTTTCAAACAAATTTGATTTTCATTTCAGCCAGAAATCAATAGTTTTTTTAGACCCCTCCCCCTTGCCCATCAATCTTAACAAATTTTTTTTTTTCAACTAAATCATAAAAATAAAATACCAACCAACAAAACAAAACCTAACCTAACCAAACCTGACTTAACCTAACCTAACACTGTTTTTCTGATGAAACTCTACAATTGGCGTAAAATAATCTCTGTCACAATGTCGGCACAGCTCTTTCCACCTGTTCAGCCATATCTGGTTATTTTGGTATTGAAAAATAAAATCTCCGCTCCCAACGCACCCACGCATTGTTCATTGGCTAAGACAAAAAACTCTTGCCCAATTATGTCTCCTATTGTTATGGCCAATAAGAACCCCCCCCCCCCCTCCTGCATATGCACTGAAGACTCTCAAGAAGCCAACATGGAGATAAGGAGCACTGCATTATGGGTGGTCAGACCTTCTCTGTGAGACGTAAACAACAAATGGCGACACTTATGACTGACTGACCAAATCTAATAACATTGAAAAATTAATATCTCGGTTATCCTTAATTTCCGGTGGAAATATCATAGAAGAAAAAGGTCTTAAAATTGTCTAAACATTATGAAAAACATATTAACAACAGCGAGAGAAAGACCGGTGCGTGACTGAAATTTCACCCCAAAGTTAAAAACATGAAGGGACTAAAAGTTTCTTCTAGTGCGGGAATAACACACACAGTGAGGGAGGTGGGAGATCTGTCAGCTGTGTGCAGCCCCTGTCCAGTGTGGAGTGAAATGATTGCCAAATGGTAAGGCAGTATTTTATTATTATTATTTATTCCTCACATTAACTGGTACAGTATACATGCGACACAGTTCAGCCTGGCAGTCACTCGGCTGACTCGAGAGACGTGTGTGACTGCTGGCTGTGTCGGCCGTGACGTCACATAGGGGGAGGGAGAGTGCGGCTGGCCTCACTTACAGCTCACTGTCTCGATACACACGTTCACTTCCCACACAGGCTCTTCATTTTTCTTATTGTATAGTTTTACATTATATTTTCTTTATTTCTTAGCTGCATTATATTACAATACAGTACTGTATTGTATTGATGCTCACTTGGGAGTTTTTCCGTCTTCCCTCCCAAACTATCCCCAGTGAGTCGAACATCGCTAAACAGCGTTAGACAAGAGAGGGTGTTAAAAGTATTATATTGCAATCAGAAATATCGCTAAGTTATTGTCCATTTAACGAGGGATACCTGTAATGCATTAATGGTTGAGATTTCAGGCTACTGAAGGTGGGAGCAGGAGTCATATACTGTATACAATACATTGTATTTGTCTGTAAACAAGGATGTCAGTTCTTGAATCAAAATTTAGTGGTACAATATTGTATTGAATTAACTTTATTACAATTAACATTACAAATTGTAGAGAGAACAATTACTTTTTGGGGTGAATTGTTGCAATAAAGTATGTTTTACCTTTACCTGAGTCATATCATCAGTGCTCAACGGACAAATTGAGATGCTATTTGTAGGATATATGTTAAGAGAAGACAGTAGCTAGCAGTTCTTATCTGTTAAGATCACTACAAATATTTTTGTGTTTCAGGTCCAGCCTAATACCTGTACTCACAAACACAACATTCATGTTGACGTCTCTAGTAAAGGATGGCAAGTGTTTGGTATACCTGTAAAGGAAGAAAATTCAGACAATGATGGATTTAATGAAGAACTTCAAGGAAAAATCAAGGAAATTGATGAAATTGTGAAAGAAGAAGTTTACTGTGATGAAGAGTTCTCATGTGAAAAACCAGACCAAGGTTTGAAAGTGAAGGAAAACGACCTGGACAATTATGTATTTGTAAAAGTTGGAATACTGGACAGTGATGAGTCTGAGAAGGAAGATACAACAGATGGTGACTTGTATGTGACTGTAGGAATACATGATGTTTAACAGATGTGCTGGGAGACAAAATTACAACAAAAACTTTAGATGACTTGTAACAACTGACGCTGAAAACTGTGGTCTTAATATACTTTAATACAGGGTGAGTCATATACTGTATATATGAAATACAATACAGAAGTACTGTATGTTAAGTTATTGGACACCTGCACATCAGAAACATTGCAAGAACAGACGGGAGATTCTCCTTTAATTACATTTTGACAAAAGTAATACAAAAATGGTCAAAACTGAGTGAATATATAATCTCTGTTATGAGGCTGTATGACTTGTGTGTTGGACAAACAGAACAGTTTGGCTGCTAGATATTGTATGGATCATTTAACCCTTAAACAGTGGCCATCATTAGTGCAAGTTTGTTGTAGGGACAGTTACCATCATCAGGGGAAGTTTGTTGTAGGGACAGTTACCATCATCAGGGGAAGTTAGTTGCAGGGACAGTTACCATCACCAGGGGAAGTTAGTTGTAGGGACAGTTACCATCACCAGGGGAAGTTAGTTGTAGGGACAGTTACCATCATCAGGGGAAGTTAGTTGTAGGGACAGTTACCATCATCAGGGGAAGTTAGTTGTAGGGACAGTTACCATCATCAGGGGAAGTTAGTTGTAGGGACAGTTACCATCATCAGGGGAAGTTAGTTGTTGGGACAGTTACCATCATTAGGGGAAGTTTGTTGTTGGGACAGTTACCATCATCAGGGGAAGTTAGTTGTAGGGACAGTTACCATCACCAGGGTAAGTTTGTTGTAGGGACAGTTACCATCATCACGGGAAGTTAGTTGTTGGGACAGTTACCATCACCAGGGGAAGTTAGTTGTAGGAACAGTTACCATCATCGGGAAGTTTCATTTTCCTTGTGTTTCACACACACACACATACATACATACATACATACATACATACATACATACATACATATGGGGCAGTAGGGAATACTTAGCTGCTGGTTAAGGGTTAAATGTCTTTATGCAGTATATCTGGTTTCTTTGTTTGCCAAAAAATAATAATTTATACGTCCCAATATTTTTTTTAATACAAATATGCTGGAGGGGATATTAGTATGTTCTATACGTTCTTTACTCACCAACTGTGTGGGTTTTGTTCCTGAAACACCTACTGGTTAGAAAGAGCTTGATATTATGGGAAATAAGGGGTTAGGTTATCGAACACCCAGAGACATGCCCTGAGTCCTATTATATTCACTTCGGGTAAAATAAACATGATGATATTTAAGTTTATACCTTGACAATAAAACTTAAAATTTTAGGCATAAAAACAGCAATTATGAAAGTATATACGGTACCAGGGGTAGCCAGACTTACTTAACCTAAGAGCTGCATATGTTTATCTTAAGATGTTTGAGAGGCGCAAGACATGAAAAAAAGCTTTATATAGGGTACACGTTTTTATTATTACAATCTGTACATAATACACATTTTATTAATAAAATTATATGGAAATATTACTAAGAAATAATATTTACAAATACTTTTTTTTAATGATAAAATATATTAGTTTTAATAATGAGAAAGCTCTCAAACAGGTATATACCATATGTTACCAAAATCCTGACTGATGTTTGTTTTCACGGCTCTGAGTACGTAATACATAATGAGCTACGGTGCAGGAAAATCTTAGAAAAAAGATACAGCTCTGCGTTTCAGTAACATAAAATGAGATTGTTGAAATAAAAATAAAATGTGAAAAGCACTAAAATAGTTTCCATTATATTTATTTTTCTTGTTAACATTTGAACAAAACTTGGAAGAAAATATGTAAAAGAAAAACAAGCAAACTAAATAAAATTAGAGATACCACCATGCAAAACTACAGTACAGTACTGTATTGTCATAACATTATTTATGAAGCTGCTCACTCCTTAACACCTCCTCATGCTTTGCCTACTCAGCTGCCATACACTTTGTTTTGCAGTAGATCCTACAAAATCCAAGAGATATAGATGATTTACTATATCAGGAGGACGACCTACACATGGATCTACATGATGTTCTCCATAAACCTGCACCACCAGAAAGTAGTAAGTACAATGTCTTATAAATGCTGCTTTTCTTACCATTTACAAACCATCGGCCTACAGGTTGCTAAACTCTTGAAAAGTGTTTCAGCCCAAATCTTGAAAATTTTGACATTGCATAAAATTTGTAGGTAGATACTGTTCTCCCTAACATGCTGTTTAAGGATCTGGGATAAAAATACTGTAGTTGTAATTTTGCCAATTCCTTGTCTTGGTGACTTTCTCTGCTACGTCCCCTCCCCAGCTTCAGTTTAACAAGTTGCTTTTATTGGTACCAGTTATCAAAAGTACTTTCAGATTAATATAGCAGGGGTTGCCATGGGTAAAACTAAATAGGTTTCTTTGGTAAGTTAGGCCAAGCTCTATTAGGTTCTAGTAAATGTTGCCTCTTTTAAAATACTGTAATGATAAGAACATTTGTGGAAAAAGTGAATGAAAGCGAACACCACCTTCTGGTGGTAGTGCTGTTCTCGGAAATTAAAATAGTGTGAACGCACTGTAGCCAACTCAGTAATATGACCAAGGATACTCTCTTTGGCTTGATTGAGCAGGAAAAAACATGTGGATATCCAGTTATTGCCATGGTAAACATCTTGGACCCACGATGTGAGGTTATGGTAACAGATATTAATGTATAGAAAAGTCTTCCTTTACAAACTCATTTTTTCTGACAAATTATTGTTTTTGCAGACACCACATCTTGTTTAGCTTATTAGGAACAATTTCTTTGATTTTGGTTTACAGTTATCGGTAGGAAGGCACATCAACAGTGGTTTTGTTAGAAAAATCATGCAAAAAGTGTCAGTAACTTAAATGCCCACACATGTCTGATATAAAAACATATTAATGTTAAAGGTGCACAATGGATGAGCTTCAGTTTTAGCAGTTCAACTTGTCTAAAATAACTGCAAAGGCATCACACAATCAGATGTGCCCATCTTACCAAATGATTGAAATGTACATGGTTTCAGTGGTGATCATCAGACCCAGTGGCGCAGAACATTTTTTGGTTGACTGTACAATTAACAAAAAAATGTTCTGCACCTTTATGCTGCTATACAATATGACACACCGGACCAAGAATTCCGAACAACACTCATGAGTTATGTATTTCTGTTAATTTCTCTAGTAGCGAGCGATACTTGATATGCAAAATACTACACATCGTATTGGTTACACAGTGCATCACAATCAATCACCAACCTTACCAAATGACCATGGCCTGCACTGATCGTTTTGAAAGCTGTCAGACATTTTTGTTGACTGGACGTCTTAAATATCCGAAATGCTAATCTGATGACAGATTTTTTATTTAAATATAACGTATGATAATTTTCAGCAAAAGGCAAAAAGGTTGAGGTTCCAGTAAGACTTTTTACAAGTGATCTGAAACAACTTGGCTCATGTACAAGACTCTCATCTCCACCAATGAGGGTCAAAGGAATGAGAAGAAAGCAAAAATATAGGCCCTATTTTGCGTTTGATTACTCGACCATTTTAGTAATTTTCTCACGGTACAGATAGCATCATTGCAGCACAATCGTTTATCTATATCCCTGAGAAAACTTTAAATGTTAAATATCGATATATTTTGTTTTTAGTAAACAGAAATTAAAGATATGTTATCCATGAATAATATGTTTGTAAAGTGAAATAATAGAATGTATAAATATTTTGATATATAATCCCCTTCAACTTTCAGCCTTCCCAAAGGAGCAACAAAGGTAAGTGTAATGAGGAAAATAACGGTATTATTGTGTTTTGAACCACATTATTTCTATCTTGTGCATCATTCATGTGAGGTAAGGTTAGGGCCTAACACTACCCACCATTAGGACAAGGTTAGGTTAGGTTTAGTTTAGTAAATTACGTGGTTGAGAAATAGTTCCATAGCAGTTAGCTTGGTGGGGAGGCAGCCCCGGTGAGTTAGCTTATTTAGAAGGGTGTAGGATCATGATTTATGCCAGAAATGGGTACTGTATTAGTAGAGAGTTTGACCCTAATCACAGACCTTTTTGTGTGTGCTCTTTCATATTCTTGGCCCAAAATAGGGTGAATGGTATTATTGCAGTTTTTCACAACCATAGAATTGATAATTTTTTATTTGTGTAACATACTTAAAAGGCTACTATAAGAAACTTTTCTTCTTTACCATTATTGTCGCCAATGTATAATAGCGTCGGAAATTAAATAATTTATTTACGTAAGCACGGTAATAGTTACTAAAAAAAAAAAGATTTTAATAACGTAATGATTTGGGACCAAGCACTCTATTTTTATAAAGCAATGAAGGTCAAACTCATCTGATACCCATAAAAACACACAGAAAAATGTCCATGTTGAAAGAGGTGTGTGGTTGAAAATGCAATTTTAACCAATAAATTAACAATGAAGAACAATCCTTGCCGTAGTTTAATTAGATTACTCTTTAATGGCACCTTCCCCTCCTTGCAGATGTGAACAGTGGTTACAGGTTGACACAACTGTGTTTAAATAATCCACTCAAAACTCAACTGGAGTTTTGTTCTATGCAGCCAACACTTCACCCGGATTCATTCTTTCTGTCTTTATTACTTCTTTCACTGAAACATCTGAATGTTTACTTCATATGTTAATAAATAGTTGCATTTGTCAGACACTTATTGTAATAAAAATAAATAAATATACTACTATACTGCCCATTCTGGGGTCACTAATCCTAAGGTGATAACTTAAATCTACTCTTAATTTTAAGGATGCTGCCACCAGACACCCTGGACAGTATGTAGCTTGTTTAGGTCACTGGCAGAGCAAGCCAGGCATTGGGTTGAGTTTTTCATTTACAAAATCGAGAGTGGGAAGGAGGGTGAAACATCAATCATGACTTAACATTTATTCCTTATAAAAACATATTGCATCCCATCACAATACAAAAAGAGTTGGCCTTCATCAGAAGAACCACTATTATGTTCACTACACTTCACATCAGTATATGTCCTTCATCAAATAACTACTGTTATCATCTTCATTCTTCATAACAACCAATGACCTCCTTACCTCGGTCATTCCTTCTTACCATAACAGCCAACACATCAGACTGCACCACCTGTTATAGTATAGCATCACATTATATTATAGCACCACATCTCAGGTACACTCCACACCTACAAGTACGGAACTCCTCGGTATTCTTCGGGTACACATACTAGGTACCTCGTTCACACTCCTCTTGCTAAGTAGATGGGATACTTCCCAGGTAATCATAACAGTACTGGTTCCACGCCTGGTATTCTCAGGTCGCTCCACGTGGCGACCGCGAAACTTCTCAAACATACAATTATGTTCTACTACCCTGGGTGGTGATATGTAGGGTATCCACAGATTCATTGTGGAGGTGCATAATGGCATAAGCAGAACACACCACACCTGGTGGGTTCCTCACAGTGGAGCCGTGGTGGTTACTCGGCCGACGCTCTGGGCGCGCACCTGTTTCGTTGAGAAGGCGGGCGTCACTGAGAATAATGCCTGAGGGGCATTTATCACCACGCATTTTTACAACACTATTACTTCACTTTACAGTATAACATTAGGCAAGGTTTTAAGATGTACAAAACTGCTAGAAGTCTCTGAGTGCTGATGAAGCACGATGGAGTTCACTGACCTGTTTCGGTGAGAAACCGGGTGTCACTGAGGGGGATGCCTGTCGTCTAACACTGAACTAGGCCTACAGTTTCCAATCTTTAATTTTCACTTTGACATTATTCTGGTTCTCACATATACACTTTCCTATCTATTGTGACCTTATGCCTTATAATTATATATCTTAATCCTAAATTACATACTAAAGTAAGGGTCAGGTCTGCTAGTTCCTGGGGAAATTCATTGGGTTATAACAATACTCGGCACCGGAGCAGCCTAGGTGCCAACCCGATTAAAGGCCTAGCGGCGTGTTTTCTTTGAATTGAAACAGTTTATTTAGCCAGAAAAAAACAGATACAGAGTGGATTATAATAACAATATTAACATGGCTGAGCCATTTGAGAACCTGAGCCCTCTTTTAGGCACCTGATATATACTATACATATATCTCAAGAATTATGTAACATTTAGTATCATTTGGAATAGTACAATAGCATGGTGGTAATAAGAACATCTCATAATGTTACCACGGTTATCACTTCAATATTTATTAATTTTATTTTTATTTTTTAGTTTATTTTTTATTTATTTATATATACATAAATTACAATGGAATTGAAAAACATAAGTATAATGGGGGAGCAATACAACATGGGTTGTACAGTAATAAGGTTGAACAAAAGATCAGAGCTGTCAGGATTATGTCTAGTTGGCAATTATGTTTATTGCAATGGTAATTTCCGATAAAACGGTTTTGATGGTACAATAGAAGCAGGTACTGTAAATATAGTAGGTTTTACAAGAAATATTACTACTTGGACAGTAGATATTTTTTAAGAGATGATTTAAAGGAAGGGAGCGTAGTCTTTGCTTGGATGGGTGGGGCAAGTTGTTCCACACTTCACACCGTGATATTTTATAGAGGTCTGGGACTGAGAGGAGTGTGTGGGGGGTGGTCTTAGTAGCTCTGGGTGCCTTAAGTTATATCTCTGATTATTCCGCAACCGGTTTATCACGTGCACTGACTTCCAGTGGAAGAAGCTTCATCGCGTATTATGGAAACAAAACACTGACACCCTAAGACCCTGGGCAGAAATAGCTTCGTACAGGGATGCAACAGGAGAAAATCCGTTTAGTGACCTCTCTGAGTTAGCTTTGACAGTGCTAACATTGCCTCATTCTAACGCTAATGTGGAACACATCTTTAGTCATGAATATTCTCAAGTCAAAACTTGGAAACAGACTTAGCATCAAAAGTTTAAATGCAACACTATCAAGTATTGACTAAGAAGGCACAGAGGTTGTTGTTTTGATTATTGACTGCCTGAGGAAGTGTTGGACAGCATTGGGTCATTAAAGACATTAGACATCAGTCATCACAACCAGGATCCTCCATAAACAAAGTGGCCCATGATAAAATAAAGAGCAGATTGGGAATTAGTAGATCAGGAATAATGGTGAGGTAGTATCTAATTATTTGTACCAGTAATATTTGTATAATTTACCCTAACTAATTCCAAGCAGTTTTTATTAGCTTCTTTTATAAGTTTATCGCTTTTGGTGAGTCAAATTAGCGCCACGTGAAATGTTCAGTTGGCAACAATGACCAGTGCAGGTGTAGCAGCTACGGATAGTGCCCAGTTCGAGTTTACTAGCCTATTATACTGTAGTGGACGTCTCCCCTACAACTGCCCACAACTGCGTAGCCACAGCCACCACCTGCTACCGCATTCCGACGTGCCGTCTCCTAGCAACCAAGCGAGAGCTGACGCCAGATGGTACGGTTGCTTAGCAACGAAACTAGTCACCGGCAACTTTCTGGGTTTTCCCAACATGATTCATAGAGGACTGGCGGCTGCTGCTGGGTATATAAGCTCTGTCTCTCCATTGAGATTCATTCTGCCCATCTTCCTGAACAAGCAACACCTCCTCCAGCAAGCTCCACGCTGTTAGCATTCATTCAATCAGGAGGCCAGCAACAGGCAACATCTTCTCTAACGAAGCTCCTGCACATCTACCTCCTTCAACACGCTACTCACCGAACGTCTTCTACTGAGCAGCTCCCCACCACACGGCACCTCCAGCACCAGACTGTCTATCATATAACTTATATTATATAAGAAAACCACATTAGAGTTTCCTTCCATCCTGAGTGCTAGACAACATTAATATCTCGATACCCCTACAATGGTGACTCCCGGAGATAAGCACTCACACAGGATGGAGGACGGACGGATCTCTCTGCCGACTTTCAACCACAACGTCGAGGACTGGCTAGACCATGTGAAAGCAGCCCTCGCCGGCTCACGAGCGACCGACGGGCAAAAGTATTGCGCCCTGCTCTGTGCCTTACCCACGGAAGTGGCCACGTGCATCTCACAAACCATTTCCAACCCTCCAGATCACAACAAATTCGCTACCCTGCGGGCTGCCTTGAAGACGTGTTATCAACAGACCAGCCTCAATCTCCTGCAAGATCTATCCTCTACCTCCCTCGGGAACTCAACCCCGGGACGTCTCTGGGAGGAGATGTGTCGGCTGAACTCCCGTCACACAGACAGACTCCCCGACTCTATCCTGCTCCAGCTTCACGCACAAAAGCTACCCACAGAAGTACGCAACATCCTGTCCGCAGTAGATTACTCTACGACACCGGAACTATATGCAACCGCGGCAGATAGAATTTTTAACGAGTGCGCTGCTGCACCCCTTGCTGCCACGGTCACACCAGTACCTACCACCGAACTTGTAAGCCGGGTCAACACCCCTCAGCCGAGCAATACCTCACAAGACATCAAGGACCTGTTGCAAATTTTGAACCGCAGGATGGACACCATTGAGCAGTTCTGCTCCTCCATACCCGCTGTTGCGCCGGTTCCTGACTCACACACTACGCCCTACAAGTTCCGACACACAGCATCCAACCCCCAGCACAACAAATTTACCCTCTGCTGGTATCACCAGACTTTCGGCCGCAGTGCTCGAAACTGTGAGCCCTATTGCACCTATTCGGGAAACGGCAACACCGGAGGCTGGTAGACGCCTCAGCCTCCGTCCCTCCAGGCGTCTCATTACTGCGCGTCACCGACCGCACCTCCGGCAAGAAGTTCCTCATCGACACCGGTTCATCGGTCAGCCTCATCCCTCCCTCACTACAAGACAAGTCAAAGCAACCCTCGTATGACCTGTTCGCTGCCAACGGTACCTCCATCGCCTCCTACGGCATACGCACCCTCGCCTTAGACCTCGGTCTGCCCAAGACTCTGCGTTGGTTATTCGTGATAGCAGACGTGTCTCAACCCATCCTTGGTTTCGACTTCCTCACCTTCCACAAGCTCGGCGTCAAACCAAGTCATCTATGCCTCATCCATGAGCCTACAGCACGCAAGATCCAGGGTTCTCGTGCCAGACACACCGACACTATCACCTGTCTTGCGCCTTCCAACGAGTTCTCCTCCCTGCTCGACGAATTCAAGGAGCTTTTCTCACCCCGAGTCTCCCTACCCCCACCACCTACGTCGGGAATTTTCCACCACATCGAAACCAAAGGACCACCAGTCTTTTCACGCCCTCGCCGCCTGCGCCCTGAGCTCCTGTACACAGCCAAAGTAGAATTCAACAAACTACTGCAAGACGGCATCATTCGCCCTTCAAGGAGTCCCTGGGCATCGCCTCTTCACATGGTTCCTAAGCGAACACCCGGCGAGTGGAGGGTGTGTGGCGACTACAGAGCCCTGAATCTCGTCACCAAACCTGACAGGTACCCTATTCCGCATGTCCAGGACTTTCACCACAAACTTCATGGCAAGACTATCTTCTCGAAGATCGACTTGGAGCGTGCCTTCCACCAGATCCCAGTAGCACCGGCAGATACCCAGAAGACAGCCATCACCACTCCGTTCGGACTCTTCGAGTACACTTTCATGAGTTTTGGCTTACGCAATGCAGCACAGACTTTCCAGAGGTTCATGGACCATATGCTTCGCGACCTCGATTTTGTCACCGTCTACATTGACGACGTCCTCGTCGCATCTTCGATGCCTGCCGAGCACCGCCACCACCTACAACTCCTTCTCCAACGCCTGCAGAACAACAACATGAAAGTTCATCCTGCTAAGTGCGTCTTTGGAACCTCGGCCATCGATTTCCTCGGTCACAGAGTCTCGCCCAGAGGCATACAACCCCTACCACAGAAGATAACCGCGATTAGGGAGTTCCCCAAACCTGAAACGGCGAAGAAACTCCGAGAGTTCCTGGGTTTAGTCAACTACTACCACCGCTTCATTGACAAAGCTGCCACCGTCCTAGCCCCCCCTACACGACCTTCTCAAGGGACGCCCAAAGAAGTCTCACAAGTCTCTCATGTGGACTCAAGAGGCTACTACGGCATTCACCACTATCAAACAGCACATCACACGCCTCACCCTCCTGGCCCACCCCGCACCTAACGCCCGGACCACTCTCACAACAGACGCTTCTTCTACTGCAGTGGGCGCCGTCTTACAGCAGGAGATCAACGTAATTTTCATGCCCGTTGCTTTCTTCTCACAACGGCTTCAACCACCACACCTCAAGTACAGCGCTTTTGATAGAGAACTCCTGGCCATATACTTGGCTGTCAGACATTTCCAACACTTCCTCGAGGCCCGTCAGTTTACCATCTTCACTGATCACAAGCCCCTCGTCCACGCCTTCGCTTCAGCTTCCCAGTCACATACACCTCGTGTCCTGCGCCACTTGGCTTACATCTCGGAGTTCTCCAGCGACGTCCAACACATTAAAGGCAGCCACAACGAGATCGCTGACGCCCTCTCTCGTTGTATATCCACCATTCTTCCCTCATCTCCACCCATTGATTATGGGCAGCTAGCCGCGGCTCAAGAGAAAGACGAAGACCTGGCAGCATACAAGACATCCCCCTCAGGCCTCATACTCCAAGAACTCCCTGTTCCTGGCACAAAGATAAAATTGTGGTGCGACGTATCCTGTGGACAGCCTAGACCGTTCATGCCTCACGTCCACCGCCGCGCTGTTTTCGACCGCATCCATGGTCTCAGCCACCCAGGTGTGCGGGCCTCCCAGCACCTCCTCACGCAACGTGTCGTCTGGCCCGGCATCAAGTCTGATACTAAGAAATGGGCTGCCCAGTGCCTGGCCTGCCAGTCCTCCAAAATACATCGTCACATACGGGCCCCCTTACAAGCCTTTCCTATTCCCAAAGGACGTTTTCAAGTAGTACACCTCGACATCGTGGGACCTCTACCATCATCATACGGTAGCACCTACATCTTCACCTGCATCGACCGTTTCACCAGGTGGACGGAAGCAATTCCCATGCCCAACGCTACAGCAGAGACTACTGTCCGCGCCTTCATGTCCGGTTGGGTTTCCCATTTTGGCCCCCCCGCAACCGTAATCACTGACCGAGGAGTACAGTTTGAGTCACAACTCTGGCAGCACCTCCTACAGTTCCTCGGCACGTCTAGGCAACGCACTACAGCATACCACCCTCAAGCCAACGGCATGGTAGAACGTTTTCACCAGCAGCTGAAGGACGCACTCAAGGCACAGCACGACCCGTACAGCTGGACTGATGCGCTTCCCTTAGTGCTCCTCGGCATCCGTGCGTCACACAAGGAGGATATGGACTGTAGCCCAGCAGATCTGACACTAGGCAAGCCCCTTCGGCTACCCGGGGATTTCTCACTCCCTCCTGATCCCAACCAAACCACTCCAGCCGTTCGTCACGACTTACTCCAAAAGCTACGACAAGCAGTTTCTGCATTCAGCGCTACTGCTCCACGCCAGCCTACTCGGCGCCCTGAATACATCCCTCCTGCACTACTCACAGCCGAGTATGTTTTCGTCAGGCATGATGCTCACCGCAACCCATTACAACGCCCCTACGATGGACCCTTCCAGGTGGTTACCCGTTCAGCAAAGTTCCTGACAATTATCCGGAATGGCAGACATGACACCGTCAGCATAGACCGAGTCAAACCGGCCGCCTTACCCGTCGGGCCCCCAGCCCAGCAGCACCATCAACAAACTACGCCTGCACCAGTCCACCCGCAGTTACCACCGGCAGCAACACCACGCCCACGACATTTCTGGGCACCCTCTTTTTACCCTCATGTACAACCTGCTCCTGTCATAGAAACCTGAACCTGTAATAAACCTCCCTTCTATCATAGAACCTGCTCCTGTCATAGACCCTCCTCCTGTCATAGAACCTGAACCTGTAATAGGCCTCCCTTCTATCATAGAACCTGCTCCTGCCATGGACCCTCCTCCTGACGCAGCCCTTGCAGCAGCAGGAGCACAACAACCATTGCTTGTACAACCTCCTCTAATCCCAAACCCTCTTTCTCCTCCTAATTCTCCCACAGGTTTTGTGTCACTGGACGGAGTTGTTACACGTAGCGGTCGAGTCGGACATACACCTGCCCGGTATGTGTTATGTGTGGGACACAACCCGGACAACATCCAGCCTCCCGCCGCGCCGGGAGAGGAGGGGCAGTATTGTAGTGGACGTCTCCCCTACAACTGCCCACAACTGCGTAGCCACAGCCACCACCTGTTACAGCATTCCGACGTGCCGTCTCCTAGCAACCAAGCGAGAGCTGACGCCAGATGGTACGGTTGCTTAGCAACGAAACTAGTCACCGGCAACTTTCTGGGTTTTCCCAACATGATTCATAGAGGACTGGCGGCTGCTGCTGGGTATATAAGCTTTGTCTCTCCATTGAGATTCATTCTGCCCATCTTCCTGAACAAGCAACACCTCCTCCAGCAAGCTCCACGCTGTTAGCATTCATTCAATCAGGAGGCCAGCAACAGACAACATCTTCTCTAACGAAGCTCCTGCACATCTACCTCCTTCAACACGCTACTCACCGAACGTCTTCTACTGAGCAGCTCCCCACCACACGGCACCTCTAGCACCAGACTGTCTATCATATAACTTATATTATATAAGAAAACCACATTAGAGTTTCCTTCCATCCTGAGTGCTAGACAACATTAATATCTCCATACCCCTACAATACCACTTATGCACTGGACTGGTATTTATTTATTTCCCTTTATTATCTATATTTTATAATATTTCTGGTTTCACTGCATTTTCCCTTCCAACAACTCAATTAATTAATTGAATTCTTACTCATCTAAACGCATGGAAGTCGATTATAATGCTACTATCAGTCGCCACTCACCAGCTCTGTTCACCACGGAATCTCAGAGCGTTCTGCCGGGAGTGCCTACGATATGTTGGGCAAACACTTCATTTTTACCCAGACTTCACTTTTAACTGCTGCGCAGGCGCCGGTGTAGCAATACACCTGCAGCCAGCTGAACTGTCACTGCAGGGCTGCCAAGTCTGTCATATAAAGGACATTCTGTCATTTTTGAAACCTGCTTGTCCTATATTTTTTTAATTAAAAGGGACATTAAAAAAAATTCCTTTTCTTTCCTTTTTTAGCTTCCTTCTACTTATAAAGCTTAATGAAACATAAAGCATAATACTTTGCTGTAATATCCTGTTGTCCATATAGTTTTTGTAACGCCTGTTTGTGACAACCTGTACTGAATCCACACGTCCAACACACGTTCATGCACTCTCCCATCTCTCCAAAAGATGAGGGAAAATGAGAACACATTTGCTTAATATGGACAACTGTTGCCAGAAATTTGAAGTTACTGAAAAAATGCTAGCACTCTTCACAAGTCAAATGAACAGCAAGGCAAACAAAAATTCGACCAAGGGGAAGGTAGCCAGCAACCTTGTACTTGCAGTTCAACCTGAACTATTACCGGAAGTGATAATGAAAGGGAGGCAACTTCCTTCGATGAAATTTTGTTCAATGAATTTTAAAATTTCAGGTGGGTTACATTTTTACTGTAAAACCCATGCAGCCCAAAATAACACGGTTTCTCTTTTTTTATTAATTCCACAAACTTGTGCTGGTAGTTGTCTTTTCTCCCCTTAAATGTCTTTTTTTTTTTTACGGAGAGGTCCTGTTTTGGGAGGAGCATTTGGCAACTGTGCCACTGCCATCAGTGTACAGTGAGAGAGTGAACCTAGTCCGAGCACGGAAGGGACGCTGCCCTGTAATACACTGAAATTTACAGGTTTGAGAGACTTGTTAACATATAGAGTATTACCAATCGTAGAAAGGCTAAGACAGCTACCAGTGAAATCAATGAGAGACAGGTTGTTGACTTAATTGATGAGGGAGAAGTGTTATGCCAGTTTAACAGTGGTGAAAACAATACCGCTCTCAGGGAGACGAGTGATTGTACAGAAGACTGGCACGTGTTGGACACTGATATCTTTGAAAGTGCGTTAAGAATGCTCACTTGTGATGAATGTAACGGTGAAGTTGAATAAACAAGTGTGTATTTTTACTGTGATATCTGTGAGGTGTACGGAATGCGATTATTGTATCGGTTGGAGAAGAAAATGTGTTAGGACACTGGCTGTGTTTGGCTGGTGGTACCTGGCAACATTGGTTTAGTTGAGGTGTTGAATTCTACTGTATGAATGAACTCCATTTGTAGCGGGGATTGTCATAGTTTAATAGGTTAACCAAATTTTATATTTACGTCTGGAAATAGGATTTACGGTCGATAAAGTACTATGCAAATAGTTAGTAGCATTTGCCCGCCTTAACTACCTATTGATCATTTCACCAAAGAACATAAATGCTTTCTTATCATGAAATCGATGAAAAATTCATAAGCAATATGTATTTTGTAATACAGTATTAATTTTACGATTTCTTATGGCTTCAATAATTAACGGAGCTGGCTAGCGCTGCCAACTGCACTGATGCAGTGCTTCCACTTCTATATTTTTTACGGAATTTACCGACTTTTTTTATTTTTATACGATACATATACAAACATAATTTATGTTCCTTTGTATATTCAATTACAACCAAACTCATTGTCAGTTCTGTGTAGAGGAATAATTTAACAAAAAAGATGCATGCAGAAATTATTGTTACAAGGTCGGTCACCACTGTGAGGTTAACTGGCAAATATAGTCTGTTACCTGGCCTTCATAGATTTTTTGTGGACCCTTTTCCTACCTATGCTAATATAAGGCTGGTTGCAGAAAAAGTGAAACATGCTTATGGACGAGTTGTTGGTCGGATTTTTTTTTCGTAAGATTACGGGTCAATTGGTCAAGAAAACACTTAGATTCACAATGGTACTGATACTCTTAAATAAATTGGGCCAAAAAGTGTAAAAAAAAAAATAAGGGTTAAAGTAGCTGAAAAGTCACGTGATTGCGAAAAGCTGTGATTAGTTGTGACGTCACTGCCAAGTGGGAGCCTGGAGTCAGCCAGCTGTGGTGTATGTCTTGTTACCAGCAAAAATACATGACTTGTGGCCATATACAATGTTCAAGGAAAGGATTAAGAATCGTTGGTGCTTCGTGCCAATGTGCAAGAGTACCGACAAATCCTCACCAGGCAAAATATTCATCACAGTACCGAAAGATAAGAAGATAAGAAAGAGATGGTGGCTTGCTGCTCGACGATGCTTTCCCATGTCTGAATCCAGCACCTACTGTTGTGAAGATCATTTTGATGTGAGTATTAAGTTTATATGTACATGCAAACCTTAATTTTAGATTAAAATAAATTACTGCTCAAGTATCATCCTATGTATTTACTTGCTGGGTGCCAAAATGATGCAAAAGACCGATAACTCCAACATGGAAGTTTTTATCACTGTTCTCTATTTCATGTCAGGAAAATGTAAGTTTTCGCCACTGATGTCTCTATTTAATGTTGTGGAAGGACTAGAGACGACCATGGCCAGGGGTGGGCTTGAGGTGATCAGATGACAGGTTGGGGATAGTGTGAATCAGGGTTTGGGAGTGGGGCTACCCGCAGGGGTTAGGTTAGGGGGTGTGGGGTTTAGTTTCTTCATACCATTTCCGATGGAAATGTAGCTAGGAAAAGTTGAAAATGATGAGATAAACCCATGGAACAGACCAGAATAGTTGGGGGGGAATGACTGCCCTAAGGTACAAATTTACCTATTTCATTAAGTAAATATAAGTGAATAGGCCTTCTCTTGCAATTAATAAGTTTTAAGTCTTAGCTCTATCTGAGTTTTTTTTTCAGCTGAAGGCGGATATGGAGAACTACCTCTACTATACAATGATGGGAAGTCCAATCAGACTGAAGCCAGGAGTCACACCTCACAAGTTTGAGTGCCAAGGGAAGCGGACAGTGATGCATCCAAACCGAGAGAGCTTACATAGAAAAAGAAAAATTCAGGAAATACTCGAAAAACGGGAAAATACCCAACTAGATCATTTTTATAATGTTCAAAGTACTACCCAAAACAGGTATTGCCTTCTCTACTTAGAGCTATAAATATATATATAGCCTTTTTAATTACAAGAAATCACATTGTTTACATAGTGTATATCATTTGATGTAATAGTATTCACAAGTTCAAAAGACCCTTTTTTCTTGGTCTTTTTTGTGCAAGGTATAGAAGAAGTACTTTAAACAATAGGACACATTATCTCTTCGGGATTTCGATTGCATAAGAAAATACAGGTCATAGGTTATGTTAGGATATGATAAGCTATAAGTTATAAGATTAACTTAACATACACCGGTAAGGGGGGGGGGGGGGGGTAGTAACTCAAAACTAGTGATTTCCAATAGAAATGAAGGTCAAAATCGTTCATAACACATTGCAAACCATCAGATAAAAAGCAGTCTGCCTGTGTAAGTACAGGGATGACCAAAAATTTAAATTTACCCAATATACCGGTAGCCTATCTCGAATCTAAACATCCAAATACTCATGGTAGTTAAAGTAAAATTTTACCAATTAATTAATATAAATGATGATATATCCCAGTGGTTCATTAATGAATCATCAAAACCGCACTATGTTGTCGTGTTTACCTAGCAACAGGCATTCTCAAACCAAAGTCCAGACAATGTCATTACTTCTAAATTTACTCGTATCTCCATCTAGTACTGATATACTGTACACTGTACTCTGTAAATGCACTAAACAAAAAGAAGAAAGTCTACCTGGTAAGAATACATGACAGCTGAGTTTGTGTGAACACGGGAGTTTTTATGTTCATAAGAATGGAGGATACAGCAGCGGGCATATTGGCCCATACTGGGCAGTCCCATTTACACCCAACCCCTATTGCTCATATATCCATCCAACCTATGTTTGAAGCTGCTCTTAACTGCACGTTTCTTCACTTTCAAAATGTCCTTGACTTAGACAAAAAACAAACACCCCCGAAAACTTACCTGAACATGGTATTTGGGGTCTGAAGAGGCCATCCTTTGTACTACCTCCGACTTCAGCGGTGAGTTTGTTGGAGATCGTCGTCTGTGGGGAAGCTGGTGACGTCATTGCAAATGGTGGCCGTGTTTCTAGAGAAATAAGCTTATCTCGACTATTATAGCAGGACTTTAAACCTTTATTACAAATTATACATACCATATCACTCTACGAACATGGCAGAGTGTATTTCTTGTCTTTACTCAGAACTGAAAACTCGTCCAAGCTCCCAGTACTGAAAGGCCAAATAAGATTGCCGGATGGCACACTCCTAACACCACTTTTCAACATCAAAAAATGAATTCTGCTAAAGGCTGCCACCCAACGAAAACATAAACAAATATACAAATTCTGAAAAAAAATAATTGCATCGCAGGTGGTGGTCTTTACGTTCTGGAGAAGTCTGCCAGCTGTACGACGAAGTTTAGCCTAGCTTGGGTCCTGGCTACAGTCAAGGTCTATAGAAGAGGTCATCCCATACCTGACCCAAAATGGGACTCAGCTTACGCATGTTAGCGGGTAGAGAGACTCGGTCGAGGGCCCGTCTTCTCAGTCGGCTTGCAGCCCCTACTGTCATGTGTGAACACCAATGTCCTCTGCTACATAATGGCCACTAATCGTGCAGTGTTTGGGTGTAATTCCTTGTTCAAGCGAGAGGGGAATATACACTTCCACAAATTTCCTAAAGATACAGAACTAATATGCAAGATTAACCTGTGGAAGAGGAAAGACAACATCAATACTGCTAATGCTCGGATATGCAGTCTTCATTTTGAATCGACTGCCTATGAGAAAAACCTCAAATATGAGTTACTTGGGCTACCAGTACCAACTCTGTAATAAAGCTCAAAGACGGAGCATTACCAACACTACATTTGAATCTAGTTATTCAAAGTTGTGTAGATCAAATGGCCTTTCCTTGATATTTACAGTTAACATTACTGAACAATTTGTAATAATGTTTATGTGTTGTATTATTAAGAGAATGGTATGAAACGGTAAATTAATGTTGGAAATAAAGTAGATAAGGTTGTGGGATTTATCTCTACATGTGTGACAAAGGTGCAGAGGTTATGGTAAGAATAATAGAACGTCTGAGTGGCAGGACTTCTAGTGACTTGCTTTGCACTTTAAATCAAATCCCTACTACTTTGCTGTCACTCAGAATCGAGGATGATGATCATCCAACTATGATGCAATGATATGGGTTAAAGGGATGTCACCTAGGTTGGTGAAGTTTTGAGGTGACTAGAGAGGCCGATACGGGACCGGCAGGGTCAAGCACAGATGTTGCATATGTGGGCGGGGGGGCGGCAGCATCTTATTGGAGTTGGCGCTTGTCTGCCTTGTTATGCAGTCGGGCTGACTCGAAAGTATTGACATCTTCTTGTATGGTGGTGCTCCAAGCGTTACGGTGTGGAGTGATCGTGTCCCAGGTTAGGGGGTCGATTTGGCCTTTTTTCAGGTTTGTCTTAGAGATATAAAACCACACACGTCTGGTGGGCAGTGAACAGCGTTGCCTGAGGCTGATGGATTCTGCAGTTTATTGTATAAATATTTTGACAACAATTGAATATGCATATTATATTTTCTTCATAGGTTTACATTAATTTTGCCCAGATGATTCCATCAATAATGGAAAAATCAAATAAATCTCTGCACCCTGGCAGTGTTGTATAATGAATTGGAAATTCTATCAGCCTCTGGCAACAATTTTTTTAAACCCTCCTCTCTCTCTGTTCATCTATTCCCTACCTTGGTATTACCTTGGCAAAACACGGAGTGAAAAATACAGTACCCCACATTTCTGTCCCTCCCTTGCTCCCCCGTTCGCCTTGTGAGCAAACTAGTTGAGTGGTGTGATTGTGGTGTGAGGTGGCGTGTTCGCTGTCATTTAGTTTATCACGAACTGTCAGCAGGGTAACATAATCCTATCCCCAGTGCCAAGATAATAATCAGAATGGCAACCCTCGGCTCGACTGCAGACCCTGCTGAATCTGAAGCAGAAAGTGAAGCAGAAAGTTAATGGAGGGAGAAGTTTTTAAAAATCATACTGAAGTGATATGAAAGTAAATTATGACACTACAATACAAGCTATACGTACACATAGACAGGTACGCTTTACTTCTTCAGGAAGTCAAGAATACTAAGACTACTGAAAAGAAAAGTACTTTACAGTAAAGGAATTTAACTAGTGTAGTCAGTAGTTTAGGCTTTTCTGAGACACCTTTCTTCTATGGCGTTTCCCTTGCAAACGACTTGCATATCGGGGGGGGGGGGGGGGGGGGGTGTCTGAGCCCTCCAGTTAGGAGGTTAGGTCGGACCGTTTGCAAGGGAAACTTTATAGAAGAAAAGTTTTTAGAATTGTCCAAACTATGATTGCAAACATAAGATTTCTAAGGTTCTCGTGTTGTCCGAAAGTAAAACTTTACCTTTTTTTTTTTTTTTTTATCATTTCACCACCAACTGAGAACCTCTAGTGAAAAGAATACAGTACAAGGTCGGCGCAACACTGGAAAAAATTCACAACCACTTACGCGCTTGACATCACTGTTCCTTTACCCTGATCCACTCAAAGTATAGTACAGTATACACACGTTCATGAGTTGGGTTTATTTTAATAACTGTTTGAAATTGTAATTTTAGAATGGGATTACAAGCATGAGACCATGCCTAGTAATTGTGCAGTGTATGGTTGCTACTCAAGCTATAAACACAAGGGGAATATTACTTTTCATGGGTTTCCCAAGAATAAAAGTGAAAAGGAGATGGGTTCACCTTTACAGAAGGCAAGATTTCATTAATGTTAGGGCGTAATTTTGAAAAAACAAAACAAAACACAAATTTGGTTAAAATATTCCCAGTTAGAACAACTATTGCAGATCATGTCGCGAGATATGAAACCACTGAGTTTAAATTCCCCACCCCACCACGTGGTATTTCATCACTCATAGGAGCTCAGTTTTCTTTGGTTACGTTTCTATAATGCTAATACTGTACAGTATATACAGTGACCCCTCGTTTAATGAATGCCTCGGTTAACGAAATTTCGGTTAACGAACTGCCTCCCATAAGATTCTTAAATTCGGTTAACGAACAAAAATCCGGTTAACGAATTTCTTACGAACCGACCTCAACATGTTTTCGCTTGCACTGACCGGGCAACCAGCTTTAGTATTAGTCCGCCAATACATTAATCGGTTCTAGGGCTTAAATTCCTTACTATTTTAGTAAATATCAATAAGTTTATACTATTCAATAATTTTAAAAGTTTAATATTCAATTTTTTAGTCATTTTAACAATTATTGAACATAATTGAAGGTAAAGTGACTAGTTTAATGCGCGGCATCCAGCCTCTCAACACAGCAAACAGGCGTTAGTCTCTCTCTGTTTTCACTGGAGGTAACATCTTGCTTGAGACTCTCTTCAACTAAATGCTTTTTTTCTGTGTTTCCAAGCAAATTATTGGTCATTTTGAAATATATTTTACATATTGACAATATATAATGCAGTGCAGTGTTGATTTAAAGAAAATAATCTAGAAATGCACCAAGAGAATAAAATTTTATGGGTAAAATGGTGCCATGGGGTGACTTGTCTTCCAACCCAATGCCTTCTCTTCTTCCTTCTCCTCCACCCCCATTCTAATTCCCATCATTATCATCATCATCATCCAGGAGCCTTCTACATACACACCTCAAAGTAAGTGAACTTTTCTACCATTTTTGTTGAATTTAGGAAATTTTCGGTGAGCTGGAACCAATTACCCAAAAACCCATTGAAACAATGGTTTCGGTTAACGAACTTTTCGGTTAACAAACGACCTTCTGGAACGGATTGAGTTTGTTAACCAAGGGGTCACTGTATATTTTTTTCCTTTAATTTGACCGATTTTTCGAAAGAATGATGTTTTGGCGAAATAATGATGACTTGGCACCTTGGCTTGTCTGTGATGGGTGTAGTATCTTACAATATTTAACGGGAGAAGGAGAAGCCACATGCTGACCCTTACTCAGATGGTTAATTGTTGTTGTCGTACAATGTGCCTAACACATTCGTGATTACACAGGCCTAAACACATTCTAACTTTGGTAAGAAGTAGCATAATATATAATGTATATATAATCAATAAAGGCAGCATATAAACATGCACATATATAACAATGGGGATTGGGAGGAAGGCGGGAAAGTGTACCGTGTATTAGGTAGGGATGGACAAACCGAGTAACGTACTGTATTTTGAAAGAACCGAGTATTTAGGTACTGATTACTCTTGAGAACCGAGTAAACCGAGCACTAATTGATTACAGCTCCTCCCCGACTTACGACCTACTCGACTTACGACCACCCGCACTTACGACCTGCCTCAGTCGTACCAAAATTTGGTCAAATTCCGTATTTTCGAGTCCCAAAGTCAGTACACAGAGAATTTTCGTTTGTAATTCACTTTGAAATGGCTGGCAAGCTTAAAAGTGAAAGTTTTGTGGTGCTGAGAAGAAAAGAGACATCCATTTTAGATTTTCTATGTACATTACAGTATTATTTTAGCATTTTCGACTCACGACCTGGATTTGGGTCCCTAACCCCGTCGTAAGTCGGGGAGGCGCTGTACTTGTTTGTGCCATAATTTTCTTGTTTTACATGTGTGCATCACAGACCTACATTTTGATATATCTTTTGAATTTTTGATTAGTACAGTCTCATGTTATCAAGTACTGTAGATACGAATGCCATTTGTTGGAGCTCTGAAGTAGGCTGCTGAATATTTCATGCAATTTTAAAATCATGAAGTAATTGGTATAGGTGAAGTTCACGGTAGTAGGTGATAGATAGCTTTTGTGACCTATAATTCTTTGGTTTAAAGCTCACAAGATAATTGTTTGGTTCAGCAATGATGAAATATTTTAAATTCTTTGAGTAATCAGTGGCCTATACAGTACTACAATTATTTATGTTTGAAAACAATACATCCTGCTTAGACTGTTTGTTCCAGATATAATAGGACTACCAAAGCTACAATAAGTTCAATAACTTGCTGTCATAATAGAATATGTGCTTCTGTTGGTGTAAGGGGATCCTTTAAATGATAAAAACTGCACAAGGAAATGGGTTTCCAAATTATGATATCTTTATAAATGGAAAAAAATAAAAAGTAATTAGGTTCATAAACAAAGTGAAAAGCAATCAATTTTAATAACTGAGTAAACGGAGTACTGTAGTACTCAGGGGTGGATCCTGGAATATCGGGGGGGGTGACCAAAGGGAGCCCCAGAATTTTTCTTTAAATTTGACTAATATCACGGGCATTTTGAGGCCATTGTGAGACCATGTGCACTTGATATTTAAGAGATATTCTAAGGTAAATAATACAGTACAGGCAATTACTTTTTACTATACAAAAGTGCCTGAGTACAATACTGCATAAAAGAAAAACTATTGGAATTTTCTGGTGAAAAGGGGGGGAAGGGGTCATAACCCCATTCCCCCCAGCACCGCCCTTGGTACTCGATCAAGTTCAAGAACCGAGTGAACTGAGTACTACTCGAACCGAAATGCCCATCCCTAGCATTAGGTGAGTACCAACACTTGTGGAGCGGAAATGCACCCCTGACGTCCTGCTATCCCCACACTCGTTTCCTCTATTTAGTCTGATCTGGTGTGGTTGGGTCCTGGCAGGAACATCCCCAAATGGGTCCAAATAACATATAAAATATTGGGAATAATGCTTCTGAAAATAAAGAAACATTGAATGGTTACCTTGATGTTAGTTGTGTGGGGATGGTGCAAGAGACCTTATCAGTTAGTTGGTGTATCTTCCTTGCTTCAGCAACAATGCTGGGAGTGTTTCTTTTATAAACCAGTAATGAAACCATGTGTCTGATACCGTACACAAATTATTAGTACTGTACCGAGTTTATTAAATCATCCCGTTCTTACAGAGAAACCGGCGTCTATCACTCGGAAGATACGAGCCGATAAAAGAAATAATAAAAGACTTGTACGAGAGATAGTCAGAGAATGTGGCCCAGCGATACAGGAGAATCCTGACCAACAAAAGGAATCACTTTTGTACATAAGGTATCATTTGATATTGAATTAATTTTGTTGTTTATGTGTATTTCTTCTATTGTATTTCATATTGTAGTTTAGTAATACTGTACAGTAAATGCATTTTAGGTATCCATTTGGTATCATCACTTATTTAGTAAAATATACATAGGTTTTCCTCCCTTAAACAGAATGGTTTCATCTGAACACAACAAAATATTCCATATATGGTATTTACTGTACTGGTATACAGCATTGCTTTCACTCTGGAGTATAATTCAAAATACAGTTTACTCTTATGAAATATGGCATTATATATAATGGAGACAAAATATATGATGCTGCTCTAACATAGTCTCAGTTACCAGCTTACTCATCAAAAAACATAATGGACAGTATACTGTATAAGTTGAGTCTAGCTGCCTTAGTTTGGGCTTTGTGACTTCAGTATGCAGGTGGGCAGGCCTGGGAATTTGGAGTCCCCTTTTGCAGACAAAAGACGTAAAAAGTATAAAAGCAATTTACATAAAGCTTATTGCTCGTGTATATTTTGTGAGGTAAGAAAGCATTGTGTTCTATGGTTTATTGTAGTACAGTGGGTAGTTAGGGTGCACAATTGGTCGTAACTATTACCAATCTAATATACTATAGGACTAGGCGTGTGTGTGTGTGTTTGTTCTGGGCAGCCGAAACGGCACAATCGTTTTTCATCAAGCTTGGTGGAAAAATCGCACAAAAATTGTAGAGTGGAACAAACCTGGTCCCATGTCGATGGTTTCTTTAGGAAGGCATTAGTTAACAATTTTATTTACGATGGAAAACGATGCAAGTCTACGGACTTGGCACACCCTCATTCGCTGTACGCTGTCACGAGCGTTCAAACTCTCACAAGGGTGCCCGCGATCACTTGTTATTGTTACTAGAGGCGTTTACAAGTACAGCCATCTCTTGATTTACACGGTACAGTAGTTACGTTCTTGAGAGTGGCCTTGTAAATCAAACTTAATTATCCCATAAGAAATAGAGGAAATGGCAAGGATTAGGGGAAAGGCTCCTTAAAAACAGCAATTTGTTTATTTACAGTAATTCCTTCAATATGTTTTATTTACAGTAATATAATAACAAATAATACAATAGGTAATAATAATAATAAATAAAATAACAATTCAATAATAGAAGCAAACCTAATAATACAGTCTTAAGAAAATAGATATTAAATGAAAATTTGTGCTAAAACTTACGTTGAATGATGGGTGGGATGGCTTGCGGGAACTAGTGGTGGTGGAGGGTTACTGGGGGAGGGAGTCACCTCAATCAGATGACAGAGTAGGTGATGGGGGAGGAGAAATGGGAGCTTTTGAGATGCCAGTTGTTGATGACTGAGGTTCAGGTGATGTTACTTTTTCCTTTTTCGTAAAGTAGGAAAGCAATGAGGCACTGAGCTACACTGCCTGGCACAGTGGTGCTCTTTTCAAAGCTGTGCTCTTTAAAAAAATATATATATATTTTAAAAATAGATATTAATGTATTACTACAGGTGTTATTTTAAAAATTTGCAAATTAAATCTGTGCAAATAGAGAGGTGATTACTGTACTGTAATGTACTGTATCTTATTCTTACAAGTGTGATTGCAAATTACTAAGAGGTATCATAGAATTAACAACTCTACTGCAAATCTGTGAAGTCAAGTGTGAATAAATCAAGTCATTTTGGGTCAAAAGGGTCTGACAAATGAATGTTCTTCCTCGTATTGTCTTGATAAATAATTTTTCTGTATTAATCTGTCTTTATTAATTTTTAGGTAAAATATACGTTACTACATGTCTTTTCCTGGGTGGTGCCTCCGTCGATGAGTCAGCTGATGAGTCTTAAACAATAAGCACCCATTCTCGTGCACATCACATTGTTATGCTGTATATCAGTATTTATATTAAGCCAATCAGTATAGTTTTTAAAAAGTTCTGTAGAGAAACTGAGGGTAAATTCGAGAACTGTTCTAGTGATTTTCTAAATCTGACTCGCCTTAAAGATTTTCCACTCGCATTCAGGTGAGTATGATTCAGCCCTGGCTGATACTGTATATGTATGAAGACAGGACTCAGACTGAGTCACGTGCCACGTGCACCACCCACGCACAAATGTATGTTCAATTGCACGTACGAATGCACAAAACGTCCAGACTGATGCAGGATTTTCCTGATTTTTAAATATATTTCTGGTGAGTAGAGGGGCAATCCAGAACACCAGATTAATGTAAAGATAAGCGGTTGCTTATCTGTCCCCTCCTCCCTAAGGTAAACCAGTCATCCACACAGGTTAGCAAATTTAAGCTGTTCATCCCTCTTCCAGGTTCTCCACCTACCACATGCTGTTGCTTCATCTCTGGGTTGTTAAACTCTCAATTTAGTTGTCCATGCAATAATAGCTGTGACTTGCCTATGTCCAGTTCTGCTTTTTGGTTGTGAAAATTATACTGTACAATAGAGTCTGGATAATTCATGGGTTAGGTACCAGAAGACATCGTGAATTATCAAATGGCAAATTACATTTAATTTAATTAAAATGGAAATAGCAAGTTCCAGAGGCCAAACTACTTTAATAAACACAAAGCAGGTGCTCCTCTACTTAAGAACATTCAACTTACAAACTTTCAGAGATACAAACATCATCATTGAGGGGGTTACCTGCCAAAACAGGTGTTTAATGTGGATGAGACTGGATTATTTTGAAGAAAATTCCAGACAGAACAAATATTACCTAAGAGGAGAAGAGTGAGCCAGGTTTTAAGGCTCTATTAAAGGGTATTGCTGTACTAAATATCCATAATCTTTTCATTTTTTACAATATGTTTGGTATCTACAAGAGTAAAGTTGGATTTACAAACAAGCCTCAGGAATGTAACTCGTTCATAAGTAGAGGAGCACTTGTATCATAAATGATGCATCAGAAAATACAGACACTCGGACATTAATGAAAAAGTAGTTGTACATTACATAAACAGCTACTTACCTTCCACCATTACAGTACACCAATAGTGAGATGGGCAGCGCTACACTGGATGAGTGGGAGTGGGGAGGTGGTGGGCACCTGTGGTTGGCGGCAGTGTGTGAGAGGTGAAATTCTCGTCCCGATGTAAATAGAAAATATAATTATGTTATGCTGAGCTTAATTTTCTCAAACTTAAAAGCAAATTTTTGTTTGTTCACCAGATTTAACATGGCAACACATTAACTCACTTGACAACACTTGGCTATTAAAATTCAGACACTTATTTACATATCACAAGTTAAAAACTCACCAGCAGCAGCTGTGTAGTAACTTTGCAGCACCTCACACATCATCATCTGATGAGCTTCAATCCATCGAATTGTGGAGAAATGGATGCCTCACTGGACTCGGCAGCACCAGCTGGTCCAGCTCACCTGGAGCTACCTACTTCGGCATCTTCGTGCAGTGGAAAAAGAGACTAGCTGGTGCTGTTGATGGGATGACTGCACTAAAGAGAGTGAGAGTGTGTAGGAGGCTGAGATATGGTTGCCAACTCTGATTTTGCAGCCACTGTACTAAATCCTTTTTTTTTTAAATTAGTTTTGTCTTACAAATTCATAGAAATGAACATAATAAAGACAAAATTAATGATGGTTTAACTGGCATGTAATAAATCTATTGACACACTCACTGGGAGTTTAGTCATACAGCACTGCCAAGGTATCGCCTTCCCCTCTGATGTACGATCAAACAGTTCAGCAGAAAATTTATCAACTTTTTGTCGTGATACTGTACTTTATCCAGGTCCTTTTAGCATATCATCATTACCACACCATATTTTTCATAACTAAACACGTTTTTCATTATCAAATTTCCTTGATTTTGGTACAGTACTGTTATATTGTGAGGAAAAATACCAAATGGAAACCCTGCAGCTGAGCTCTAGTCTGGAGTGAGAACTTGTGCACCCAAGAATTTGAATATCGCGACTCCACTGTATGTCTTTCACTTTTATCTGTTCCCTTGTTCAATAAGCTGTCTTTTTGTCCCTGCATTAAAAAGTAGCACTCTAATATACAACAACTTTAACATATCCAACAATCTATATATTGACAAAGAGACACAACACTCATTCATATTTATCCTTTCCTTGCAAAAATGTCTCATGTTTTGGAAGGCCTGATGGGTCACCGAGTAACAACTAATATAGTACTACTTCAGTGTACAGCAATTTTATGCCTTCATAAAACTGCCACATTTCAAGTACGGTAGTTTATTATACCTCATGTCAGTGTGGTGTCTGAGTTGTTGATGGAACAGCAAACCTCTGAGTGGCCAGAAGCATCTGGGAATCCCAATGAATCAGCACGGGGATAGAGTGGCTCTACGAGAAAGAATAGTTGACATGAGAGTGTGGTCGATCTGTTTGAAACATTGCAACAAAACTTGGAATTTCTACAGCAACGGTAAGCTTGTGGTTGCGCAGATGGGAAGAAAGTGGAAGTTTATCTGACCGCCCTAAAGGTAGACCACTCCTTAAGACCACCCCAGAACAAGATCGCCAAACATAGTAGAACGTCGATTTAAAGCAATTCAATTTAAAATTATTGATTTAAAGTGACACCCACAATAAAGGACAATGTATTAATTTAAAGCGAATCTTTCCTATTTTATGCGAGTCAATCTGACACATCATATGGAAATACACACTATTTTAAGTTTTGCACCTAATGTTTCCCACCAGATGCTTCTTTGGGCACGCCACAAGGCTGGCCACCACCCTTCCACACCCTTATGCATCTTCAGTTCTCGCACTGATGCTCTAGTGAACAGACATATTGTCAGTGGTGGGCACAGCTAAACGAAAAGTTAGCTTCGCTAACCACTAACTAAAAAGTTAACTAAGCTAACGCTAAACAGCTAAAAAAATTTGCGGAAGCTAATGCTAGCTGCTAACTTTTATTATATGAATTTAGCTTCGTTTTTTGAGGGGGGGGTGGGGCCTCTAAAACCTTTAAAAACAGACCTAGAGAGCTGAAATTTTCATATGTTGTCTTGTATCTTAGACATAGAGCTTTCCAAAAAGGTATAGTATGCCAAGATCAGATGATGATCAAGGTGTACACAAATAATTAAATGAACAAATGAAATTAAACATTAGTTTACATTCAAGTTTCAACAGTGAGTTCTGCTATAATGCGTGTTTTGATAACGCGAATTTGCACTAACGCGATTTATGAATGGAGGAACGATATTTGTATAACGCGAACGTTTGTTTGCTGTAACGTGATTTTTGCTTACTATTTCTCCAATTTTGTGGTATTAACTGTGAATATGGTAAAGAAGAATATCTCCAAGAAGCGTTCTGGTGATCGAATTCCCGGTGATGATCGTAAAAGAAAGGCTATAACACTTGAAGAGAAGCTCGATGTTATCAACCTCAAAATCACCCTTCTCCCCCATCAAGTTATATTCATATTTTTTCAAGGTAAAGTGTTACATTTACTGTATGATTTCATTATTAGATATAAATGTAACATTTATTTAGACTGTGCTAACCTTTGTGTTAGGCTAACTACTAATTTTTTTTCGATTTCGAGTAGTAATCTGCACCTAACCCTATTTTCTCCATAAGCCCCTGTTATTTCTATTATGCGATTTTCTATAACACGATATTTTACAAAAACACAATTATCACGTTGTAGCAGAACTGACTGTACACTTTATAATCTTAATTTAATGTACGAAAAGACAGTACAGTACTCAACTTTAGTTAGGCAATTCATCCTCTGAATATGCAGAGCCCAACTCGACCAGCTCATCATTCACATCATTGCCCAAATTGGCGCCCTATACTTGAAGCCCAAATTTCCTCACTGCAGTGTTTCCAGCACTTTGATTTTCTGCTCCAGTGTAATTGCTTGCCTTGATTTCTTGGTCTTTGGGGTAGTTAATGATGTAGTAGCTGGCCTCTTGGACATAGTGGTGATGGTTGATGCACGTGGTAGAAGATAATGTCACACAATATGCAGTGGTGGGCACGGTTCCGCTAACCGCTAATTAACGAAGCTAACTTTCTCGTTAGCGGATTAGCGTTTTCGCTAACTTTGGAACCATTAGCGGACCAATTAGCTTCCGCTAAATTTAGTTACGCTAACTTTAAGTCCACTAACAAAATTTTTACATGTTTGTTCCTGTCTGTTGTAAGCATGTGACTCCGTGACGCGTGTCTCCAACAGCTAGTCAGGCACGCTTGGTTGACTGCGTGTTAGTATTTGTAAACGTGACAAGATATGATCTGTCGACGCCGCGCTGCAGCAGCTGAGCAGCATTGTGTAATTCTGCAGTTCTGAGTTCAGTTCACTTATGACGTTGTCACGTTACAGACAGTCTAAGCAGTCTTATAGTGTCAGTGACAGCAGCGTACGTTATCGCTTATTGTTATGGAAGGTGAAGACGTTTTTGTTCCGCCTGACGATGCTGGGCCAGGTGGGCCTGTTGACCGTGTTGAGGAGCCTGCAGTGGCTGTGAGTGAGACCGCTCAGGCTGAGGGCCAGGCCCAGGAGTCTCAGAGCCCGTGGCCCCACCTGGATGACTACTTTGTCCTTAAGTCAAGGGATAAGAGGAACGCCAACATCTTGTACTTCCAGTGCGTCATATGCCAGCCCAAGGAGACCACCATCAAGGGACAGGCGACAAGCCTCTACAACTTGAAGTCGCATGTCAAGAGGAAACACCCAGCGCACGCCATCCAGTTTGAGGAGAGGATCAAGGCTGGCTCTTCCCGTGGGAAACACAGGCAGTCTTCTGGTAGCGGTGCCAGAAGCAGCAGTCAGTCGTTGCAGCCACCTGCAAAGAAACCACGCCAGCCCACCATTGACGAGGCGTTTGGCCAATCAGCTGCTGGCACTGGCGTCCGTCAGTCTGTGGTGGACAAAAGGATTGTGGACCTGTTCGTCTGCAACATGCTACCACTGCATGTAGTGGAGTCCCCAACCTTTGTCAGCCTGATCAAGACGCTGAACCCCAGCAAGACGTCGATGTCCCGCCGCACCCTGGGCAGGAGGATCTTGGCCAGCCATAAACAGCTGGAGGAGTATCTTAGAAGGTATTTATAAATTATACAAGTTTATTAAATTATTATTATGGCGTATTTCATATTTTTTTCATGTTTTCATACTTTTCGTGGGAGGTATTGCAAGTTATGACTCGTTTAGAAGTACAGTAGAAGAGTTTGTTGTGGCAGTTTGTATTGTTATATAAGTTTATAACTTCCCTTGAAATTGATTCTTTGTGTATTTTCATACAATTTGTTTATTTTAAGTATTTATACAATGCTAAAGTTGCAATGATTATTATTGTAGAACTAATTTTTTTTTCCTGTGATTCAGAGATTCTGTATTGCTTTTTTTTTTTTTTTTTGTTACGAGGCTAAAATTATACAAGTTTATTGCATTATTATATGGCATCACTCAGTCCCAGGAGGGCAGGAGCCACAGGTCACTGAAGTCCAAGGCACAGAACTTGGTGAAGACCTGGCTGGAGGCCGGCTCGAAGGAGGTCCTGACTGATGTCGCCTTCTTGGGTGAGCAGGTCTTGATCGACCTGTTGAACAAGTATAGCACCGCCATCCCATCCAGTGCTGCACTTGAGCCCCTATTCTCTATAGGCAAAGATATCTTGAGGGCCAAGAGAGCCACCCTGTCAGATGGCAACTTTGAGAGGCTGATGTTTATGAAGAGCAACCAGCATCACGTCGAGGCGATGGAGAAGGCCCAGCCACTGCAGCCGGAGTGAATGGAATTTTTCGATTATTAAAGTTTAAATTTTTTTTTTAACAGTAAATAAAGACTGTCAGTGTATGTTGAAAGAATCATAGAATGTAATTGTAAACTAATGTATAATTTAATTTCTCATTTATTTGTTAATTTAATTAGGATATTTTTGTGTCAATATATTTGGTTATGCTAAGTACTGCATAAGTTCATAACCAGGATGTCATCCAAGGTGTGCGCCAAACAAAATTTTCTAAAAACTTACTTTTCATTAAATTTTAGAGTTTTCTGTTTATTTACATGACTAAGATCAACAATAAGTTATATAAAAATGCACTGGTATAATGTGTATGTGGTTGGTATTGCATATTTACATGAATAATGAACAAGGCCAATAGGTTGTATGAGAATGCAAATTAATTATTTGTGAAATTGTGTACACCTTGATAAGTTGATCGTCATCTGATCGTCGCATGATGCTGTTTGCTACCTATGCTATACAGTATAGTGGTCCCTTGGTTAACGAACACAATTCGTTCCAAAAGGTTGTTCGTTAACCGAAAATTTCGTTAACCGAAACCATTGTTTCAATGGGTTTTTGGTTAATTGGTTCCAGCTCACCAAAAATTACTTAAAGTCAATAAAAAAATGCAGTAAAGTACACTTACTTTGAGGTGTGTATATAAAAGGCTCCTGGATGATGATGCTGATGTGAATTTGAAGTGGGAGGTGGAGGAGGAGAAGGGAGAAGAGAAGGAAATGGGGGTGGAGAAGGGAAAAGAGAAGGCATGTGGGGTGGAAGAGAAGTCACCCCATGTCGCCATTTCACCCATAAAATTTTAGTTCACTTGGTGTAATTCAAGTTTATTTTCTTTAAATCAACACTGCACTGCATTATATATTGTCAATATGTAAAATAAACTTCAGAATGACCAATAATTTGACTGGAAACAGAAAAAAAGCGTTTATGTTGAAGAGTCTCAAACAAGATGTTCCTTCCTCTGAACCGATAAACAAACTGACGCCAAGCTTTGTGTGTTGAGTGGCTGTTTGGTGCGCAAAACACTAGTTTCCTGTACTTCAGTTATGTTCAATAATTGTTAAAATGACTAAAAATTTTAATATAAAACTTTTAAAATGATTGAATAGCACAACCTTGATATTTACTAAAATGGTAATGAATTTAAGCCCTAGAACCGATTACTGTCGGACTAATACTACAGCTGGTGAGCAGCCAAATGCAAGCGAAAACATGTTGGGGAAAAATTTGTAAGGAATTAATTAACCGAAATATTTTCGTTAACCGAAGTGAAGAATCTTATGGAAGGTAATTCGTTAACCAAGGGATCACTGTACTATAGTTTTTGGATTCGTTTAATACTTTCTGTCTTTTCGTACAGTAAATAAAGATTATAAAATGTATGTTGAAACTTGAATGCAAACTAATGTTTAATTTCATTTGTTCATTTAATTATTTGTGTACACCTTGATCATCATCTGATCTTGGCATACTATACCTTTTTGGAAAGCTCTATGTCTAAGCTACAAGACAACATATGAAAATTTCAGCTCTCTAGGTCTGTTTTTAAGGGTTTTAGAGGCCCCCCCCCACCCCCCTCAAAAAAAAAAAGAAGTTAAATTCATATAATAAAAGTTTGCGGTTAGCGTTAGCTTCTGCTATTTTTTTAGCTGTTTAGCGTTAGCTTCTGCTAATTTTTTAGCTGTTTAGCATTAGCGAAGTTAACTTTTTAATTTGCAGATTAGCGGTTAGCGAAGCTAACTTTTCATTTAGCTGTGCCCACCACTGGACATAGGGCAACAGGGTCTACCATTAGACAATACATTATGCTTCCAATAACTTCCCAAACGGTAGTACCTCCCTGTTTGGTAGCTGCTTACTACCTACTATTGTGGCATAAGGAAAAATAATACAGTAAAGTGTAACACAAAAACTCGTGGAATAATTAAAGGGCCTAGCTTCACACCCTCCTCTCGCGCTAATGGCCAAGGTGACACTGGCTTCATGCTGTGCTGCCACGCACACGATGACCAAGGCCGTCACGGGGAAAGTGAGACGGCCCACTCAAAGAAAATGACGTCTGTCAAATGGTGTCCAGTTCGGTCAGTTTTACTTAATAATTTTTTAGTTGTTTGAAAATATAGCCCATTGGACGCCACGATGGCATCGCGTAAGTATTTTCACCCTTTATGTTCGACGCCACAGTGGCATCTTGCGAGGCTGAGAGGGTTAATTAGTTACACCTGGTTGCATTAGGTATAAGACAAAGTAGTTCATTGGTTAGTACTGTACCCCCATTATTTGCAAGAATTTTAAGTTAATTGGATAATTTTACATAATTGTATAAGTCATTGATTTGCTACTGTTTCTAAATATGCTGTGGACAGATTAGTTGTGTAATGCTAAAACACCTAGGTGGTTGTTCATCTGCCCCCCCCCCCCCCTCCCCGAGCACAACACCACAAACAGCCCAGCAAATTTTAAAATTTCATCCCTTTACCAAGTTCTCTGTCTACCTCCTCCTGTCTCTCCATCTCTGAGTTGTAACTCTGTTACTTTGATACCATCTCTTATCTGTTCCATGAAAGGTGTGACCCACCTAGGTCCATTTCTGTTTCTTAATTGTAATGAAGATATCTTGTATTTTCGTTTGTTCCCTTATATCCAGTGAGCTCTCTTTTTATCCCTCCATTAAATAGTGGTAGTCATTAGAGGCTCTGCCAATATAGAGCACATGGCTGCAATTCACATAGTAACAGTGTTGTCTGTTTTAGGACATAGCCATTAAACAACACCCTCACACATAAAGCTACTCAGTGAGCATTATCACCACAACATGAGAGACAGCTGGGCTATCTCTTCTCCACAACTGTGTGAATGGTACAGTACTGTGGATATATTTTGTGGGATATCAGTAAGCTATCTATACCTGTACTGCAATACCCCTGTATATGAACAAATTAACTAAATAATATTCCCCAAAAGTTTGGTGTTATGAGTTACAATTTATATATTACCATGTTTTCCTGTTCATCTGTATCTTTCCAAATGCAGTATGTACAGTACAGCATTTATTGTGGCATTGATAGCATTATTTTCACATAACCAATATATCTATAATATTATATTACTGCAGTATCTATTATGAAATATTGTTAGAGGGAACAAATCATGCAGGAGATATCTAAGTGATTAAGCAGATAAGAGATATAAATATATTTGTTCAGTATTTTTGAGCTTCATGATTATAGATACAGTATGGTACCAGTAGGATGCTGTGTGGCTGATCTAAGGGTGTACACCAGTCTTTACCTCAACATTTGATAAAGGCCATCTAACACCAGAAGCTACGTGAGCCAGCTATATCATCCTCATGTTACTGGCACACTGTGAAAATCATGTATTGTATAAAATGCCTAGCCATTCTATACAATGCCTAGAAACTTTTAAGCAAAGTAAGAAATAAGCTTCTTTTTATTTGATCTTTTATACTTTACCTAGGGATTTTATTCAATACCTTGGCAGCAAAGCATTAAAAGGACAAATATTAATATATTAGGTTAGGTTACAGGAATAAATTGTATAAACAGGCCTTTTTCACACATTGTTAATTTTGCCATTAAACAACAATGCATATTAACATTTTGCCTTTTAATGCTTTGCCTAGGCATTGTATAGAATAGCTAGGCATTTTCATACTTTGCCGGTGACATTCATGCCAAAGTACACACGTGTCTTAAGCTTTGCTCTCTGTTACGTTCCACCAGTCAAGATGGCCAGTTGTGCTCCGGGGTGTGATGATGATTCCGATGAGGAAATTCTACTACTGACACTGGGACTAACCAAGAAAAAAAGGAAAGGGGTCGACAAAACAGATGTGAAAATAAACAAAATTGAAGAGTACTATCATCTAGTACAGGAGCTCTCCCTTGATGGGGACAAATTCAAGCACTATTTTAGAGTATCTCGCGCTCGGTTCAAAGACGTCTTGTTATTAGTTGAAAATGATATTAAGAAGCGGGATACACACTACAGGAAAAGTATATTACCCCAGGGAAGGCTGGCCATTTGTCTGCGGTAAGTAAAAACCCAGCATACTGTGCACTGGTATGACAACCATTAATTGTTTGTTTGTTTCATTATGGAAATAAATTTTAACCTTTTGCAAGTCAACATTTAACTACTGTAGGTCAAATCTTGGTGCATATTAAATGGGTATAAATTTTCTTCCTGAATCATTCACTAAATCATATACAGTACTGTACAGTACAGTTCTGTATGTACCCCGATGTACACTGATGTGACAATATTATTTAACGTACATATGTATAACGTGCATTGCTTTATTTCTTCATTGTGGATATCATGCATCACATTTTGAGAAACTTTGGATCCCTGCGCACTCCAAATAATCAAAGATTCCGAGTCGTTATGTGCAGCTGCAGCAGAAAAGGTGGAAGGTGCAAAAACATGCCTTGACATTTCATGCTCATGCTCATGTTGTTGTTCTGCTCTTGCAATAGTAGTCCAGAGCTTCTCTTGATTTGGTTTTGAAGCTTACGAGACAGCTCCCTAGTAGAGTGACATGCACTCATAAAAAAATAATCCACATCGTCCTGTTTGTTAGACATTGCCCCTTTTTTCTTTCTTTTTTTTCCCATGCAAATACATAATGACTTATTGATATGACTCGTGGTGGTAGACTTCCTCTTTTAATGACGCCAGGCATCTTCATCTTTTGAAGTGGAGTGGATACAGAACCTGTCATCTCTTCCTGCAAGTCACATGCAGTTGTTGCAGTATTGTACTTCATTATTGTCATCAACTACATCTTTGTTGATATCCTCGATGTTCGTGTTGAAGGATTCTTTAGTTTAAGACTACTTATGAAAGCTTCCAAATACAATACAACATATCCGTGTTAAATTTGCAATAAAACACTGGCAAAAAATATATATACATATTGCAATACAGGTTGTACCTCTCTAGTCCGGCAACCTCGAGACCTGACCGGTGCTGGACCATGGAAATTGCCGGACCATGGAAATTCACCCTTTTCCTGGATAGAAGTGACTTGTGCTTTTGCTTGGAAGCACTAGCACCACTTTCTCTGCATCATGGTCTCTTTGAAGACATATTGAAGGGTGAAATGTCGTATAGTAGCTTCTCAAACTTTGCGAGTTTTTAATTCTTAACGTATTTTATTGGAACAAAAAAAAAAAATTGACGGCGGAAACTTGAATTTCGACGGGTTTGAATGGCCCGCCATTTTGCAGACGACGTGCATAATCGTGTAAACAGCGTCATTTCTCTTGTGTACAAAAGATTCATTATTGTTTATTACTGAATGTCTTTTTTATTGAATTAATGTTTATGTGTGCAAAATGAGCAATACAATTCATTAATAATACATAGAATATTAAAACACACGAGGAAATGACAGTATTGTTTTCGTTGATTACAAAACCAGTGACTGACTGGTTCTACATATAAAACTGAAGAAAATAAGACCTTGGTTGTAGCTGTAGTAAAATTAATATGGTTGTTTTAAGTAATGTTATTTAATGTTAATAAATGGAACAATAGAAGTAGCTAACGATAAAGGTAAAGAAAAAAGAAAGAACGCGTATGTAAGTGCACACGTGAAAACATATCGTCATTACTTTACATAAGAATATGAAAGCAACACTTATTTACTGTTCATATATATTTTAATTAATGTTTCTGAATTTGTTTTTATTGAATTAATGTTTGTGTGCAAAATTAACAATACAGTTTATTAATAATCCGTGGAATATTAAAACACATGAGGAGACGAGACGGCTGCCGGCATTGTTTATGTTAAAGCTTACAAAACCAGTGACTGATTAGTTCTACATATAAAACTGAAGAAAATAAAACCCTGATTGTAGCTGTAGTAAAATTAATGTAAAAAAATTAATATGGTTGTTTGAAGTACCTGTAATGTTATTTAATGTTAATAAATGGAACAATACAAGTAGCTAACCATTAATGGTAAAAAAAAGTGAGACTGCGCGTTTGTAAGTGTGCACATGTGAAAACATATCGTCATTACTCTACATAAGAATATGAAAGCAACACTTATTTACTGCTCATATATATTGAAGGGTTAAATGTTGTACTCTGTATAGACAAGCAGAGAGCGAGAGAGCAGCCGAACTGCCGGATGTAAACAAACCTTAATTTCCCATGGCTTTGTTGTTGTTGTTTTTTTACGGGGATTAGCCCACCCGGGCTTAGGTCACTGACCCACATTGGGGCCTGAGGGGCAAAAATTTAATACTCCTGTAATAATAATAATAGTAATAATAATAATAATAATAATAATAATAATTCAGATAAAAAAAAAAAAAAAGAAAGAAAAAAAAGCTGCCTATCTACCTATTGGACAAACTAAAAATCGTTCCGGACCACAGAATGCCGGACTAGAGAGGTACAACCTGTACTGTACCCTGTATTGACAGATGTCAATCTATTACTTATATACAGTACAGTATTATATTTTGTTTTATACCCATGAAATGTTTATTTCCTTAGATTTTATTGAGTACCTACATAGAAAAAAAAAGCCACTTATTCTCTTGAACTCATTGATGCAATTAAAACTACATTTGCTTCTCATAACACCAAGGCTTCCAGTTCTTTGCTGCCTGACCACTTGTGGTCTTTCTTCGAGCTTGTGCTTGTCGAAAGCAATCCCTGAGTTTCTTTCAGTCTTGCTTGATGCACTTGACTGAAGAAAGATAAAATCATCCTTAAGTGACTTTCCATCAACTAACTGTATTAATTAATCTACCGATAACTGGGCTTAAAGGGAGCAACAAGTAGCTAATAAGCCGGAAAAAAAAGTATTTCCCTGTAAAAAGGAACAACTGTACTTGGGTTACAATAGACAAATGTCAGGTTAAAATCCACAAGTACTAGGCATAATGAAAAACAACTATACGTACTAAGATATGTTGTAGGCTAGGCCGTAAAAAATAAATACTACTGTACTAGGATGCTTCTTTATTTATTTGTTGCAGGTATAGTATCTCGCAACAGGTGACACATTCTGTACTATTGGCTTGAGTTACCAACTGGGAGGTATAATCGTTCCACAAATTGTATGTGAAGTTTGTAATGCTGTATGGAACAATTTGCAGCCTCTAAATGCTTGAGCCCAATATGGACACATGGAGAAGTATTGTTTTCAAAATGAGATAGAATTTTCCCCATTGCATTGGTTGGGACGGATCCAGGAACATCAAATGGGAGGGTGGGTCAAGAAGTTGTGGGTGGGGAACATGACAAGCACAGTAATTAACTTCGTAAGGGGGAACTTGACATCCTTCATCTCGGTGGTGCTTCATAGAAATACGGAATTTTCTCATAAACACGTGAACTTTGGTGGTTTTGATTATTAATCCTATAATTACTTATCTAGAGTTGAACTGTTGAAAATTTTCGCTCTAGGTATGGGGGGGGGGGGGGGCGCCGTTGATACGGTTAACCAAAGGGGACGCAGTGCCAAAAAGGTTAGGAACCACTGTTTTAATAATCAAGATCTTCAGTATATCACCTATATATTATAAAGTAATTAAATACAGTAGGATGAAATATAAAAACCATTTAAAAAAAAGTGACAATATAATTTATGACATTGTTTTATTTACATTAGAAAGTATTTCTACCACAGGAGATGAGTTGTCTAATTGGGATGTAATGTGCTTTAAGATGAACTGACGTTAAAATGGAACAGTTTTGAACATATAGAAAACAGTGTGACTCTACGTTGTAAGTTCTGTCTTGGTCTTGCCATTCAGTATGGAGACTTCACAGGCAACACGCATTTCAATCATCACTCTTCATGGCGTGGGCCTGAGCAATGGTGAGATCGCACGACGGATTGGCGTTTCAAAGAACACTGTAGCCTTATGGATTAAGCGCTTTGAAGATACCGGCACCACCATGGACCAGCCTCGCAGTGGCCGCCCACGATGCACATCATCTGAGCAAGATGAGGCCATAACAGCTGCCCTCCATGCTGATCCCTCTGCCACCGCTACTAGCATCCGTGAACAACACGGGATCAGGTGTTCGCCCCAGACTATTAGAAACAGATCCCGTGGCAAGAAGTCGAGAGAACTCCGTTTGAAGAAGCGCAAGGACTACGCAGGCAAGCACTTGTGGGACAACTTTTGGTGCAGTAAAGAAATACGGTAACTCACTTTCTAGGCAGTGTCACATGGGACATATAGTTGCCGATTTTTTTTGCCAATATAGTGGTGTTGACAATTTTTGGCAGGATTGTCAACATAATTCATTGTTTATTAAACCCATATTGCTTGACTTTACACTCTAAGGTTGCTTAAGAGCTGTTTAAAAATATGACATGGTCTGTTGAATAATGGAAGATGACACTGGTATGAGGCCATTTGACTTCTAAAATAGGCAATTGTATGGCCCTTGTGACACAGCCTCTCTCCTTTTTGTCTTAATGATAATAATACTGTAGTATTAATCAGTTAAGTCATCCTACAAGCTTACAATTAGTTTGGCATGTATATGAGGATATACGTGGTAAACCGCTACTTCTCCACTCACAGTCCTCACCCTGTTTATTATAAATCTATTATTCTCAAACATCCTTCTGTTTGGTAGGGAGTGGAGACACTGGCAATGACGTTAAAAGTCCATAGACTTGCAGTAGACACGTCGTTGATTTTTGTTATGGCATGGGGTGGTCCAGAGGTCCTGGTTATAACACACTCTCTTCCAGCCCGGAAAGATCCACCAGCCAATCACGGTGCTCATCAGTTAGCTCCATATATTAGTGAGTTCTCTTGGCCAAACCCGGGGCGAAGACACATCTTTCCTCGACCAATCACGATGCTAGTTCCCCCGTTTCCCCTCCACGCACTCCCCCACACAGTAATGTACTGTATTGTTTACCCTGCCAGTCTTTAAAGATGTTTTAAATACGTCTCGTAATTTTTTGTCGTTGGCGTCTGTCGTCTTCATCGTGCGTGATGAGTGACACTTGTGATAGTGGCAAGCCTGGCCCTTTTCAGGGAGGGAAAAGAGAGAGGGAACTGAGCTGTGGCAGAGTAATACTGTATTAGAAAAAAGTGAAATAAGGGTGAAGCAGATATTAGCAGTGACGATAAAACTAATGTGGGCTAGTGTTATAGGACCACTCTGTGTGGGCTAGTGTTATAGGACCACTCTGTGTGGGCTAGTGTTATAGGACCACCCTGTGTGGGCTAGTGTTATAGGACCACTCTGTGTGGGCTAGTGTTATAGGACCACTCTGTGTGGGCTAGTGTTATAGGACCACCCTGTGTGGGCTAGTGTTATAGGACCACTCTGTGTGGGCTAGTGTTATAGGACCACCCTGTGTGGGCTAGTGTTATAGGACCACTCTGTGTGGGCTAGTGTTATAGGACCACTCTGTGTGGGCTAGTGTTATAGGACCACCCTGTGTGGGCTAGTGTTATAGGACCACCCTGTGTGGGCTAGTGTTATAGGGCCACCCTGTGTGGGCTAGTGTTATAGGACCACCCTGCAATGATAGATGTTTTCAGAAAGTTATGAGACAAGTACTGTGATTGAATGTTTGTTCAAGCAAATTTGAGACATTAGGGATTACAGCCTGTAGAATAATTACCTTCAGAAAATAATGTAGCAGGTTGAGATGAAGTGTACACCGACATGCATGTACCCTTGCCTACAATGTTCCGTACAATAACGTTACCCATAAGGTGTGCAGGCAATGAATCTCTTCAATCTTTGGTGCGAGTGTTCTGCCAGGTACAGTAAGCTGGTCAGCACGAACCTCCCAACATATTCAAAGGTATAAAAGCTGACCGTGTGTGTAAACAGTCTTCAACTTCCCATTGTCTCAAGCCACTACAGCCCTGCCAGGTCACCCCACAGACACTACTTAGAGTCAAACTTATTGTCTATGAGGAGTTGTTTTACCTCTTATCACAAATTGATGCAAGCTGAGCACCCTGGGGAACCACGTGTGAATCTTCACTATTATCGGGATGTGTTCTCCACAGACTTTAACATTGCATTTCAGCCACCAGGATGGTGAGTGTTAACTGCATTTTGTGACTGCAGCTTTATGTACCTGTATTATTTTTATAATAATAATCAAATTCTTATTACAAAAACAATTGCTGGCATACCGGTACTGTAGTGTTATTATTATTGCTGCATTTTACAATACCTGTACATTATTCAAAATTTTGGTGATATAAAAGGTGAGGACAGTAGTGGTGGAGCAGGGTGACCAAGAGTTATGATTGTATCATTTGACATCTCCTGCATGAAAGAGCTATGAAATTTTTATCAAGACAATACGAGGAAGAACATTCATTTATCAGACCCTTTTGACCCAGATTGACATATTCACCCTTGGCTTCACAAACCTGTGGTAAGCCTGGCATTAGTAGAGTTGCTAATCTATGATCCAGTATCTTCTTAATAATAATTTTAATTTCATTACATGTAAGAATAAGGGTCTTTAGTAACAATGATCAATTGACGGGTATATGCATATCACTTTACCGATTATAAATTATATTTTCCAACATACAGGTAGATACAGGTTAAAGTTATTTCAACCAATTACAATCACTGTTACAAATTGAGGGATTCATTCATAGAATTCTCCCCACACTTTACTACATTGGGATTGCCAGGTACCACCAGCCAAACACTTCTCAGGTACTAGGTTTATTTGTTCCCAACAGTACCTCTATTTCCTCATCTAGCTTTACTAATGCTTTGTATATTGTGTTTGCTACATATTTATTGCAGTAAATAGAAAGAAAACAAGATTAGAAACCACTTATCATCCACAACATTTAAGTGGAATGCTTCACACAAAAGGCTTCTCTTCAATAACTGTTTTAACCTAAATATATCACCCCCGAAGTTTGCAGTTGTGAATGAAAGTACTGCTTGTATAAAAGTTCCGATGGTGATGATGATGGGGAAGAGATGACAAAGATTAGTTTGTACCTGGAATTTAGAGGTGTAAAAAAAAATACTTTTATGTTGCTCAGTCTCCTGTTATGTGATACCATCTCTGGCTAATGTTATCTTCTGACATGAGTTTATTTGAGATGTTTTCACTGTACTGTAAAAGGATTTTTTCCTTTATGAGGAGTGGGGTAATTAAATTTTTTTGTGCGGGGACCATCAAGAGGAACAAGAAGGAAGTTCCCAAGGAGATGACGGATAGGGACAACCGCAGGCTAGAGTCAACTGCGTTCCTGTTCACAAAGGAGCTGACTCTGGTGTCCTATGTCCCAACAACTGCCAAAACGAAGAAGAAACTGGTGCTACTGTTGTCTTCCATGCACACACAGCCAACCATCGGAAACACCGGCAAACCAGAGGTGATCGAATTCTATAATGCTACCAAAGGTGGCGTAGACACATTCGACCAAATGTGTGCCCATTACTCGTGTGCACGGAAGACAAAACGGTGGCCATTGTGTATGTTCTACGGGATGGTGAATGCTGGAGTTATTAACTCGTGGATCATACACAAAGATAATATGTCCAGGACAGGTGGCAAGTTACCGAAGAGGCGGACGTACATGCAAGCTTTGGCACGGGCCCTCATCACACCATGGGCAGAGAAAAGGCTCAGCTCTCCATTTCTGTCACAGGGACTCAAGGCCCTCATTTGCAGCATCTGCGACCTCCCTTCACCTGGAAGTGTTGCAAGGCCACCAGGGACACCAGTTGCCGACAGCAAGGACCCTTTGGTGCGGTGTGTCGAGTGCCCAAAGGGGTCTGACTGCAAGACACGGCACAGGTGCCACGGCTGCCGTCAACCGATGTGCCCTCGCCACTTCTACCCTGTCTGTGCTAACTGCGAGCCAAAGTAGGTTGACTTCTTGGTAGTTGTCAGCAATACTTATTTATTTTATACTAGCCATCAATAAATATCAAGTTTTAAACCACAGGAGAAAGATTTTCTGAAATTTTTGTCACTTCAAAAAAAATAAAAAAAGTTTCACCTAAAAAAATCCATTGAATATGCTTTCAATCACTGGGTAATTTATTAGTGATCCAAAAGTATCATTTAGAAGGGTAAATAATAGTTAAAATTATTTATAAATATTTATTGCAGAAAGGGTATTTTTGCCTTTCAAATATTATTATTGTAACCTAACAAACTTCAATAGGCATTACCTACATGTAATGCTCACAACAAAGGTGGACCTAGGTAATGAGCAACCGCCCATCACAACCCATTATAACATACACAGTCAATGTGTGTAAGGTGTGGTGAGTTGATACAACTGTATATATATATATATACAGTCGGCCCTTAACATACACGGATTTGCAAATACACGGATTGCCCCGCCGGAGGAATATTCTGTACATTGAAGTACATTCAAATCGCGCGCGGAACCGAACACGGGACACCGCCCGCTCCCGCAACCTCACACACACTCATAGCTCTCCCTCACTCAGTCAGTCTCGCTGTAACCACGCTTGTGTTGACATCAGCATTGTAGTTGCAAAAATATTACATTTCCGTGAATGTATTATACATATCAAGCACAGTATGAATAGAATATCACTAATATAAGAGTATTTTAACCGAAAACTACTAAAAAAACGAGTAACATATCTTGAACATCGGAAGGTTAGGTAAAGTCTTTTGTTTTCATGTAGTTTATCCTAATTTACATTGAAATGCATTACGTTTCAGCAAAACTACTATTTATTTCTGAGAATATGGAAATGTAATATTTTGCTGAAATGACGTACGTATTACAGTGGAAAGTGACGAAAGCAATGACTCGCTTTCTTTCGTTCAAAAGATGTTACCGTAATCGCTTTTCGAATGGTTTTCAGTTAAAAAACTGTTGTATTACAATAATATTCTATCCTAATTCACTTGTGATGCAACAGTTTTTTTAGCTGAAAACCATTCGAAAAGCGATTACGGTAACATCTTTTGAACGAAAGAAAGCGAAAGTCATTGTTTTCGTCACGATTTTATCCCACATTCCACTGTAATACGTACATCATTTCAGCAAAAATATTACATTTCCGTGAATGTAGTATATTAAGCACAGTATGAATATAATATCATTGTAATATAACAGTATTTTAACCGAAAACTATTAAAAAAAAACGAGTAACATCTCTTGAACATTGGAAGGTTAGGTAAAGTCTTTTGTTTTCGTCATGTATTTTATCCTATTTTACATTGAAATACATCACGTTTCAGCAAAACTACTATTTATTTCTGAGAATATATTCATTCAGGCACAGTTTAGGTAAAATATACATGTGCTGTAACATTTTTTGAATTGAAAACGATTCGAAAAACACGTACCCTCTAGCCCTGTTCAAGGAGAAGACTGGGAGGAGCTGTTTGGTGCTTAAGACGATGACAAGGAAAATGATTTTGATGGATTTTAATGAAAATATTCAGAAAGACCCTGGCACTGTCAAGGAAAGTGGCTGCTGAAGGCTTCCAGGACATGGCAGAGGACGAGATTAGGGAGCTCATTGAAGAGCACGACACTGAGCTGACCGAGGAGGATCTACAGGAGTTAGTAGACTCAGGCAAGGAAGAGGAAGCGAAAGGGAAAGAGGATGAGGAAGAGCACCAAGAAATAACGTTGGAGAAGTTGGGGGAGATGACCAGGAATATTGAGGCACTGAAAAACCTGGCCTATAGTATGGACCCCTCCATGGTGCGTGCCCTGAAATTCATGTGAGGGATGGATGACGTTTTCGCTCCGTACAAAAACATCATGGAAGAAATGAAAGAAAGAGACGACAACTCCCCATCACCATGTTCTTTGATCACCGAAGGAGAGATTTAACACCATCAATCACTGGCGGCAGTGAGGAAGCAGCTGAATCCACCATCGCCCCCACTTCACCACCCGTTATGGAATTGAGTGACGATGAGCCCGATGACCCCCGTCCTGTCGCCGAGGATAGGTACTGTACAGTAAAGTGAAATTTTTTTCTCTTTTTTTTTTAATAGCTTTTCTTGCCATGTTTATTGTTTGTAAAAATGCACAGCACAGTACAGTTCAGTATTGTACATAGGAAGTGGAGGTGCAGTTATTCACAAAACATTTGTGTTCGTTGTTGGCAGTAGTGACGGGGAGGAGGCAGAGGGGGTGGAGGAGGTAGAGGAGGGAGCGAGTTGGGAGGAGTGGTGACCTTGGACGCGGGAGCAGGGACGAGTGGAGATGCCAGCCAGTACATTACGGGTGTATTAATTGTTTTTATAGCTATTTTTGCATTTTAATATTAAATATTGTACATTATGTTTCAACAAAACTACCATTTATTTCTGAGAACATGGAAATGTAATATTTTTGCTGAAATGATGTACGTATTACAGTGGAAAGTGGGATAAAATTGTGACGAAAGCAATGACTTTCTCCTTTCTTTCTTTCAAAAGATGTTACCGTAATCGCTTTTCGAATGGTATTCAGTTGTGGGATTATAAGGCTAATGATAGGGTAGAATATTATTGTAATACAGCACGAGTACAACAGTATTTAACTGAAAACCATTCGAAAAGCGATTACGGTAAAATCTTTTGAATAACGAAAGAAAGCGAAAGTCATTGTTTTCGTCTTTCCACTGTAATACATCATTCCAGCAAAAATATTATATTTCCATATTTATTTCTGAGAATACTTATATTCATTCAGTCACAGTTAAGGTAAAACATGCTTGTGATGTAATATTTTAATGAAAATACGGTATCGTAGTTTTCTTTTGTTTCAAATTTAATTAACAAAGATTGATGTTTCAAATGTAATGAACAAAAATTTATGTACAGTATCTATAAATAAACTTTAATAAAAGAATACTTTGTTTTACATCGTCCTGTGCTGCCATATCATGGATTTGGCAAGAGATCTGCCCTGGCAACTGTACCCCACACTCACAGCTGGTGGTGCGCTGGTGCATCGTTTCCATTATTTACTGGTAGTTACTGGTAAATATTTTTCAACCTAACGAAACTATTACCCGTTTAGAGGTCGACCCCCAATTTTTTGCCAAATAATTTGGTCTTAAAAACTTGAACTACACACAGGTATATACGGTAAATAAGGACATGGGGGGACCAGGTTTTTTTTTTGGGGGGGGGGGGGGCAGCAGCACATATACCCGGATTTTTAACATCCATGGGTATCTCTGTTACGTAACCCCCGCTTATGTTAAGGGCCGACTGTGTGTGTGTATATATATATGTATATATATATATATATATATATATAAACAAATTTGCTGTAAATGTAGCAACACTATACAATAGCTACATGCAGACCGAGAGTCTAGTTCAGTTAGTGTATGAATTACTAGAATAGATTTAACTGTAATAAATGAAATAACATAGGGAAAGAATGACCAGAACAATGTTGTTGATTGTTCTAACATTCTTTCCACATTAAACATTGTCTAACACTATTTACTATTAAAGTTTTGTACAATAACTTCATAATTTGGGGAATCATTGCCAGTGTTTTATATAATATGTTGGGTGAAGATCTCCTTCTTCGGGAAAATGGTGTAATATCCGCTACCGGTTCAGTGCTGTATTCCGTTAAGTAACATAGTACGTACTCTGTATATTGTCGTAATATTTATGGTAAATTTCTAGCATCAAGTCTATTATAAGAAACGTTTTCTTTCTTCATATTTACACTGGATTGATTTTTGTGCAGGTATGTGTCGTCAACATAAACACTGTGTTGTTATTATCATGTGTATGTGACTTCACTTACCATAGTTTGATGTTATGTGACCACTGTTTTATGATGTTGTTACACATCTAACATCCCCATTATATTCTGAGATATACTGTACAGGTAAATGGAAAAATACACACACACACACATTATATCATACAGTAATTAAAATTATTGGTATGTCATTTGGTCAAGTAATTATACAGATATCCAATTGCAGACAACAGGTCCTTAATCAACGTGTTCAGGAGTATGTGTCTGGAGATTTGAAATAAAATCGTTGAGGTAATATTAAATGAGAAACAGTAAGGCCAAAACCCCTTATAGCAAAAAACGCTTTCTCAGAATTGAAATTAATGTCTAACTACATAAGTACATCCAGAATAATATAACACCAAAAAGTGACCCTAAAAACCATAAGCTGCAAGTAATTAGCATTATAAAAGTGCTGTATTATATAGTTTAGTGCATTAAGTAAGCATGATATCAGCATCAGTCCTAATCATTCGTCAGTAGCATCATCGGCTCATATTAATACAGTAAAAATCCTCCTCCTTCTCATCTCGTGTGTCCAGTCTTGACCCGATTTAATCTGCTTCGTTACCAGTTCCACGCTCGTCGTCAAGTAAGGGAGGAATGGCTTGCTCACCCACTGGCCCGACTGTACCCCCGCAAATGCTCAGTTTTTACCACAGTTTAGCAATATTAGTTTACAGTTACTCATCCACTCTAATGGTATTCTTTGTTTCATTTACTTTTATATTTCTCAGGGTGTTAGACCCCACTCTTACTAGACACAACTTTGGTGATTCTCCATTATTTTCTGCCTAATTTGTGCTCGCAAGTGTGTATAATGGGTTCAAGTGGCAATGAAAGTGTGGAGGAAGATAGTGGGCATGCGAGGAACCATTTACGTGACCTCTCACAGTGGAAAAAGGAATCGGCAAAAAGATAAAATAAAAAATCTTGGGGAATCCTATATGAGTGCAACGACTGGGGAAAATGTGGAGGAACAGAAGGTTGGGCCTCCCTGTAAGTGTGGTTGCCTCGCATGTTTGGCCAGAAAAAAGTAAAATAAATTTTTTAACAGTTGTGGAAAATAGCTGATTATGGTAAACAAAATGCCTATATTAATGATCATGTAAAGTCAGAGGACGTGACAAGGTCTCGAGTGAAGGATAGGCCACGTCGTATATTAAGAACAGAACCGTAACATACTCTGTATCCAATGCTAAAGATAAGTACAGTACAGTGACCCCTCGGTTAACGAACTCAATCCGTTCCAGAAGGCCGTTCGTGAACCGAAAAGTTCGTTAACCGAAACCATTGTTTCAATGTGTTTTTTGGGTAATTGGTTCCAGCTCACCGAAAATTTCCTAAATTCAACAAAAGTGGTAGAAAAGTTGACTTACTTTGAGGTGTGTATGTAGAAGGCTCCTGGATGATGATGATGATGATGTGCATTTGAAGTGGGAGGTGGAGGAGGAGAAGGGAGAAGAGAAGGCATTGGGGTGGAAGAGAAGTCACCCCATGGCGCCATTTCACCCATAAAATTTTTGTTCTCTTGGTGTAATTCAAGATTATTTTCTTTAAATCAACACTGCACTGCATTATATATTGTCCATATGTAAAATAAATTTCAAAATGACCAATAATTTGCTTGGAAACACAGAAAAAAAGCGTTTAGTTGAAGAGAGTCTCAAGCAATATGTTGCCTCCACTGAAAAGACACAAAGACTGACGCCTTATGGTGTGTTTACAGGCTGGATGGCGTGCCAGAAACTAGTTTCTTTACCTTCAATTATGTTCAATAATTGTTAAAATGACTAAAAAATTGAATATTAAACTTTTAAAATTATTGAATAGTATAAACTTATTGATATTTACTAAAATAGTAAGGAATTTAAGCCCTAGAACCGATTAATGTATTGGCGGACTGATACTAAAGCTGGTTGCCCGGTCAGTGCAAGCGAAAACATGTTGAGGTCGGTTCGTAAGAAATTCATTAACCGGATTTTTGTTCGTTAACCGAATTTAAGAATCTTATGGGAGGCAGTTCGCTAACCGAAATTTTGTTAATCGAGGCGTTCGTTAAACGAGGGGTCACCGTACAAGTTATGTGCAAAGGGTTTTCTCAGTACAGTATTCATCTGGTATCACAACGAAGGGTGCGGACTGTTCTAGACAAACTACCGGTAACCTTGACAGGGACACTCGAGGAGGACAAGCGAGGCACTGGGGAGGGTATTAAAAACGTGAGTGGTGCCATATGTGAGAATGTCATAGACCACATTAATGGAACCTGCCAGGGGCAGAAAGACACAGCAGCTAGTTCCCCCATCATCATGCATGCCTGTACACCTGTCCTGGGTGGGTGAGTATTACATCACCATATGTATGAATGATTATTGATCATTTGCTGTGTGTTCCACAGTGATCCTCTAGAATAAACTCGACCTTATGGCTGTTTAGTCTTTAGTGACCTAAGTTTTTTTCATAAAAAATACATAAAATTTAATAATTGGACACCAAAATTATTAGAATCGTGTGGTAGGTTATGTAGTGATGATAAAAACAATATACTGTATTTTATAGCATATGAGACTCACTTTTTTTGTCTGATAAATTGCTAAAAATAAATCAGATTGCATCCTATACAGTACTGTATGTATAGTTGCTGTCTCCAGCAGGCTAATTAATCCCCCCAATTGCTGTCTCCAGTAGGCTAATTAATCCCCCCAATTGCTGTCTCCAGCAGGCTAAATTCTATCTTGTCCAGCTCCAGAATTAAAAATATGTTATTGCTCACTTACACATTATTTTTAATTACAGTTTTTACTAAAGAATTATTGTAAATATTATTTTTATTTATTCCTCACATTTACAAATATTGTACTGGTGCTGTATATTATTTAAGAAAACTATGGTTACAGGAGAAAAATGCATTCAGGTTTTTCCATCGAGCACCTCATATGTCTCCTCTGTTTTATATTTCCTTATATCATCTATATTCTCCACCTTAGTTACCACTGAGAAACATACAAAAAGCAACATTTGGCATAATTTACCTCAAATCTCTGGTTTAATTTGACTACTGTATTACCGGTACCCAGTACTAATTTCAGAAACTATGTGAAAACCATACAGTAATTATATTTTATTAATAAAAATAAATGTAATTAAGAGTCTAAGTACCTGTACAACTGTATGCCATCAGTAAGTGAGTCATAATATTTATGTGTGGAGTTGCTACCACAGCAAAAAACTATTGTTAAATGTTTATGAAAAATGGAAGAGTTATGTGTGATTATAAGAGAATGTTATTACTGTATTTACAGACAACAGCCAGATGCTGGACCAACAACTCCATCAACCTCAGAAGATGGTGTACCTCCTGGGAGCAATAAGGGCAGACCAGCAAATAAAACACGAAAGAGAAAGATATTGGCACAAGATGTGACTCAAATACAAACTGAGGATCAAGGTAAATACAACTACAGTACTGTGGTCATATAGTACTGTACTGTATATAAAAGCCAATACAGTATTTTAATTTAACCAAAAGTTAAGTTTGTACAAGTTAAGGTCATTAAAAAATAAACTTTTAGAAGGTAAAGCTGAAGTGCTTGGTGTCTCCTGGACCTAGCTACTGTAATACACCATGAATGTTGGCACCAAATTAGTCACACATATTTAGGGTTTAATATAAAGCATATAACACTTGCACATTGAATAAAACCAAGTTGATAGACAGCTTCTCAGTTCCATGCACCTCACCATTCTCATTTTGGCTGGCTCAAGTCTGCAGTACTTATGTCATCATCTTTAACTGCCATACAACATCACACTTCTCACACCAACCACATACATCATCCTTTCACTCAGAGGGAAGGTCCTTTTGTCATCAATAAAGGCAGCAGCTCCCTAAACTTCCTGCAGCAGCCACTTGCAACTGAGCAGGCTTCAGCACCCCCACCAGCACTGATCATGTCACCCAGGTAACAGAACACATCAACATATACACAATGTTTAGTTCCCCAGCCTTGCTGTGGGCACATGGTTACCTGCACATAGAGAACAATTAAAGTCAGCAACATCCCATAGTCTGCCACAACATCTCTTGTGTACCCACCTTCGACACTTGTTGCACATTATTGAGTCACTGCCAACACCTTTGTTGCCGGCAGCTCATAGCCATTTTCCACTCTCCACCAAGGGTCTCTCACCCACACCCTTTGTTTTGCCACGTTCACTCTCAGGCCCCTGCCTCTATTTTATCCTTCCATTTCCCAACTGTATCCACTGCCTCTTTAATAGTATCAGCAGTAAGCCATCAGCATACAACATTATATATATATATATATATATATATATATATATATATATATATATATATATATATATATATATATATATATATATATATATATATATATATATATATACACTGTACAGTATATATGAAGCAGGGTTGGGCCCATTATGTAATGCCCTGTAAGTTATCATCAATTGATATACTATTTTTCCAGATGAACAACAAAGTGGACCAAGAACAAAGAGAAAAGGATCAAAAGAGAAAACATCAGAAAGCCAGAGAGAGGAAACACTTGACAAGGAAGTGCTGGTAAGTGTTGTACAGTACAGTAGTCACTTTACCTTGTACAGTTATATATTGACACTACACATATTGTTTATTTATCTTGGGCAATTGTTTTTTATTTGGCTCAAAGTGTGACTTTTTACACCAGGTAAATGAAAGGGTGAATGTTTTAATAATTTTCTATATAAAGGTTCAATATAAGTACAGTACAGCATTGTAATACTGTAGGAAGAATGCAGACCTAAGTGTTAATGTTATCTGGGATAATTCAGCATTATGAACACAGGGAGATACTGGATATTGGAAGCATAATGTATTGTCTAATGGTAGACCCTGCTGCCATATGTGACTAAGTCCCAGGTTGATGATCTATCTTTCCGCCTCATTTACACACAATTGCAGGGTCTCAACTGTCTCTCTTACTATTGACAACACCACAAATATAGTCGTACTTATTCTTGATCTGTTGTATTCATTCTATTGTATTCTCCTATGTCAGTTGATATTAATATTGAAGCGGGGCCTTCTCAGATGGGTCCCACTGGTCGGGAAGGTTGTGGACCCCAGGGCCGACCCGATCATCATCAAGCTACTGGGGCCTCAACTGACGCCACCACGGTTGCTGGAGGGTCGGCATTTTCACACTTCATTTTTCCAATATTTTCGGACTGAGATACAATTTTCCTTCTGTGGAGCACCATCTATTAACCTCTTCCCCCGACCTGTTACTACTTTCCGAACTCCAACTGACCAAAGCAGCTTCACCCAAACCTTTTCAAGTCTCCAACTACAACCTTTATACCTCTTTCCGTTCTAAGGGAGGTGTATGCGCCTACTGCAACACATGTACACCTATAGCTCGACTCACGGATCTTGAATCTTCCCTTTATGATGTCATCTGGCTCAAAATATCCCTACCTACTGTGACTATTTTTCTTTGCTTCCTATACTGTTCTCCTAACTACCAACTATTTCGAACTCTTTGACTATCTCACTTATTGCCATGAGACATTGCTACCCACACACCCCAACACCGAGATCCTTTACCTAGGGGATTTCAATGTACAGTATAGTCTTGTTTTACGCAGTCAATTAACCCATGGAGGTCCGCATATAACACGAAACGCGTAAAAAAAAAATAACAACATATGGGATTAATTGAAATAGAGACTGGGCCGACCCCCAGACTACCCTTTTTCCGACACATTACGTACGTTTTAGTAAAAATAACATCTTAATTTTATGATGGTATGCACACACAATTAATATACAGTATAAGAGAAATATCAATTATATTTGGTTTTTTAACACTTACGTTAGTAGAAGAGATGGCTGGGCACAAGGGGATGGGGGGTTGGTTCCGAGGCAGAGGGCAGATTATTGGCCCTCACCTGTATCACTGTCCACCACAGAGGCTAGCAGGACCTCTTTGTCAAACTCCTCAAAGTCCATATCCTCACTATCACTATCACAAAAAACAAAACAGGTTCCTGGGCACGAGGGAGTATACGCGGAGACGGGAGACAATGGGACTGACGCAGTCAAGGTCATCGTCTCATCGTCCCTGGTGGCAGGACAAGCAAAGTTAAATAGACCAATCACAGGGGGTGCGTGGGTGGTAAGGATACGTGGCCCAATCACAGTCCGAAACATCATCTGACGTCAGCGGTGTCATAAGAGCGACCTACCACGCAGCTTGTCCGTGCCGCCTCCCGCGTAAATTCAGGTATTTACCGCGTAACTAATAATTGGCGCGACTGGCCAGGTGCCGCGTAAATGACCAACCGCGTTTAAAAATCCGCATAAACCGAGACTATACTGTACATAACAGAGAGTGGCTTGGCTCTGCAAGGGATGACCCAGGTGGAGCTGAGGCACTCTCTTTGTCCCTACTTAATGATTTGGAACAGATAATCAAACACCCTACATGCGTTCCTGATCGACACGATCAACTTGCTAACATTCTTGATCTTTGTTTTACCTCTAACCCCTCTCACTGTTCATACTCAATTTTTGGCCCCTTAGGGTCTTCTGATCACAACCTTATTTCTATTAAATCAAGCTGGGCACGACCACCTCCCCCATCCCCGTCTAAACGTCAACTATGGCACTTTCGGAAGGCAAGCTGGCAATCCTTGCGATAATTCTTCACCGACTTTCCTTGGGGTGAATGTTGCTTTTCCACTCGGGATGCCTCGGTATGTACTGACAGCATTGCTGGGGTTATACAGGGCGGTATGAGTGCATTTATCCCATCTTCTACCAAAACTTTCACATTACAATCATGGTTTGATCGCTCCTGCTCTCTTGCTTGCAGGGTGAGAGATAGGGCATATCGAGCTATGAAACTATCTCCTTCTCCCATTACCCACACCTCTTTCATTACTTCTAGGAATCGTTGTAAGGCTATTCTTCGTAGGGCCAAGCAGAATTTTATTAAAAGAAAGACCGCTGTCCTGACTAATTCTTCCCCGAGTAAATCCTTTTGGTCCTTAACTAAAAACATCTGTAACAACTTCTGCACTCCTTCTTTTCCTCCTCTCTTCCAATTCGATAACTCTATAGCCAACTCTCCCCCTGACAAAGCCAACCTCTTTGGCACCTTATTCTCTAATTCCATCTTAGACGATTCCCTCTCTATCCCTCCTACCCCTGCACCTCCTACTGAACCAATGCACTTTCCTATAATCTCCACTCGCTGGGTTGCCGGTGTGTTATCCAGGTTGGATGTGAGTAAGGCGCATGGACCTGACGGAATACCCCCTCATGTTCTGAGGGAATGTGCTGAAGCCCTGGCCCCTGTGCTTGCTCACCTCTTTCGCCTCTGCCTCAAAACCCAAACTTTTCCTTCTTCTTGGAAGCATGCCTTGGTTCAGCCCATCCCAAAGAAGGGTGACCATTCTAATCCCTCTAACTATGGCCCCATTGCCCAAACTTCATCCCTCTCTAAGATTTTCGAAACTATCTTAAACTCCTATTTCTCCGTCACCTTGGATGCCTTTCTCTTTTGTCGGATCACCAGTATGGTTTTCGCCAGGCGAGATGTACTGGTGATCTGCTCGCCTATTGCACCCATCTTTGGTCATCCTCTCTTAGGGATTATGGGAAACTTTTGTCGTGGCCCTCGACATCTCCAAGACATTTGACAGGGTATGGCACAAGTCTTTGCTCTTTAAACTTCCCTCTTTTGGTTTCTCTCCCCCACTTTTTTTTCTCATCTCTAAGCTTCCTTGAGAACCGATCCATGGCAGTTGTTGTCAAGGGTTCGATCTCTCGCTCTTTCTCTACCAGTACTCTGTAGTGGAGTCCCACAGGGTTCTGTTCTTTCACCTACTCTCTTCCTTCTTTTTATCAATGATTTACTTCACACTACAACTAATTCTATCCATTCTTACGCTGATGATTCTACTCTTCACTCTTCTTCACATTTTCTCCTTCCTCTTAACTCTCAAACTAGATCTGTTTCTAGAACTGATATCATTACTTCTATCAATGCACATCTGTGCAGCACCTCTGAATGGGGACATACAAACTTGGTTAAGTTCAATAGTAATAAAACTCAATATTTACCAATTACACTTTGTAAATTAGACGATCTCCCACCAATTACATTTCAGGATGCTATCATTCTGCCAAATTCTGAAATAAATATGTTAGGCCTCACCATTTCCTGAAATATGTCCTGGAAATCACACATCCAAAGTATAGCTAAAGCTGCCTCCCGAAAGTTGGGATTGCTGTACAGATGCCTTAGCTACTTCGCTCCCGAGCAGTTGCTCCAAGTATATAAGGGATTCATTTGTCCTAACTTGGAGTACTGCTCTCACACCTGGGGTGGCTCTTTCTCTGTCCAACTATTAGATAGGGAGGAATTAAAGGCATTTCGTCTTATTAACTCTCCTCCTTTAGTCGACAATCTCTCTTCTCTTTCTCTTCACCTCAATGTTGCTTCACTCTCTCTCTCTCTCTTTTACAAGTACTTTAACGGGCAATGTTCGGTGGATTTGGCATCCAGTGTACCGCCAGCAAGACCGTGGGCTTGTAACACATGTCTTGCCCACGGTGCCCACCGTTTCTCTGTGGATGTCGGTCACACGAGAATAACCCATGATAGTACACCCTTCTTTCCTCACACAGCCAAACTGTGGAATGCTCTGCCTTCTTCTGTGTTTCCAAACTTATACAATCTGTCTCACTTTAAAATGATGGTTTTCCGGCATCTTCGTTGTTTCGATTAACAGATTAACACAATATAACCTTTTTGTTCTCTATTTTTAATTTCTTTCTTTTTTTTGTTTTGTTTTTTTGCCTCCCAGGCCCCGTTGTGGGTCGTTTGACCTATGCCCAGGTGGGCTAATTCCCGTAAAAAAAAAACCACACACACACACCCACACTTCACTCTTCTAATTACCATAATATTGTTCACTGTTTCTGCCACCATTTGAAATAATAGGATTTCAAGCATTTCTGAATTTGAGAGTATTCTAAATTACTGTATTTTGTAATACATGAGATAAACTGTTATTCCTCGTTTAACAATAGGGATCCACCAACTCACCACCCAGTAGCACTCACAGCAGGTGAGGCTGAGCTCTGTTATTGTTCAACTTGTAATTATATGTAGATTTTTTTTTTTTTTTTTTTTTTTTACTGTTACGTGCTCACACAATCGTTCATACAGTGTACAAAAATAAGAGGTTAAAAACATGAAGGGAATAAAAATTTCTTCTAGTGCAGGAATAACACACACAGTGGGAGATCTGTCACCTGTGTACCTTCTTGTGTCCAGTGTGGAGTAAAATGATTGCCAAATGGTAAGGCAGTATTTTATTATTATTATTTATTCCTCACATTAACTGGTACAGTATACATGCGACACAGTTCAACCTGGCAGTCACTCGGCTGACTCGAGAGACTTGTGTGACTGCTGGCTGTGTAGGCCATGACGTCACATAAGGGGGGGGGGAGAGTGCGGCTGGCCTCACTTACAGCTCTCTGTCTCAATACACACGTTTACTTCCCACACAGGCTCTTCATTTTTCTTATTGTATAGTTTTACATTATATTTTCTTTATTTCTAAGCTGCATTACAGTACAGTACAGTACTGTACTGTACTGTACTGTACTGTACTGTATTGTATTGATGCGCACTTGGGAGTTTCTCCGTCTTCCCTCCCAAACTATCCCCAGTGAGTCGAACATCGCTAAACAGCGTTAAACAAGAGAGGGTGTTAAAAGTATTATATTGTAAACACAAATATCGCTAAGTTATTGTCCATTAAACGAGGGATACCTGTAATGCATTAATGGTTGAGATTTCAGACTACTGTAGGTGGGAGCAGGAGTCATATATACAGTACATTGTATTTGTCTGTAAACAAGGATGTCAGTTCTTGAATCAAAATTTAATGGTACAATATTTTATTGAATTAACTTCATTACAATTAACATTACAAATTGTAGAGAGAACATTTACTTTTTGGGATGAATTGTTGCAATAAAGTATGTTTTGCCATTACCTGAGTCATATCATCAGTGCTCAAGGGACAAATTGAGATGCTAATTATAGGATATATGTTAAGAGAAGACAGTATCTAGCAGTTCTTATCTGTTAAGATCACTACAAATATTTTTGTGTTTCAGGTCCAGCCTAATACCTGTACTCACAAACACAACATTCATGTTGATGTCTCTAGTAAAGGATGGCAAGTGTTTGGTATACCTATAAAGGAAGAAAATTCAGACAGTGATGGATTGAATGAAGAACTTCAAGGAAAAATCAAGGAAATTGATGAAATTGTGAAAGAAGAAGAAATTTACTGTCATGAGGGTTTGTCGTGTGAAAAATCAGACCAAGGTTTGAAAGTGAAAGAAGAAGAAAAACCAGACCAAGGTTTGAAAGTGAAGGAAGAAGACCTGGAAAATGATGTATTTGTAAAAGTTGGAATAGAGGACAGTGGTGAGTCTGAGAAGGAAGATACAACAGATGGTGACTTGTATGTGACTGTAGGAATACATGATGTTTAACAGATGTGCTGGGAGACAAAATTACAACAGAAAAAGTTTAGATGACGTGTAACAACTGATGCTGAAAACTGTGGTCTTAATATACTTTAATACAGGGTGAGTCATTATGATTAAATATACTGTATATATGAAATACAATACAGAAGTACTGTATGTTAAGTTATTGGACACCTGCACATCAGAAACATTGCAAGAACAGACGGGAGATTCTCCTTTAATTACATTTTGACAAAAGTAATACAAAAATGGTCAAAACTGAGTGAATATATAATCTCTGTTATGAGGCTGTATGACTTGTGTGTTGGACAAACAGAACAGTTTGGCTGCTAGATATTGTATGGATCATTTAACCCTTAAACAGTGGCCATCATTAGTGTAAGTTTGTTGTAGGGACAGTTACCATCATCAGGGGAAGTTTGTTGTAGGGAAAGTTACCATCACCAGGGGAAGTTTGTTGTAGGGACAGTTTCCATCATCAGGGGAAGTTAGTTGTAGGGACAGTTACCATCACCAGGGGAAGTTAGTTGTAGGAACAGTTACCATCATCAGGGGAAGTTTGTTGTAGGGACAGTTACCATCACCAGGGGAAGTTAGTTGTTGGGACAGTTACCATCATCAGGGGAAGTTAGTTGTAGGGACAGTTACCATCATCAGGGGAAGTTTGTTGTAGGGAAAGTTACCATCATCAGGGGAAGTTAGTTGTAGGGACAGTTACCATCATCAGGGGAAGTTAGTTGTAGGGACAGTTACCATCATCAGGGGAAGTTTGTTGTAGGGACAGTTACCATCACCAGGGGAAGTTAGTTGTTGGGACAGTTACCATCACCAGGGGAAGTTAGTTGTCGGGACAGTTACCATCACCAGGGGAAGTTAGTTGTTGGGACAGTTACCATCACCAGGGGAAGTTAGTTGTAGGGACCTATACCATCATCAGGGGAAGTTTTATTTTCCTTGTGTTTCACCTTTGTGCACACACACACACGTGCATGTGGGGCAGCAGAGAATACTTAGCTGCTGGTTAAGGGTTAAATGTCTTTATGCAGTATATCTGGTTTCTTTGTTTACCAAAAAAATAGTACAGGTAATTTATACGTCCCCATGTTTTTTAATACGAATAAGCTGGAGGGGATATTAGAGTGCAGGGGTGAGGCTGTACACAGATACACAACTGACAAACACAAATGCCTGTTGTCAGGCAACCAAATAATATGTAGATTTATAATTACATATCTTAACTTAATTTATTTTTAAACCTGAATTATGAAAAATATTTATTTATACCCTGTATTAATGAGCAGTTAATACAATGTTGGAAATGTATTAGTATGGTTAGTTATATATACATGTGTTAATATATTTGTATTCAACAGACATACTGTACTGTACATCTTCTAAACAATAATTTTTGTTTGGTGCAGATACAGTTTACTGGAGGAAATAGTACCACATTCATGTTAAACTGTGAAGTATTAACATATTAAACTTTGATGGCAATCAGATTATGGAGCTGTAGTCTGTATTTTTATTACTATTCAAAAAAAATTATTCAATTAAAATATTATTATTTTCACCCAGAAAAGGCATAAGTGTGCAAGGTTAGTAGTTGGGAAGGAGCAGGTCAGCAGTGGCCTCCCATCCACATCTTTCACACATGGCTTATAACAGTTACTGTGGTGAAAATTTTACCATTTCCTTAATTTCTTATTTTTCATCGGGTGGAATGAAATATCATTGAGGAAACTACATTAAATCCCTACTGTCTTTTGTCTTTATTTTGGTTAATTCTAAAGATATATTATGTTGTGTATGAAAGTACTGTACAGTAGTAGAGTTACCAAATGGTATTAATGTTGTACACAAATAGGCTTTTTATGTTTGGTAAAGTATTTTATTCAGTGAAACTAATAATCAAACAATTATTACAGCTAGTTGTCAGACTAGTGAATAGTGTAGGACATATGATGAGAATGAGGGAGGAAGGCTACCAACACCTCTCTTATTGCTCTCAAAACCTTACACATTGTGGTTCACAATGACTCGCTGACTAAAGTAAAATACTGTATGTGCAGGGGTTTCCTGTATATTTTTAATGGGTTATTTTGTGTATACCATAAATTACCATTAAGAATACAATACTACTCAGGTGTACAAATGCATTCACTCATGACTCTCCTCTGATTAACATTAAAATGATTATTATTATTATTATGTTAATACTACTCTATAACTAACTACAGTAGGGTGTATTTTGGATGAAAGTAAAAACTAATGAGTGATTTTTTCACATTGTGGGACAATGTGTGCCCCATACATTATAGTTAGAGGTACTGTACCTGGAGATAAAAAATGGTAAAAGCTTCACTATACAGAATTCCCACAGTATAGTATAGGTATGCAATAATTAGTCCAGTAAATTGACATTGTACTGTGTGTGTAAAATGGATTATGGGTTGATGAATATTTACAGTTGCACTGTGGAAGACAGAAAATGGAGAGACCATATATCCAATGACTTTTAGTGTGAGTCAGATGAACCACAAGAGACTGTACACAGTGGGACAACTTCTGCAGGAGATTATGTGATGGAAACTTAATGATGAATGAGGTGAAAAGTATATTTATGAAGCCTTCAAGTAAGAGTCTGATTCACTGTGTATCTCAGGAATAAATTGAGGATAATTGTTTATTTTTATTTTTATCTTAAATTGTTATTTTCAGTTTTACTTATTTTTAATGACTACAGAATGCAACATCTCATAATTTGGTTTAGTCATCTCTACAATAAATTTTTTATTAAAATATTTTTCTGTGATTCAGAAAACCTGAGATTTCTTTAAAACATCCAAGTGATATTTTTCTTGTGAAACTTGATGTGTTTCATTACAGTGGTCCCTTGGTTAATGAGCACAATTCGTTCTAGAAGGTTGCTCGTTAATCGAAACCATCGTTTCAATGGGATTTTGGGTAATTGGTTCCAGCTCACCGAAAATTGCCTAGAGTCAACAAAAGAGGTAGTAAAGTGCGCTTACTTTGAGGTGTGTATGTAGAAGGCTCCTGGATGATGATGATGATGGGAAATAGAATGGGGGTGGAGGAGAAGGGAGAAGAGAAGGCATTTGGGTGGAATAGAAATCACCCCATGGTGCCATTTCACCCATAAAATTTTAGTTCACTTGGTGTAATTCAAGATTATTTTCTTTAAATCAACACCACTGCATTATATATTGTCAACATGTAAAATAAATTTCAAAATGACCAATAATTTGACTGGAAACAGAAAAAGCGTTATGTTGAAGAGAGTCTGAAGCAAGATGTTACCTCCACTGAAAAGACACAGAGACTGACGCCTGCTTTGTGTGTTAACAGGCTGTTTGGCGCGCTAGAAACTAGTTTCCCTGTACTTAAATTATGTTAAATAATTGTTAAAATGACTAAAAAATTTAATATAAGACTTTTAAAATTATTGAATAGTACAAACTTCTTGATATTTACTAAAATAGCAAGGAATTTAAGCCCTAGAACCGATTACTGTATTGGCGGACTAATATGCCAGCTAGTGTGCAAGCGAAAACATGTTGAGGGGCGCTCGTAAGGAATTCGTTAATCGAGGGAATGCTCGTTAACCGAAGTTAAGAATCTTATGGAAGGTAATTCGTTAACCTAAATTTCGTTAACCGAGGGATCACTGTATATTGAATTTGGTAATGAGTATTGTAGATGTGTTTGTACAGATTACTGTACTGTATAAAGTAGACACAGTACTGTATCAATAATGGTTCAAAGATTTCAGTACCACTTTAGAAACATGATAATTGTGAATAATGAATAAAAACTACAAAACTGTATTGTATTATAAAATACAGTACACGTAAAGTAATTTAAAACTACACTTAATAAGAAAGTAAAAAACTTGTTTGGAGGAATACCTCGGGTAAATGAAAACAATATTGTTATGCTGTCTGATAACTTCACTAGAGTTTTTTATTGTTGTTGGGAATGGCATTTTGTTAATTGATTGTTGGTTGACATTTTTCTTCATGAATAGGTTGATCTTGAGTAATGCTAAAATGTTAAGAGATGAACCTTGAAGCTAAGATTAAATACTGTATTGCTCCATTTGACAGTGAAGAAGACCATGTTTAGAGCAGAGCAGCAAGTCCCAGTGTGGCTGCTATAACTTTCATTCAGTTAGACCTATTGATGGGCTCAAGCTTTGGACCTCATTTTTATTGCACTTCTAAAAAAAATCGAAATTTTATTTTTATCTGATGCTCCTTGTGCTGTACACACACACACACACACTGGTGGCTTATTTAAACACAGTTGTGTCAACCTGTAACCACTGTTCACATCTGCAAGGAGGGGAAGGTGCCATTAAAGAGTAATCTAATTAAACTACGGCAAGGATTGTTCTTCATTGTTAATTTATTGGTTAAAATTGCATTTTCAACCACACGCCTCTTTCAACATGGACATTTTTCTGTGTGTTTTTATAGGTATCAGATGAGTTTGACCTTCATTGCTTTATAAAAATAGAGCATTTGGTCCCAAATCATTACGTTATTAAAATCTTTTTTTTTTTAATAACTATTACCGTGTTTACGTAAATAAATTATTTAATTTCCGACGATATTATGCGTTGGCGACAATAATGGTAAAGAAGAAAAGTTTCTTATAGTAGCCTTTTAAGTATGTTACACAAATAAAAAATTATCAATTCTATGGTTGTGAAAAACTGCAATAATACCATTCACCCTATTTTGGGCCAAGAATATGAAAGAACACACACAAAAAGGTCTGTGATTAGGGTCAAACTCTCTACTAATACAGTACCCATTTCTGGCAAAAATCACGATCCTACACCCTTCTAAATAAGCTAACTCACCGGGGCTGCCTCCCCACCAAGCTAACTGCTATGGAACTATTTCTCAACCATGTAATTTACTAAACTAAACTAAACCTAACCTAACCTAACCTAACCTTGAAGGTAGTATGCAGCTATCAAACAGGGAGGTACTACCACCTGGAAAGATATTGGAAGCATAATGTGTTGTCTAATGGTAGGCCCTGCTGTCATATGGCATCATGAAAATTGTGACCAAGTCCCACGTTGCTTATCTGACTTTCTGCCTCATTTACACACAATTGCAGGGTCTCAATTGTTTCTCTTACTTTGACAACACAGCTTACATATATTGTTTCTCACTATTGATCTTTTTTTAATTTTTGTATTACTTTATGGTTCTTTATCATTATTATTATTATTATCAGTTGTTATTATTTAATTTTTATGTTTGTGTTTTATAAATTTTATTTACGATGAACTAATTATTATTTTTATTACATTTTTGCCCCCCAGGCCCTGATGTGGGTCAGTGACCTGTGCCTGGGTGGGTTAATCCCTTTAAAAAAAAAAAAAAACCCTTTTCCTAATGGTGGGTGGGGTTAGGCCCTAATCTTACCTCATATGAATGATGGGGGTCTGCCCTGGTACCCATTTCGTCACCAATCCGTTTCGTGACCACTTTTTTCAACTGTTTCGTCACCACTGCTATACCCGTTCATTCCCATCATTATAAAGGTCCTCCCCGACTCAGGACCATCCTCACTTACGACATGCCTCAGTCATACCAAAATTTGGTAAAATTACGTATTTTCGAGTCCCAAAGTCGGTACACAGACAGAATTTTCGTTTGTATTTCACTTTAAAATGGCTGGCAAGCTTAAAAGTGAGTGTTTTGTGGTGCTGAGAAGAAAAAGAGACCCCCATTTTCGATATTCTATGTATTATTTAAGCATTTCCGACATGTCCATTTCGACTTACGACCTGGATTTGGGTCCCTCACCCGTCGTAAGTCGGGGAGGAGCTGTATACAGAAAAATAACTGTTGCTTGGGAGAGAAAATAAAATACAGTACACTAATACAACTTATTAAAGACGAAAATGAATAATAAAAACATTATTAATATGCCTGCAATCATCTCGCTGCTCGGGGGTTTAGGCGCTGGTGCCAAATCACTTTCATTTGTTCTGTATTTGGTTTATTTACCAATGTTTTAATCGTTTTCTTTAGTAAATAATTATATTCATTTTGGTATTATTTTACTTCAGGACATAGCGCACCCGAAAGTTATAAACTACTGAAACATTTAGATCTCACTATTCTGAGCATTTTGAACCCCATATATACCTAGCAGAAATGGATAATAACGACACAATTGAATTTAATTGATTTTAAGCAGTTTTCAGTCTTCATCTGTGAGGAGATGTTATTGTAGTGGATCCTCTGCCCTACAACTGAGCTGCCACACGCCTACCAGCCAATCAGCGTACAGCCAGCGATGCCGGTAGACCTACTCCCCTGTGCGGACGCAGACGTTGCAACCCCAGGAGAGGCCATAGCTTCCCACGACATGCCAGGATCAGAGTGCCGGGCACCTCTTGCGTTCTCCTCTGTGATTGGCTCCTGCACTACGCTCGCCTCGATTCCTGAGTTGGCAGAGTTGTATAAATACGGGCATGGCTGGCCAGGAAGACCATTCTACTCTGACCTACTGGACCAGCAAGATCTCTCTCCAGCGCCTCACCACCCAGCTCCCTCAGAAAGCTCCTCGCCCTACAGGACCTCTGAGCAAGCTACTCATCACCTAGTAACTCCTTAGCACTGCACTGTACAACAATATACTGTACAGTATATACAGAAAATGCATTGTGAGTTTCTATTGTACCTCATTCCTGAGTGTGAGATATCCACATGTACGTACATTTGTGTGCCCATACAAAGAGACAATAGACAACTAAAGAGAAGTGACAACTGGCCACGTTACTGTACGCTATACACTCAAATTTGACCTTCATTTTTTGGGCAAATGAGCGAATTTTGTAAACAAAAAATGGAAAAATTCACCCATTTGCGCAAGAAATTAAGGTAATTTTGAGTAAAATATATCTAAATACTCGCAAAAATTATAGTTATACAATAATCGATAATGACATTATCGTAAAATATCAGCTGGAAAGTAATTAAATTGCCATTACTTTTCTAGGTTAAGGAGTGTGAGAATATCCCGTGTCCCTTGTTGAGGGAGGCCTTATATAAACTTATCAAGGCATTATTGCCAAAGAACACATAGTGAGAAAACTTACACAATTTAAGATAATAAATAATATCAAAGAATATTTTCATAATTTTTAGAGCATTTAAAAACTAAATTTAATGTAAAAACTGTTCCTTGTCTCGACCGTAACAGGGAGCGTTGGCCTTGCCGCCATACTCTCCTCCATGTAAACACAACAGCAAAAATATTTTGAGGAAAGTCTGTTCGTATTGCTGTAATATTGTATTGTCAGGACTCATTTGTGTTTTAATATGAAGGATAAGTGTGCAGGGATTATGGTGTAGTAAGAGAGAGAGCCTTATAATAGTTGTGAGGACAAGGTAAGAGACTTGCTGTGTGTGGGGCAGGTGTAACAGGTAGGCAGGGGTCATATGACTATTTTACCCTCAGTTAAATATCATATTATTGTACAGTACAGTACAGTAATTGTAATTCTTTTTGCATGCGAGATGGGGGTTTATCACACACTTTAATTCAGTATAAGGTTCATTACTGCAACAGCTAGAAACAATATTATTTCAGACTGTCACTCAACTTGTCTTTATTAATTCTGCCTAATAAAACTTTCTTAGTAATATATATATATTTTTTTAAATCTTACAAGCAGATAGATAGAGTAGGCATTATTGTGGAAGAGGAACACTATAGTAACACACATATGGTAAGAGAGTTAGAGGAAAGGAATAACAACAACTGAGGGAGATTTAATACTATCTTTGACTTCAACCACAGGAATGACAACTGAAGACCCACCCCACAAACACTGGACAAAGCAAAACAAACTCATCAGGAATAACAGGTGGATTAAACAAGTCACTGGTCTCCTTCCTCTGTCAAAAGTAGTACTGTAGGTAGAAGTTAAAGACATTTAGATATTATTGGATAGGTCTGTAATAAGTAATAATATGATAATTGAGCTATTAGTGAGCAAGATTAAGAATAAAAGCCCTGGGTCGTCACAAATTAGCATGGAGATGAATTAAATCAAATGCTGGATTACAAAGGGCTGATGATATATGGTAGTGGAGGGCCATTGTCGTCAACCCTCAGGCATGAGGATGTGCATGACCGGGAGAGTTCCTGTGGGACCCTATAACTAATACTAATAAAGGATTCATTAATATCAGACTCCCTTTGCTTTCATGATTGGGAAGTACTAGCACATTATAATATATGGATGATCTAGGTTACATAAATTCTAGATTAATATAAATAGTCTTAACATAATATATAGGGCATTAAATCACGTTTTTAGCCTTAGTAATAGAGGGTAAAATGAGCTAAAAGTAAAGGAACTGCCCACGCTCAGAAACCAGAATATTAGTAAACAAACAAATTTACCTGGGAGTGAAGCTGTCACCTTTACCAGTTATAAATTATACACAACTTCAGTACCACGTTACCTGTGTATGGGAAACAGCAGTTGCAGGTATGTGTTTAGCTTAATTCTAGTAACTAATTTTCTAAAGTTAATGAAGCAGCAAAGGCAAATATACGGCTGGTGACCGTCAGTGGTTAAGATATTATTAGCTACTTTTTTAAGAGAGTTTTGGTTAAACTGCAGTTTTGGACAATACACCAAGTAGTTGAGCAATGTGTTTTTACGATTGTTTAGACAATTATAAGACACTTCTATGGGGATTCCGGTATATCTAAGTAGTTTGCAAGGAATACGTTATAAAAGAAGTATCTTAAAATTGTCTAAACAATCCGAAAAACACATTACTGTACTCATCTCGAGGTCCATATTGTCCGAAACTGAAGTTATACCACAGTTTTGTACACTGATTATGCCTTTCCTTCAATTAATTTTCGTGTGCAAATGCCTAGTTTCTAGATATAGGTGAGTTAAGATATAGGTTAGGTCAGGTCAGGTCAGGTCAGGTTTTCCAAGATTTGGTTAGGTTAGCATATGGTTTCACCCGTTTTAACATTTTTCCCCACCATAATACAGTATTCCCTACTATAATCAGTGAAAATTAAGGTGAAATTTCAGTCATGCATCGGTCTTTCTCTCGCTGTTATTAATATGTTTTTCATAATGTTTAGACAATTCTGAGACCTTTTTCTTCTATGATATTTCCTCCGGAAATTAAGGATAACCGAGGTATTAATTTTCCAGTATTACTTTGAACCCAAGGATTTATAGTCCTTCTTCATTCAGAGACCTCCTCGCCCCAAGAGAATCCCTCCTTGGTCTCTGGAAAAAGTTACTAAACGTCTTAGGGGGCTTAATTACACTATAAATCTGAACAGGGATAAATTACTCCAGAAGGCAGCCTTCCTTCCTTCCTAAGAAAAAATGAAAGGGAAGATTTCCAAGCTCAACCTATTAGGAATAAAACGTCTAATGGATGAGACAAGGGTTCCTCATATATTGTGCCCAGTTAAAAATCTTCAGGAATGGTTAACCAGATTCCCTAATTGAGGCCCCTATGTTTTCTCATCAAGGAGTGGTAAGAAATTATCTTCTAGTCAAATGACAAAATCCATATCTCAATTAGTGAATCAAGCAGACCCTAGCAAGAAATTTTTGGCACATGACACAAGGAAATATGCAGGGCCTGTGGCCTTTCTGCGGCATATGAGTCTCAGTCAGATCAAGGAAATGGGCTTTTGGAGATCTTCAAAGACAGCTATCTCGACAATTTATACCTAGATTTTGCCAAGGCTTTCGGCAGCATACCCCATGAAAGGCTGGAAATTAAACTGAAAGGGTACGGGGTTTGGGGAAGTGTCCTAGCATAGATTGGAGGCTTTCTCCATGATTGCAAGCAGTGTGTGGTGATTAAATTGTCATGTGTACCCGTGACAAGCCGGGTACCACAGGATAGTGTATTGGGCCCATATTTGTTTGTTTGTTTTTAATAAACGATATGCAAATATTTGTGGACGATGCCAAGTTATTTAGGGAAATTAAGAACCAAGCATACTGTGAAGGGCTACAGAAAGTTTCTCTGTGAGCTTCAAGAATGGTCAAGGAAATGGCTGCTAAGATTCAATGTCACGAAGTGCAAAAGGATGCTCCTAGGACGTACCAATGGTAAGGAGGTATATCATATGTCCCAACAGGATGAAGAAACTGCATTAATTGTAACTGAATGCAAAAAGGACCTGGGTGTGTATGTTGACAATGAACTGAAGTTCTCGGGCCATTGTAAGAAGAAGGTGAATGAAGCAACTAAATTATCAGGTCTTATAAGATGGTCGTTCAGATATCTAATTGGTCCATCCCTCATAACGATCTTCAAGAGTGAGGTGCTTCTCCGCCTGGTCCCCGAGATATGCTAGAGACTGTCATTTGATTGAAAATTTACAAAGGAGGGCCACCAGACTGGTGAATGCACTTCAGCACCTCAGCTACCCTGAGAGATTAGAGCACCTGCAATGGCCTAGCTTATACTACAGATGGGCAAGGAGAGACCTAATTGAGGTGTATAAATATCTCAAAGGGCACTACTCAGTCGAGTGTCTATACCTGGAGCTGGTAGACGCTTGCCCCACAAGGGGTCACAGCTCAAGGTTGAAGAAGCCGTAAGTCCAGAAAACTGTAAAGGCAAACCTCTTCAGAGTGAAAGTTGGGAACTCATGGAATAACCTGCCAAAGAGTGTTGTGATGGCACTGAGTGAGAGCTCTTTCAGGCCAGACTTGACCAACACTGGAGCTGGTTCAGATATATTCAGGTGCCAGTGCATGCCCAGTACTTGCCAATGGTGCATAACAGAAACATGACCGACCACCTAAGCGGCTAACAAACCGATCGGTGGCGGAGAGGATAAAAAAAAAAAGTCATGTATTGTCAGCCTGTGTTAGGAGATTATGAAGATGTCCACAGATGTTCTTATTATTATAGTAAGTATTTTAAAAGAGGCTACATTTACTAGAACCTAATAGAACCTGACCTAACCAACCAAACCTTTCCTAACTTCCTAGCTGGGGAGGCTCTGTTCCTCAAACTTCTGGCCATATTATGCGGAAAGTACTTACTTTGATATCTAGTACAGTACCAATAAAAGCAACTTTCTTAAAGTGTCATGGTGTCTTAGACTGCAATTTAATCAGTCAATTGAAAGCACATATCTACACACATTTATGGGAACTTTAGGTTATACAGTAGTTACAGGACTGTCACTCTGTGCCAATACGGGAACAAATACTTTTTAACACCTGCACTTGCCTTCCATAGTAATTGATATCGTACTTGAGCAATTGCTTTGTGTTTGTAATTATACATTTTCAACTGCAGTTATGACAGAATTTAAAGATCAATTATACAGAGTACTCCTCATATCTGTGGGTTGGCGACTACAGCCCGAGAACGTTTAGAGTGGAGGACTTCTCCTCTTTGAAAGTGTACATAGAAACCCTTTATAATAAATACACAAAAGGAACCTATTGGATTAAGTTACTGAAGACCCAATAAACTTTTATCTTTATTTTAGTACGTCTAGAATATAAGGTAACATGTTTCACAAGTGATTGTTACAAGTGGTGACAACCCAGGAAGATTGTTACATATATGACAGCTTCACAAGTAGTTGTTATACAACAAGTAACAGTCACCCAACAGTTGGTAAAGGTAGAGATATTATGTTCTCCCCATAACTGTTATACTGTTACAAAGAAGATATTGTTACATCGTTGGCAAAGCGTAGCTTAAGAGTACCCAGTCTAAGGTAACCAGTCTACAGGACCAGTCTACTGTTTCCAGTTAGTCAAGTGTACTCCAAGTATACGTGACAATTTTGGTAACAGAAGTTATTCGTCACACTGGAGTTGAGTAACAGTTGAGATAATCTGTTCTCGGGTTACTTCTACTATTATATAAAGAAATTAAACAGTTTCACCCTTAGTAAATGGAAGCAGTAATGCAACTGGCACTGTCTCTTCTGTTTGAACATTACATAAAATTTAAAACATTTTCTTTCGTAGTTTCCCAAGAGCAAAGTCATAGATGAAGTCGTCCACTGATAAGCTACAAATTTTTCACTTTCTATTCACATAATGCTTAATGCAGAGAACTTTTCTCCCGGCATTGATGTCCATAGTTCATTCCTAATCCTTTTCAGCTACAGAATTTACCTTATCCTGAGCAGTTTGTTACTACAGTATTAGACTGAAAAGTAGCCACAATATTGCTTCTATTTTAGGGAAAGCCAAATGAATCTTATCTTGGAAGATGACTTGATAGAGGTCCTAGTGGCATTAATATCCTTTATTAGAATAATTTTTCTTGGTATAAGCATTAAAGTGCTTTACTTCCCCAACAAGGTTAACATCAATATCATCAGGATAGTCTTTCATCACAAACTTTACATTGTCACACAACTCATCTTCTAAATCAACTAAAAATTGATATAATTTTGCAACATTATTGTACTGTACAGTATATGACTGGGTTTTTTCACACTGATTTCAAGGGCATCCATCATGGGAAGAAAGGATTTTACTTGAATTTATCTTGGAGAAATCCTGTCATCATCATCACTGACTTGTTTTTTCTCACTCTCTTTTATTCACACACTTGTAGTCTACATCAGGCAGGTCTCCTTTTGCTTTGAGTCCAATTTCATCAAAACATTCTAGGATTTATTTCAAGAAGTTAGTGAGCAATGTGTAATACTTTGTACATGTGCTAAGGCCACTCTGTGGATCCTGTAGGGTCTTGTTGGTTTGTGGAATGATCTAACCAATAAACATGAACACACATTCCAATTCCTCAGTTTTCTTAAGAAGAATATCAGCTTTCTTCTTGTTTCACCCTCCTCACTGTCATTAGTACATTAGCATGGACATGAGTAAAAGCATCATTACAGTACATAATTGAATTACGGTGCTGTATAACTCACCTATGGGCCTATGGCTGAAGTAGTCTTTGCATGTGCTTCCCACCTAGTTTAGTGTCAGAAGATGTTTTGGTACTGTAGAGTCAGGATTCAAGAATAATTGGAGTACTGCCCATGGTATTATAGAGGCTGAGAAGAAAGTATATATTTGTTACACAACAACAACAACAAAATTTACTGCATCTAGGCAGCAATCAACTGCCACACAGCTAACATGAGTCAGTGAATGGTGAATTGAAAAACTAGTTTAGGTTTCCAAATGATACTTTAAAATTATAAACATTATAGACTGAATTTTCTGACCTGCAAATGAGAGTTATTTAAGCCAGGGCAATTTGATTCATAACACATCTCTTTGCTTACTGTATCTCAAACATATTTAGAGGGCCCTCAGCTGTAGCTTACTTACCTTGTGCCTAAGTCCAGCACTGGCTGGATGCCATCACATTATCTGGCAGTTGGTGAGAGACTGGTGTTGCGCCACTCGGCCAATTACAACTCGGCATGTGCACCGGTAATTCAGGCTGAGTCTGACTTTGGGGAGTTTTACTACAATGTGGGAATGAACCCATCTCAACTGTAAACTCAGTGAAATACCTTGGACTAACTCTTGACTTTCTTCATTGGAGAATAAATTGTAGATAATATAATAAGTAAAACTAATGTTAGGATAAACAATTTACTTATATAAATGCCATATGCCTCAGCTGTTGCCCATAGCAACCTTTGCTTGGCACTCATACAAAGTCACTTAGACTATTCCTGATCATCATTACACTCTGCCTTAACACAGAAGCTAAAAGCCAAATAATTTTTTTTTAAAACAAGGCAGCGAGGTTTACTCTTGACATGAATGCAAGAGATCACATTGGTCTCAGAGTCTTACAATCACTGAAAATGTGACAGATAGAGTGAAGCAACTGAGTTTGAATCACTCTTAAAGGATATCCAACAGACTGTGGCCAGACTATTTAACACCAAATTTTGTAAGGATTAGGGATATGAACCGGCAGGGCACTAGAGGGAGGGAACATAATTTTGTGGTATACAGTACTGTACTGTACCTGGTGTTTGTAGTCAGGCAAAAAACACTTTCTTCTTCACAGCTATAAAAGACTGAAACAAGTTACCAAACTACATCAAAACCAGTAATAGTGTAAAACAATTCATAGCTAACAGTAAAAATTACGTAACAGATGAAGCTGTTTCTGTATTAACCACAAAATATTATATTGTTGAAGTGATCTGCCAAACTCGGTTAGTCCAAGTGCAATGTAATGCTTGTTAAATTTATCAGAAAACTTTCACTATTTCTCCTGTAGACATACTGTTACTGATTAGAGACTTAACCTAAGCAAAGGACCCTACTGTAAATAAGTGTCTGATGGCTTTGCCAATTAGTAAGTCTGTGAACCTATCTATTTATCATTAAATCTATATAACTTTATATCATCTAACCTTACAGAAATGAAGAGCAAGGGACAGACTGATGACAGGCTACATCACCACCACCACCAGATGACTGAGGCTACATCACTACCAACACCAGATGACAGAAGGCTACATCACCACCACCACCAGATGACTGAGGCTACATCACTACCAACACCAGATGACAGAAGGCTACATCACCACCACCACCAGATACCAGAAGGCTATATCACCACCACCACTACCAGATGAGAGAAGGCTACATCACCACCAACACCAGATGACAGAAGGCTACATCACCACCACCACCAGATAACAGAAGGCTACACCACCATCCCCACCAAATGACTGAGGCACCACCACCACCAGATGACAGGAGACTACATTACCACCACCAACTCCAGATGAGTGAGGCTACATCACTACCACCACCAGCAGGTGACAGGAGGCTACATCACCACCACCACCAGCAGATGATAGGAGGCTACATCACCACCACCACATGACAGGAGGCTACATTACCACCACCAACACCAGATGACTGAGGCTACATTACCACCACCAGCACCAGATGACTGAGGCTACAGTACTACCACCAGCACCATATGACAGGAGGCTACATTACCACCACCACCACCAGATGACTGAGGCTACATTACCACCACCAACACCAGATGACTGAGGCTACATTACCACCACCAACACCAGATGACTGAGGCTACATTACCACTACCAACACCAGATGACTGAGGCTACATCACCACCACCACCGGATGACTAAGGCTACATTGCCACCACCACCACCAGATGACTGAGGCTACATTACCACCACCACCAGCAGATGACAGGAGGCTACACCACCACCACCACTATCAGATGACCACCACTACCAGGTGACTGAGGCTACATCACCACCACCACCAGATGACTGGGGCTACTTTACCACCAACAACACTAGATGACTGAGGCTACATCACCACCACCACCAGATGACTGAGGCTGTATTACCACGAACAACACCAGATGACTGACGCTACATCACCACCACCACCGGATGACAGGAGGCTACATTACCACCAACAACACTAGATGACTGAGGCTACATCACCACCACCACCAGATGACTGAGGCTACATCACCACCACCACCGGATGACAGGAGGCTACATCACCATCAACAACACTAGATGACTGAGGCTACATCAGCACCACCACCAGATGACTTAGGCTACATCACCACCACCACCACCAGATGGCTGAGGCTACATCACCACCACCACTGGATGACAGGAGGCTACATTACCACCAACAACACTAGATGACTGAGGCTACATCACCACCACCACCAGATGGCTGAGGCTACATCACCACCACCACTGGATGACAGGAGGCTACATTACCACCAACAACACTAGATGACTGAGGCTACATCACCACCACCACCAGATGGCTGAGGCTACATCACCACCACCACTGGATGACAGGAGGCTACATTACCACCAACAACACTAGATGACTGAGGCTACATCACCACCACCACCAGATGACTGAGGTTACATCACCATCAACAACACCAGATGGCTGAGGCTACATTACCACCACCACCACCACCAGCAGATGACTTAGGCATCACCGAGCTGGAGTTGTGTCTACTGGGATATTTACACTAAAGCATCCATTAACATAACCTTGGTTAGGTTAGGTTAGGTTAGGTTAGGTTCATGAATCCTACAGTGTAAAGATCCTGGTAGACACAACTTCAGCTCTGTAGACCACATACTATAGTAGCACCAGCTCTGTAGACCACATACTACAGTAGCACCAGCTCTGTAGACCACATACTATAGTAGCACCAGCTCTGTAGACCACATACTACAGTAGCACCAGCTCTGTAGACCACATACTATAGTAGCACCAGCTCTGTAGACCACATACTACAGTAGCACCAGCTCTGTAGACCACACACTACAGTAGCACCAGCTCTGTAGACCACATACTATAGTAGCACCAGCTCTGTAGACCACATACTACAGTAGCACCAGCTCTGTAGACCACATACTACAGTAGCACCAGCTCTGTAGACCACATACTACAGTAGCACCAGCTCTGTAGACCACATACTACAGTAGCACCAGCTCTGTAGACCACATACTACAGTAGCACCAGCTCTGTAGACCACATACTACAGCACCACCAGCTCTGTAGACCACATACTACAGTAGCACCAGCTCTGTAGACCACATACTATAGTAGCACCAGCTCTGTAGACCACATACTACAGTAGCACCAGCTCTGTAGACCACATACTACAGTACCACCAGCTCTGTAGACCACATACTACAGTAGCACCAGCTCTGTAGACCACATACTACAGTAGCACCAGCTCTGTAGACCACATACTACAGTAGCACCAGCTCTGTAGACCACATACTACAGTAGCACCAGCTCTGTAGACCACATACTACAGTAGCACCAGCTCTGTAGACCACATACTATAGTAGCACCAGCTCTGTAGACCACATACTATAGTAGCACCAGCTCTGTAGACCACATACTACAGTAGCACCAGCTCTGTAGACCACATACTATAGTAGCACCAGCTCTGTAGACCACATACTATAGTAGCACCAGCTCTGTAGACCACATACTACAGTAGCACCAGCTCTGTAGACCACATACTATAGTAGCACCAGCTCTGTAGACCACATACTATAGTAGCACCAGCTCTGTAGACCACATACTACAGTAGCACCAGCTCTGTAGACCACATACTACAGTAGCACCAGCTCTGTAGACCACATACTACAGTAGCACCAGCTCTGTAGACCACATACTACAGTAGCACCAGCTCTGTAGACCACATACTATAGTAGCACCAGCTCTGTAGACCACATACTACAGTAGCACCAGCTCTGTAGACCACATACTACAGTAGCACCAGCTCTGTAGACCACATACTATAGTAGCACCAGCTCTGTAGACCACATACTACAGTAGCACCAGCTCTGTAGACCACATACTACAGTAGCACCAGCTCTGTAGACCACATACTATAGTAGCACCAGCTCTGTAGACCACATACTATAGTAGCACCAGCTCTGTAGACCACATACTATAGTAGCACCAGCTCTGTAGACCACATACTACAGTAGCACCAGCTCTGTAGACCACATACTACAGTAGCACCAGCTCTGTAGACCACACACTACAGTAGCACCAGCTCTGTAGACCACATACTACAGTAGCACCAGCTCTGTAGACCACATACTACAGTAGCACCAGCTCTGTAGATCACATACTACAGTAGCACCAGCTCTGTAGACCACATACTACAGTAGCACCAGCTCTGTAGACCACATACTACAGTAGCACCAGCTCTGTAGACCACATACTATAGTAGCATCAGCTCTGTAGACCACATACTATAGTAGCATCAGCTCTGTAGACCACATACTATAGTAGCATCAGCTCTGTAGACCACATACTATAGTAGCACCAGCTCTGTAGACCACATACTACAGTAGCACCAGCTCTGTAGACCACATACTATAGTAGCACCAGCTCTGTAGACCACATACTACAGTAGCACCAGCTCTGTAGACCACATACTATAGTAGCACCAGCTCTGTAGATCACATACTATAGTAGCACCAGCTCTGTAGACCCCATACTACAGTAGCACCAGCTCTGTAGACCACATACTATAGTAGCACCAGCTCTGTAGACCACATACTATAGTAGCACCAGCTCTGTAGACCACATACTATAGTAGCACCAGCTCTGTAGACCACATACTACAGTAGCACCAGCTCTGTAGACCACATACTACAGTAGCACCAGCTCTGTAGACCACATACTATAGTAGCACCAGCTCTGTAGACCACATACTATAGTAGCACCAGCTCTGTAGACCACATACTATAGTAGCACCAGCTCTGTAGACCACATACTATAGTAGCACCAGCTCTGTAGACCACATACTATAGTAGCACCAGCTCTGTAGACCACATACTATAGTAGCACCAGCTCTGTAGACCACATACTATAGTAGCACCAGCTCTGTAGACCACATACTACAGTAGCACCAGCTCTGTAGACCACACACTACAGTAGCACCAGCTCTGTAGATCACATACTACAGTAGCACCAGCTCTGTAGACCACATACTACAGTAGCACCAGCTCTGTAGACCACATACTATAGTAGCACCAGCTCTGTAGACCACATACTACAGTAGCATCAGCTCTGTAGACCACATACTATAGTAGCACCAGCTCTGTAGATCACATACTACAGTAGCACCAGCTCTGTGGATCACATACTACAGTAGCACCAGCTCTGTAGACCACATACTATAGTAGCACCAGCTCTGTGGATCACATACTACAGTAGCACCAGCTCTGTAGACCACATACTATAGTAGCACCAGCTCTGTAGACCACATACTATAGTAGCACCAGCTCTGTAGACCACATACTATAGTAGCACCAGCTCTGTAGACCACATACTACAGTAGCACCAGCTCTGTAGACCACATACTATAGTAGCACCAGCTCTGTAGACCACATACTACAATAGCACCAGCTCTGTAGACCACATACTATAGTAGCACCAGCTCTGTAGACCACATACTACAGTAGCACCAGCTCTGTAGACCACATACTACAGTAGCACCAGCTCTGTAGACCACATACTACAGTAGCACCAGCTCTGTAGACCACATACTACAGTAGCACCAGCTCTGTAGACCACATACTATAGTAGCATCAGCTCTGTAGACCACATACTATAGTAGCACCAGCTCTGTGGATCACATACTACAGTAGCACCAGCTCTGTAGACCACATACTATAGTAGCACCAGCTCTGTAGACCACATACTATAGTAGCACCAGCTCTGTAGATCACATACTACAGTAGCACCAGCTCTGTAGACCACATACTATAGTAGCATCAGCTCTGTAGACCACATGATCTTGATTTAGGTATAACTAGTAGGATTAGTAAATTTGCAGATGATACCAAAATGGGGAGAGTGATAAATTCAGACAGTGACTTTGAACACCTTCAAAGAGATCTAGATACCTTACATGAGTGGTCAGTAGACCGGCAAATGAATTTTAATACTGATAAATGCAAGGTACTACAGATAGTGAAGACGAATACAAACGTTAAGTATAAACTAGGTAACACGGAAATAGAAAACTCAGATTGTGAAAAAGATCTAGGCGTATTTGTTAGCAACGACTTGAAACCTAGAAAACAATGTATTCGCGTTTGCAACAAGGCAAACAGGATTCTAGGGTTCATATCTAGGAGTGTGAGTAACAGAACTGCTGACCTTATCTTGAAACTTTACCTAGCATTAGTGAGGCCACACATGGATTATGCGGTTCAATTCTGGTGTCCTTATTATAGAATAGACATAGATTCTTTGGAGAGAGTACAAAGAAGAATGACAAAAATGATCCATAATATTAGAAACCTTCCATATGAAGAAAGACTGAAAAAGCTTAGGCTTGCATTCATTAGAGAGGCGTAGAGTTAGGGGAGATATGATAGAGGTGTTCAAGTGGGTAAGTGGGATTAACAAGGGTAAAATGGAAGATGTTCTGAAGCTCAGTAATAACGAATTAACTAGAACAAATGGCTTTAAATTAGATAAATTCCGATTCAGAAAGGATATAGGCAAGAACTGGTTTGGTAATAGAGTTGTGGATATGTGGAATAGGCTACCGAGTGCTATAGTAGGATCGGGGACGCTAGGGAGCTTCAAGACGAAGTTGGATAGGCACATGGAAGTGCTGGGATGGGTGTGAAAGGGATCTGCCCTGTATGGGCCAGTCGGCCTCCTGCAGTATCCCACTTTCTTATGTTCTTATACTATAGTAGCACCAGCTCTGTAGACCACATACTATAGTAGCATCAGCTCTGTAGACCACATACTATAGTAGCACCAGCTCTGTAGACCACATACTATAGTAGCACCAGCTCTGTTAGACCCGTACTATAGTAGCACTAGCTCTGTAGACCACGCACTACAGTAGCTCCGTTATTTGTTAAAAAATAAGTATATATATATATATATATATATATATATATATATATATATATATATATGCAAGTAAATCACTGTAGGTGCGCGTGATCTAGGTATATGCTGATAACCACCAGGAAAGAAGAAAACACGAAGTTCCCAAGCGCTAACGTGTAATTCACATCTTCAGGGGTGAGTACAGACTAGTCTGTACTCACCCCTGAAGATGTGAATTACACGAAAGCGCTTGGGAACTTCGTGTTTTCTTCTTTCCTGGTGGCTATCAGCATATATATATATATATATATATATATATATATATATATATATATATATATATAATGCTGATAACCACCAGGAAAGAAGAAAACACGAAGTTCCCAAGCGCTATCGTGTAATTCACATCTTCAGGGGTGAGTACAGACTAAGGAGAAATACATAACAAGGCATATACTGAATATATACAGTAAAGGAGAGTCACTAGGTAGTGACCCTATTAATGTTCATAAGCACCGCAGGAGTCCAAAGTCAGTTCAGAGGGTAAGATGACCCAACCTTCTCACCTGGTTGGGTCATCTTACCCTCTGACCTGACTACTGCTGTACTTATGAAGATTGGTAGGGTCACTACCTAGTGGACACTCACTGTTCCCTAGGGACTTGATCTCACTCTCCTCTACTGTACGTATATATATATATGCCTTGTTATGTATTTCTCCTTAGTCTGAAGATGTGAATTACACGAAAGCGCTTGGGAACTTCGTCTTTTCTTGTGGTTATCAGCATATACCTGAACAACGAAGCACCTTAGCTTTCGTCTTTATTCAAGACATCTTCAGAGGCAACTGGATTACATGGACAGAGGGAGGCTTAAATATACAGGGTGACCTTTTTAAACATGAGGTCAGGTCATAATGATGTCATCCACTAATCCCCACACCAACACACAGTAGAGGAGCTTAAGAGAAGGGGGCGACGTGGCTAGTCAGGTCAGGTCAAAAATAAGGGACCCACTAAATAACTATCCTACATCTAGATCAAAGGTTTTCAAACCATTTTAAACCTTGGGCCACTGACAAATAAATTTATGTAACATCAGTTTTGAACTGACCATATATATATATATATATATATATATATATATATATATATATATATATATATATATATGTCCATGTAATCCAGTTGCCTCTGAAGATGTCTTGAATAAAGACGAAAGCTAAGGTACTCCGTTGTTTCCATGCTCCGGTGTGATATTATCAAGATATATCTTATCCACGTTTTCATTGTGGAGTTACATGAAATATATATATATATATATAATATATATATATAATATATATATATATATATATATAATATTTATATATATATATATATATATATATCTATATATAATATATATATATATATATATATATATATATATATATATATACACTAGCAGAAACGTGTGGTGGATAAACCAACGTTCATCGTAGTTTCTAGACTAAATAAGTCTTTACTTTTATGTTCATTATTTTGTCACTGTTGAGTCATTTATTTGATCAGATTTAATTTGTATTTGTTTATTTTTCTACATACTGATATATTTGTTTTATTGTTTGTTTGTTAATATATTCTGTAATTAAAACTACTGCATGTATTTCAATATACCCCATAGTAATGAGGTGATGATTTTGGTGGGATCTATTCCTTTTCTGCTTTCCGGGGAAGTAGATTATCGACTTTTCGGGGAAGTAGATTATCGACTTTTTGGAAAATTTTACCGAATTTTGCGAAGTAGATTATCATAGAAAACGGGAAATTTGTATCATAAAAAATGGGAAATATCTACTTTCCGGGAAAGTTGGTTATCTACTTTCCCGAAAAGTAGACTATTGTATCTACTTTTCGGGAAAGTAGATTATCGACTTTTCGGGGAAGTAGATTATCGACTTTTTGGAAAATTTTACCGAATTTTGCGAAGTAGATTATCATAGAAAACGGGAAATTTGTATCATAAAAAATGGGAAATATCTACTTTCCGGGAAAGTTGGTTATCTACTTTCCCGAAAAGTAGACTATTGTATCTACTTTTCGGGAAAGTAGATTATCGACTTTTCGGGGAAGTAGATTATCGACTTTTTGGAAAATTTTACCGAATTTTGCGAAGTAGATTATCATAGAAAACGGGAAATTTGTATCATAAAAAATGGGAAATATCTACTTTCCGGGAAAGTTGGTTATCTACTTTCCCGAAAAGTAGACTATTGTATCTACTTTTCGGGAAAGTAGATTATCGACTTTTCGGGGAAGTAGATTATCGACTTTTTGGAAAATTTTACCGAATTTTGCGAAGTAGATTATCATAGAAAACGGGAAATTTGTATCATAAAAAATGGGAAATATCTACTTTCCGGGAAAGTTGGTTATCTACTTTCCCGAAAAGTAGACTATTGTATCTACTTTTCGGGAAAGTAGATTATCGACTTTTCGGGGAAGTAGATTATCGACTTTTTGGAAAATTTTACCGAATTTTGCGAAGTAGATTATCATAGAAAACGGGAAATTTGTATCATAAAAATGGGAAATATCTACTTTCCGGGAAAGTTGGTTATCTACTTTCCCGAAAAGTAGACTATTGTATCTACTTTTCGGGAAAGTAGATTATCGACTTTTCGGGGAAGTAGATTATCGACTTTTTGGAAAATTTTACCGAATTTTGCGAAGTAGATTATCATAGAAAACGGGAAATTTGTATCATAAAAAATGGGAAATATCTACTTTCCGGGAAAGTTGGTTATCTACTTTCCCGAAAAGTAGACTATTGTATCTACTTTTCGGGAAAGTAGATTATCGACTTTTCGGGGAAGTAGATTATCGACTTTTTGGAAAATTTTACCGAATTTTGCGAAGTAGATTATCATAGAAAACGGGAAATTTGTATCATAAAAAATGGGAAATATCTACTTTCCGGGAAAGTTGGTTATCTACTTTCCCGAAAAGTAGACTATTGTATCTACTTTTCGGGAAAGTAGATTATCGACTTTTCGGGGAAGTAGATTATCGACTTTTTGGAAAATTTTACCGAATTTTGCGAAGTAGATTATCATAGAAAACGGGAAATTTGTATCATAAAAAATGGGAAATATCTACTTTCCGGGAAAGTTGGTTATCTACTTTCCCGAAAAGTAGACTATTGTATCTACTTTTCGGGAAAGTAGATTATCGACTTTTCGGGGAAGTAGATTATCGACTTTTTGGAAAATTTTACCGAATTTTGCGAAGTAGATTATCATAGAAAACGGGAAATTTGTATCATAAAAAATGGGAAATATCTACTTTCCGGGAAAGTTGGTTATCTACTTTCCCGAAAAGTAGACTATTGTATCTACTTTTCGGGAAAGTAGATTATCGACTTTTCGGGGAAGTAGATTATCGACTTTTTGGAAAATTTTACCGAATTTTGCGAAGTAGATTATCATAGAAAACGGGAAATTTGTATCATAAAAAATGGGAAATATCTACTTTCCGGGAAAGTTGGTTATCTACTTTCCCGAAAAGTAGACTATTGTATCTACTTTTCGGGAAAGTAGATTATCGACTTTTCGGGGAAGTAGATTATCGACTTTTTGGAAAATTTTACCGAATTTTGCGAAGTAGATTATCATAGAAAACGGGAAATTTGTATCATAAAAAATGGGAAATATCTACTTTCCGGGAAAGTTGGTTATCTACTTTCCCGAAAAGTAGACTATTGTATCTACTTTTCGGGAAAGTAGATTATCGACTTTTCGGGGAAGTAGATTATCGACTTTTTGGAAAATTTTACCGAATTTTGCGAAGTAGATTATCATAGAAAACGGGAAATTTGTATCATAAAAAATGGGAAATATCTACTTTCCGGGAAAGTTGGTTATCTACTTTCCCGAAAAGTAGACTATTGTATCTACTTTCGGGAAAGTAGATTATCGACTTTTCGGGGAAGTAGATTATCGACTTTTTGGAAAATTTTACCGAATTTTGCGAAGTAGATTATCATAGAAAACGGGAAATTTGTATCATAAAAAATGGGAAATATCTACTTTCCGGGAAAGTTGGTTATCTACTTTCCCGAAAAGTAGACTATTGTATCTACTTTTCGGGAAAGTAGATTATCGACTTTTCGGGGAAGTAGATTATCGACTTTTTGGAAAATTTTACCGAATTTTGCGAAGTAGATTATCATAGAAAACGGGAAATTTGTATCATAAAAAATGGGAAATATCTACTTTCCGGGAAAGTTGGTTATCTACTTTCCCGAAAAGTAGACTATTGTATCTACTTTTCGGGAAAGTAGATTATCGACTTTTCGGGGAAGTAGATTATCGACTTTTTGGAAAATTTTACCGAATTTTGCGAAGTAGATTATCATAGAAAACGGGAAATTTGTATCATAAAAAATGGGAAATATCTACTTTCCGGGAAAGTTGGTTATCTACTTTCCCGAAAAGTAGACTATTGTATCTACTTTTCGGGAAAGTAGATTATCGACTTTTCGGGGAAGTAGATTATCGACTTTTTGGAAAATTTTACCGAATTTTGCGAAGTAGATTATCATAGAAAACGGGAAATTTGTATCATAAAAAATGGGAAATATCTACTTTCCGGGAAAGTTGGTTATCTACTTTCCCGAAAAGTAGACTATTGTATCTACTTTTCGGGAAAGTAGATTATCGACTTTTCGGGGAAGTAGATTATCGACTTTTTGGAAAATTTTACCGAATTTTGCGAAGTAGATTATCATAGAAAACGGGAAATTTGTATCATAAAAAATGGGAAATATCTACTTTCCGGGAAAGTTGGTTATCTACTTTCCCGAAAAGTAGACTATTGTATCTACTTTTCGGGAAAGTAGATTATCGACTTTTCGGGGAAGTAGATTATCGACTTTTTGGAAAATTTTACCGAATTTTGCGAAGTAGATTATCATAGAAAACGGGAAATTTGTATCATAAAAAATGGGAAATATCTACTTTCCGGGAAAGTTGGTTATCTACTTTCCCGAAAAGTAGACTATTGTATCTACTTTTCGGGAAAGTAGATTATCGACTTTTCGGGGAAGTAGATTATCGACTTTTTGGAAAATTTTACCGAATTTTGCGAAGTAGATTATCATAGAAAACGGGAAATTTGTATCATAAAAAATGGGAAATATCTACTTTCCGGGAAAGTTGGTTATCTACTTTCCCGAAAAGTAGACTATTGTATCTACTTTTCGGGAAAGTAGATTATCGACTTTTCGGGGAAGTAGATTATCGACTTTTTGGAAAATTTTACCGAATTTTGCGAAGTAGATTATCATAGAAAACGGGAAATTTGTATCATAAAAAATGGGAAATATCTACTTTCCGGGAAAGTTGGTTATCTACTTTCCCGAAAAGTAGACTATTGTATCTACTTTTCGGGAAAGTAGATTATCGACTTTTCGGGGAAGTAGATTATCGACTTTTTGGAAAATTTTACCGAATTTTGCGAAGTAGATTATCATAGAAAACGGGAAATTTGTATCATAAAAAATGGGAAATATCTACTTTCCGGGAAAGTTGGTTATCTACTTTCCCGAAAAGTAGACTATTGTATCTACTTTTCGGGAAAGTAGATTATCGACTTTTCGGGGAAGTAGATTATCGACTTTTTGGAAAATTTTACCGAATTTTGCGAAGTAGATTATCATAGAAAACGGGAAATTTGTATCATAAAAAATGGGAAATATCTACTTTCCGGGAAAGTTGGTTATCTACTTTCCCGAAAAGTAGACTATTGTATCTACTTTTCGGGAAAGTAGATTATCGACTTTTCGGGGAAGTAGATTATCGACTTTTTGGAAAATTTTACCGAATTTTGCGAAGTAGATTATCATAGAAAACGGGAAATTTGTATCATAAAAAATGGGAAATATCTACTTTCCGGGAAAGTTGGTTATCTACTTTCCCGAAAAGTAGACTATTGTATCTACTTTTCGGGAAAGTAGATTATCGACTTTTCGGGGAAGTAGATTATCGACTTTTTGGAAAATTTTACCGAATTTTGCGAAGTAGATTATCATAGAAAACGGGAAATTTGTATCATAAAAAATGGGAAATATCTACTTTCCGGGAAAGTTGGTTATCTACTTTCCCGAAAAGTAGACTATTGTATCTACTTTTCGGGAAAGTAGATTATCGACTTTTCGGGGAAGTAGATTATCGACTTTTTGGAAAATTTTACCGAATTTTGCGAAGTAGATTATCATAGAAAACGGGAAATTTGTATCATAAAAAATGGGAAATATCTACTTTCCGGGAAAGTTGGTTATCTACTTTCCCGAAAAGTAGACTATTGTATCTACTTTTCGGGAAAGTAGATTATCGACTTTTCGGGGAAGTAGATTATCGACTTTTTGGAAAATTTTACCGAATTTTGCGAAGTAGATTATCATAGAAAACGGGAAATTTGTATCATAAAAAATGGGAAATATCTACTTTCCGGGAAAGTTGGTTATCTACTTTCCCGAAAAGTAGACTATTGTATCTACTTTTCGGGAAAGTAGATTATCGACTTTTCGGGGAAGTAGATTATCGACTTTTTGGAAAATTTTACCGAATTTTGCGAAGTAGATTATCATAGAAAACGGGAAATTTGTATCATAAAAAATGGGAAATATCTACTTTCCGGGAAAGTTGGTTATCTACTTTCCCGAAAAGTAGACTATTGTATCTACTTTTCGGGAAAGTAGATTATCGACTTTTCGGGGAAGTAGATTATCGACTTTTTGGAAAATTTTACCGAATTTTGCGAAGTAGATTATCATAGAAAACGGGAAATTTGTATCATAAAAAATGGGAAATATCTACTTTCCGGGAAAGTTGGTTATCTACTTTCCCGAAAAGTAGACTATTGTATCTACTTTTCGGGAAAGTAGATTATCGACTTTTCGGGGAAGTAGATTATCGACTTTTTGGAAAATTTTACCGAATTTTGCGAAGTAGATTATCATAGAAAACGGGAAATTTGTATCATAAAAAATGGGAAATATCTACTTTCCGGGAAAGTTGGTTATCTACTTTCCCGAAAAGTAGACTATTGTATCTACTTTTCGGGAAAGTAGATTATCGACTTTTCGGGGAAGTAGATTATCGACTTTTTGGAAAATTTTACCGAATTTTGCGAAGTAGATTATCATAGAAAACGGGAAATTTGTATCATAAAAAATGGGAAATATCTACTTTCCGGGAAAGTTGGTTATCTACTTTCCCGAAAAGTAGACTATTGTATCTACTTTTCGGGAAAGTAGATTATCGACTTTTCGGGGAAGTAGATTATCGACTTTTTGGAAAATTTTACCGAATTTTGCGAAGTAGATTATCATAGAAAACGGGAAATTTGTATCATAAAAAATGGGAAATATCTACTTTCCGGGAAAGTTGGTTATCTACTTTCCCGAAAAGTAGACTATTGTATCTACTTTTCGGGAAAGTAGATTATCGACTTTTCGGGGAAGTAGATTATCGACTTTTTGGAAAATTTTACCGAATTTTGCGAAGTAGATTATCATAGAAAACGGGAAATTTGTATCATAAAAAATGGGAAATATCTACTTTCCGGGAAAGTTGGTTATCTACTTTCCCGAAAAGTAGACTATTGTATCTACTTTTCGGGAAAGTAGATTATCGACTTTTCGGGGAAGTAGATTATCGACTTTTTGGAAAATTTTACCGAATTTTGCGAAGTAGATTATCATAGAAAACGGGAAATTTGTATCATAAAAAATGGGAAATATCTACTTTCCGGGAAAGTTGGTTATCTACTTTCCCGAAAAGTAGACTATTGTATCTACTTTTCGGGAAAGTAGATTATCGACTTTTCGGGGAAGTAGATTATCGACTTTTTGGAAAATTTTACCGAATTTTGCGAAGTAGATTATCATAGAAAACGGGAAATTTGTATCATAAAAAATGGGAAATATCTACTTTCCGGGAAAGTTGGTTATCTACTTTCCCGAAAAGTAGACTATTGTATCTACTTTTCGGGAAAGTAGATTATCGACTTTTCGGGGAAGTAGATTATCGACTTTTTGGAAAATTTTACCGAATTTTGCGAAGTAGATTATCATAGAAAACGGGAAATTTGTATCATAAAAAATGGGAAATATCTACTTTCCGGGAAAGTTGGTTATCTACTTTCCCGAAAAGTAGACTATTGTATCTACTTTTCGGGAAAGTAGATTATCGACTTTTCGGGGAAGTAGATTATCGACTTTTTGGAAAATTTTACCGAATTTTGCGAAGTAGATTATCATAGAAAACGGGAAATTTGTATCATAAAAAATGGGAAATATCTACTTTCCGGGAAAGTTGGTTATCTACTTTCCCGAAAAGTAGACTATTGTATCTACTTTTCGGGAAAGTAGATTATCGACTTTTCGGGGAAGTAGATTATCGACTTTTTGGAAAATTTTACCGAATTTTGCGAAGTAGATTATCATAGAAAACGGGAAATTTGTATCATAAAAATGGGAAATATCTACTTTCCGGGAAAGTTGGTTATCTACTTTCCCGAAAAGTAGACTATTGTATCTACTTTTCGGGAAAGTAGATTATCGACTTTTCGGGGAAGTAGATTATCGACTTTTTGGAAAATTTTACCGAATTTTGCGAAGTAGATTATCATAGAAAACGGGAAATTTGTATCATAAAAAATGGGAAATATCTACTTTCCGGGAAAGTTGGTTATCTACTTTCCCGAAAAGTAGACTATTGTATCTACTTTTCGGGAAAGTAGATTATCGACTTTTCGGGGAAGTAGATTATCGACTTTTTGGAAAATTTTACCGAATTTTGCGAAGTAGATTATCATAGAAAACGGGAAATTTGTATCATAAAAAATGGGAAATATCTACTTTCCGGGAAAGTTGGTTATCTACTTTCCCGAAAAGTAGACTATTGTATCTACTTTTCGGGAAAGTAGATTATCGACTTTTCGGGGAAGTAGATTATCGACTTTTTGGAAAATTTTACCGAATTTTGCGAAGTAGATTATCATAGAAAACGGGAAATTTGTATCATAAAAAATGGGAAATATCTACTTTCCGGGAAAGTTGGTTATCTACTTTCCCGAAAAGTAGACTATTGTATCTACTTTTCGGGAAAGTAGATTATCGACTTTTCGGGGAAGTAGATTATCGACTTTTTGGAAAATTTTACCGAATTTTGCGAAGTAGATTATCATAGAAAACGGGAAATTTGTATCATAAAAAATGGGAAATATCTACTTTCCGGGAAAGTTGGTTATCTACTTTCCCGAAAAGTAGACTATTGTATCTACTTTTCGGGAAAGTAGATTATCGACTTTTCGGGGAAGTAGATTATCGACTTTTTGGAAAATTTTACCGAATTTTGCGAAGTAGATTATCATAGAAAACGGGAAATTTGTATCATAAAAAATGGGAAATATCTACTTTCCGGGAAAGTTGGTTATCTACTTTCCCGAAAAGTAGACTATTGAATCTACTTTTCGGGAAAGTAGATTATCGACTTTTCGGGGAAGTAGATTATCGACTTTTTGGAAAATTTTACCGAATTTTGCGAAGTAGATTATCATAGAAAACGGGAAATTTGTATCATAAAAAATGGGAAATATCTACTTTCCGGGAAAGTTGGTTATCTACTTTCCCGAAAAGTAGACTATTGTATCTACTTTCGGGAAAGTAGATTATCGACTTTTCGGGGAAGTAGATTATCGACTTTTTGGAAAATTTTACCGAATTTTGCGAAGTAGATTATCATAGAAAACGGGAAATTTGTATCATAAAAAATGGGAAATATCTACTTTCCGGGAAAGTTGGTTATCTACTTTCCCGAAAAGTAGACTATTGTATCTACTTTTCGGGAAAGTAGATTATCGACTTTTCGGGGAAGTAGATTATCGACTTTTTGGAAAATTTTACCGAATTTTGCGAAGTAGATTATCATAGAAAACGGGAAATTTGTATCATAAAAAATGGGAAATATCTACTTTCCGGGAAAGTTGGTTATCTACTTTCCCGAAAAGTAGACTATTGTATCTACTTTTCGGGAAAGTAGATTATCGACTTTTCGGGGAAGTAGATTATCGACTTTTTGGAAAATTTTACCGAATTTTGCGAAATAGATTATCATAGAAAACGGGAAATTTGTATCATAAAAAATGGGAAATATCTACTTTCCGCGAAAGTTGGTTATCTACTTTCCCGAAAAGTAGACTATTGTATCTACTTTTCGGAAAAGTAGATTATCGACTTTTCGGGGAAGTAGATTATCGACTTTTTGGAAAATTTTACCGAATTTTGCGAAGTAGATTATCATAGAAAACGGGAAATTTGTATCATAAAAAATGGGAAATATCTACTTTCCGGGAAAGTTGGTTATCTACTTTCCCGAAAAGTAGACTATTGTATCTACTTTTCGGGAAAGTAGATTATCGACTTTTCGGGGAAGTAGATTATCGACTTTTTGGAAAATTATACCGAATTTTGCGAAGTAGATTATCATAGAAAACGGGAAATTTGTATCATAAAAAATGGGAAATATCTACTTTCCGGGAAAGTTGGTTATCTACTTTCCCGAAAAGTAGACTATTGTATCTACTTTTCGGGAAAGTAGATTATCGACTTTTCGGGGAAGTAGATTATCGACTTTTTGGAAAATTTTACCGAATTTTGCGAAGTAGATTATCATAGAAAACGGGAAATTTGTATCATAAAAAATGGGAAATATCTACTTTCCGGGAAAGTTGGTTATCTACTTTTCCGAAAAGTAGACTATTGGATCTACGTTTCGGGAAAGTAGATTATCGACTTTTCGGGGAAGTAGATCATCGACTTTTTGGAAAATTTTACCGAATTTTGCGAAGTAGATTATCATAGAAAACGGGAAATTTGTATCATAAAAAATGGGAAATATCTACTTTCCGGGAAAGTTGGTTATCTACTTTCCCGAAAAGTAGACTATTGTATCTACTTTTCGGGAAAGTAGATTATCGACTTTTCGGGGAAGTAGATTATCGACTTTTTGGAAAATTTTACCGAATTTTGCGAAGTAGATTATCATAGAAAACGGGAAATTTGTATCATAAAAGATGGGAAATATCTACTTTCCGGGAAAGTTGGTTATCTACTTTCCCGAAAAGTAGACTATTGTATCTACTTTCCGGGAAAGTAGATTATCGACTTTTCGGGGAAGTAGATTATCGACTTTTTGGATAATTTTACCGAATTTTGCGAAGTAGATTATCATAGAAAACGGGAAATTTGTATCATAAAAAATGGGAAATATCTACTTTCCGGGAAAGTTGGTTATCTACTTTCCCGAAAAGTAGACTATTGTATCTACTTTTCGGGAAAGTAGATTATCGACTTTTCGGGGAAGTAGATTATCGACTTTTTGGAAAATTTTACCGAATTTTGCGAAGTAGATTATCATAGAAAACGGGAAATTTGTATAATAAAAAATGGGAAATATCTACTTTCCGGGAAAGTTGGTTATCTACTTTCCCGAAAAGTAGACTATTGTATCTACTTTTCGGGAAAGTAGATTATCGACTTTTCGGGGAAGTAGATTATCGACTTTTTGGAAAATTTTACCGAATTTTGCGAAGTAGATTATCATAGAAAACGGGAAATTTGTATCATAAAAAATGGGAAATATCTACTTTCCGGGAAAGTTGGTTATCTACTTTCCCGAAAAGTAGACTATTGAATCTACTTTTCGGGAAAGTAGATTATCGACTTTTCGGGGAAGTAGATTATCGACTTTTTGGAAAATTTTACCGAATTTTGCGAAGTAGATTATCATAGAAAACGGGAAATTTGTATCATAAAAAATGGGAAATATCTACTTTCCGGGAAAGTTGGTTATCTACTTTCCCGAAAAGTAGACTATTGTATCTACTTTTCGGGAAAGTAGATTATTGACTTTTCGGGGAAGTAGATTATCGACTTTTTGGAAAATTTTACCGAATTTTGCGAAGTAGATTATCATAGAAAACGGGAAATTTGTATCATAAAAAATGGGAAATATCTACTTTCCGGGAAAGTTGGTTATCTACTTTTCCGAAAAGTAGACTATTGGATCTACGTTTCGGGAAAGTAGATTATCGACTTTTCGGGGAAGTAGATCATCGACTTTTTGGAAAATTTTACCGAATTTTGCGAAGTAGATTATCATAGAAAACGGGAAATTTGTATCATAAAAAATGGGAAATATCTACTTTCCGGGAAAGTTGGTTATCTACTTTCCCGAAAAGTAGACTATTGTATCTACTTTTCGGGAAAGTAGATTATCGACTTTTCGGGGAAGTAGATTATCGACTTTTTGGAAAATTTTACCGAATTTTGCGAAGTAGATTATCATAGAAAACGGGAAATTTGTATCATAAAAGATGGGAAATATCTACTTTCCGGGAAAGTTGGTTATCTACTTTCCCGAAAAGTAGACTATTGTATCTACTTTTCGGTAAAGTAGATTATCGACTTTTCGGGGAAGTAGATTATCGACTTTTTGGAAAATTTTACCGAATTTTGCGAAGTAGATTATCATAGAAAACGGGAAATTTGTATCATAAAAAATGGGAAATATCTACTTTCCGGGAAAGTTGGTTACCTACTTTCCCGAAAAGTAGACTATTGAATCTACTTTTCGGGAAAGTAGATTATCGACTTTTCGGGGAAGTAGATTATCGACTTTTTGGAAAATTTTACCGAATTTTGCGAAGTAGATTATCATAGAAAACGGGAAATTTGTATCATAAAAAATGGGAAATATCTACTTTCCGGGAAAGTTGGCTATCTACTTTCCCGAAAAGTAGACTATTGTATCTACTTTCCGGGAAAGTAGATCATCGACTTTTCGGGGAAGTAGATTATCGACTTTTTGGAAAATTTTACCGAATTTTGCGAAGTAGATTATCATAGAAAACGGGAAATTTGTATCATAAAAAATGGGAAATATCTACTTTCCGGGAAAGTTGGTTATCTACTTTCCCGAAAAGTAGACTATTGTATCTACTTTTCGGTAAAGTAGATTATCGACTTTTCGGGGAAGTAGATTATCGACTTTTTGGAAAATTTTACCGAATTTTGCGAAGTAGATTATCATAGAAAACGGGAAATTTGTATCATAAAAAATGGGAAATATCTACTTTCCGGGAAAGTTGGTTATCTACTTTCCCGAAAAGTAGACTATTGAATCTACTTTTCGGGAAAGTAGATTATCGACTTTTCGGGGAAGTAGATTATCGACTTTTTGGAAAATTTTACCGAATTTTGCGAAGTAGATTATCATAGAAAACGGGAAATTTGTATCATAAAAAATGGGAAATATCTACTTTCCGGGAAAGTTGGTTATCTACTTTCCCGAAAAGTAGACTATTGTATCTACTTTCCGGGAAAGTAGATCATCGACTTTTCGGGGAAGTAGATTATCGACTTTTTGGAAAATTTTACCGAATTTTGCGAAGTAGATTATCATAGAAAACGGGAAATTTGTATCATAAAAAATGGGAAATATCTACTTTCCGGGAAAGTTGGTTATCTACTTTCCCGAAAAGTAGACTATTGTATCTACTTTTCGGGAAAGTAGATTATCGACTTTTCGGGGAAGTAGATTATCGACTTTTTGGAAAATTTTACCGAATTTTGTGAAGTAGATTATCATAGAAAACGGGAAATTTGTATCATAAAAAATGGGAAATATCTACTTTCCGGGAAAGATGGTTATCTACTTTCCCGAAAAGTAGACTATTGTATCTACTTTTCGGGAAAGTATATTATCGACTTTTCGGGGAAGTAGATTATCTACTTCCCCGAAAAGTCGATAATCTACTTTCTCGAAAAGTAGATATAATAGTCTACTTTTCGGGAAAGTAGATAACCAACTTTCCCGGAAAGTAGATATTTCCCATTTTTTATGATACAAATTTCCCGTTTGCTATGATAATCTACTTCGCAAAATTCGGTAAAATTTTCCAAAAAGTAGATTATCTACTTCCCCGAAAAGTCGATAATCTACTTTCCCGAAAAGTAGATACAATAGTCTACTTTTCGGGAAAGTAGATTATCGACTTTTCGGGGAAGTAGATTATCGACTTTTTGGAAAATTTTACCGAATTTTGTGAAGTAGATTATCATAGAAAACGGGAAATTTGTATCATAAAAAATGGGAAATATCTACTTTCCGGGAAAGTTGGTTATCTACTTTCCCGAAAAGTAGACTATTGTATCTACTTTTCGGGAAAGTATATTATCGACTTTTCGGGGAAGTAGATTATCTACTTCCCCGAAAAGTCGATAATCTACTTTCTCGAAAAGTAGATATAATAGTCTACTTTTCGGGAAAGTAGATAACCAACTTTCCCGGAAAGTAGATATTTCCCATTTTTTATGATACAAATTTCCCGTTTGCTATGATAATCTACTTCGCAAAATTCGGTAAAATTTTCCAAAAAGTAGATTATCTACTTCCCCGAAAAGTCGATAATCTACTTTCCCGAAAAGTAGATACAATAGTCTACTTTTCGGGAAAGTAGATAACCAACTTTCCCGGAAAGTAGATATTTCCCATTTTCTATGATACAAATTTCCCGTTTTCTATGATAATCTACTTCGCAAAATTCGGTAAAATTTTCCAAAAAGTCGATAATCTACTTCCCCGAAAAGTCGATAATCTACTTTCCCGAAAAGTAGATACAATAGTCTACTTTTCGGGAAAGTAGATAACCAACTTTCCCGGAAAGTAGATATTTCCCATTTTTTATGATACAAATTTCCCGTTTTCTATGATAATCTACTTCGCAAAATTCGGTAAAATTTTCCAAAAAGTCGATAATCTACTTCCCCGAAAAGTCGATAATCTACTTTCTCGAAAAGTAGATATAATAGTCTACTTTTCGGGAAAGTAGATAACCAACTTTCCCGGAAAGTAGATATTTCCCATTTTTTATGATACAAATTTCCCGTTTGCTATGATAATCTACTTCGCAAAATTCGGTAAAATTTTCCAAAAAGTTGATAATCTACTTCCCCGAAAAGTCGATAATCTAATTTTCCCGAAAAGTAGATACAATAGTCTACTTTTCGGGAAAGTAGATAACCAACTTTCGCGGAAAGTAGATATTTCCCATTTTCTATGATACAAATTTCCCGTTTTCTATGATAATCTACTTTGCAAAATTCGGTAAAATTTTCCAAAAAGTCGATAATCTACTTCCCCGAAAAGTCGATAATCTACTTTCCCGAAAAGTAGATACAATAGTCTACTTTTCGGGAAAGTAGATAACCAACTTTCCCGGAAAGTAGATATTTCCCATTTTTTATGATACAAATTTCCCGTTTTCTATGATAATCTACTTCGCAAAATTCGGTAAAATTTTCCAAAAAGTCGATAATCTACTTCCCCGAAAAGTCGATAATCTACTTTCCCGAAAAGTAGATACAATAGTCTACTTTTCGGGAAAGTAGATACAATAGTCTACTTTTCGGGAAAGTAGATAACCAACTTTCCCGGAAAGTAGATATTTCCCATTTTTTATGATACAAATTTCCCGTTTTTTATGATAATCTACTTCGCAAAATTCGATAAAATTTTCCAAAAAGTCGATAATCTACTTCCCCGAAAAGTCGATAATCTACTTTCCCGAAAAGTAGATACAATAGTCTACTTTTCGGGAAAGTAGATAACCAACTTTCCCGGAAAGTAGATATTTCCCATTTTTTATGATACAAATTTCCCGTTTTCTATGATAATCTACTTCGCAAAATTCGGTAAAATTTTCCAAAAAGTCGATAATTTACTTCCCCAAGAAGTCGATAATCTACTTTCCCGGAAAGTAGATACAATCGTCTACTTTTCGGGAAAGTAGATAACCAACTTTCCCGGAAAGTAGATATTTCCCATTTTTTATGATACAAATTTCCCGTTTTCTATGATAATCTACTTCGCAAAATTCGTTAAAATTTTCCAAAAAGTTGATAATCTACTTCCCCGAAAAGTCGATAATCTACTTTCCCGAAAAGTAGATACAATAGTCTACTTTTCGGGAAAGTAGATAACCAACTTTCCCGGAAAGTAGATATTTCCCATTTTTTATGATACAAATTTCCCGTTTTCTATGATAATCTACTTCGCAAAATTCGTTAAAATTTTCCAAAAAGTTGATAATCTACTTCCCCGAAAAGTCGATAATCTACTTTCCCGAAAAGTAGATACAATAGTCTACTTTTCGGGAAAGTAGATTATCGACTTTTCGGGGAAGTAGATTATCGACTTTTTGGAAAATTTTACCGAATTTTGTGAAGTAGATTATCATAGAAAACGGGAAATTTGTATCATAAAAAATGGGAAATATCTACTTTCCGGGAAAGTTGGTTATCTACTTTCCCGAAAAGTAGACTATTGTATCTACTTTTCGGGAAAGTATATTATCGACTTTTCGGGGAAGTAGATTATCTACTTCCCCGAAAAGTCGATAATCTACTTTCTCGAAAAGTAGATATAATAGTCTACTTTTCGGGAAAGTAGATAACCAACTTTCCCGGAAAGTAGATATTTCCCATTTTTTATGATACAAATTTCCCGTTTGCTATGATAATCTACTTCGCAAAATTCGGTAAAATTTTCCAAAAAGTAGATTATCTACTTCCCCGAAAAGTCGATAATCTACTTTCCCGAAAAGTAGATACAATAGTCTACTTTTCGGGAAAGTAGATAACCAACTTTCCCGGAAAGTAGATATTTCCCATTTTCTATGATACAAATTTCCCGTTTTCTATGATAATCTACTTCGCAAAATTCGGTAAAATTTTCCAAAAAGTCGATAATCTACTTCCCCGAAAAGTCGATAATCTACTTTCCCGAAAAGTAGATACAATAGTCTACTTTTCGGGAAAGTAGATAACCAACTTTCCCGGAAAGTAGATATTTCCCATTTTTTATGATACAAATTTCCCGTTTTCTATGATAATCTACTTCGCAAAATTCGGTAAAATTTTCCAAAAAGTCGATAATCTACTTCCCCGAAAAGTCGATAATCTACTTTCTCGAAAAGTAGATATAATAGTCTACTTTTCGGGAAAGTAGATAACCAACTTTCCCGGAAAGTAGATATTTCCCATTTTTTATGATACAAATTTCCCGTTTGCTATGATAATCTACTTCGCAAAATTCGGTAAAATTTTCCAAAAAGTTGATAATCTACTTCCCCGAAAAGTCGATAATCTAATTTTCCCGAAAAGTAGATACAATAGTCTACTTTTCGGGAAAGTAGATAACCAACTTTCGCGGAAAGTAGATATTTCCCATTTTCTATGATACAAATTTCCCGTTTTCTATGATAATCTACTTTGCAAAATTCGGTAAAATTTTCCAAAAAGTCGATAATCTACTTCCCCGAAAAGTCGATAATCTACTTTCCCGAAAAGTAGATACAATAGTCTACTTTTCGGGAAAGTAGATAACCAACTTTCCCGGAAAGTAGATATTTCCCATTTTTTATGATACAAATTTCCCGTTTTCTATGATAATCTACTTCGCAAAATTCGGTAAAATTTTCCAAAAAGTCGATAATCTACTTCCCCGAAAAGTCGATAATCTACTTTCCCGAAAAGTAGATACAATAGTCTACTTTTCGGGAAAGTAGATACAATAGTCTACTTTTCGGGAAAGTAGATAACCAACTTTCCCGGAAAGTAGATATTTCCCATTTTTTATGATACAAATTTCCCGTTTTTTATGATAATCTACTTCGCAAAATTCGATAAAATTTTCCAAAAAGTCGATAATCTACTTCCCCGAAAAGTCGATAATCTACTTTCCCGAAAAGTAGATACAATAGTCTACTTTTCGGGAAAGTAGATAACCAACTTTCCCGGAAAGTAGATATTTCCCATTTTTTATGATACAAATTTCCCGTTTTCTATGATAATCTACTTCGCAAAATTCGGTAAAATTTTCCAAAAAGTCGATAATTTACTTCCCCAAGAAGTCGATAATCTACTTTCCCGGAAAGTAGATACAATCGTCTACTTTTCGGGAAAGTAGATAACCAACTTTCCCGGAAAGTAGATATTTCCCATTTTTTATGATACAAATTTCCCGTTTTCTATGATAATCTACTTCGCAAAATTCGTTAAAATTTTCCAAAAAGTTGATAATCTACTTCCCCGAAAAGTCGATAATCTACTTTCCCGAAAAGTAGATACAATAGTCTACTTTTCGGGAAAGTAGATAACCAACTTTCCCGGAAAGTAGATATTTCCCATTTTTCATGATACAAATTTCCCGTTTTCTATGATAATCTACTTCGCAAAATTCGGTAAAATTTTCCAAAAAGTCGATAATCTACTTCCCCGAAAAGTCGATAATCTACTTTCCCGAAAAGTAGATATAATAGTCTACTTTTCGGGAAAGTAGATAACCAACTTTCCCGGAAAGTAGATATTTCCCATTTTTTATGATACAAATTTCCCGTTTTCTATGATAATCTACTTCGCAAAATTCGGTAAAATTTTCCAAAAAGTAGATTATCTACTTCCCCGAAAAGTCGATAATCTACTTTCCCGAAAAGTAGATACAATAGTCTACTTTTCGGGAAAGTAGATTATCGACTTTTCGGGGAAGTAGATTATCGACTTTTTGGAAAATTTTACCGAATTTTGTGAAGTAGATTATCATAGAAAACGGGAAATTTGTATCATAAAAAATGGGAAATATCTACTTTCCGGGAAAGTTGGTTATCTACTTTCCCGAAAAGTAGACTATTGTATCTACTTTTCGGGAAAGTATATTATCGACTTTTCGGGGAAGTAGATTATCTACTTCCCCGAAAAGTCGATAATCTACTTTCTCGAAAAGTAGATATAATAGTCTACTTTTCGGGAAAGTAGATAACCAACTTTCCCGGAAAGTAGATATTTCCCATTTTTTATGATACAAATTTCCCGTTTGCTATGATAATCTACTTCGCAAAATTCGGTAAAATTTTCCAAAAAGTAGATTATCTACTTCCCCGAAAAGTCGATAATCTACTTTCCCGAAAAGTAGATACAATAGTCTACTTTTCGGGAAAGTAGATAACCAACTTTCCCGGAAAGTAGATATTTCCCATTTTCTATGATACAAATTTCCCGTTTTCTATGATAATCTACTTCGCAAAATTCGGTAAAATTTTCCAAAAAGTCGATAATCTACTTCCCCGAAAAGTCGATAATCTACTTTCCCGAAAAGTAGATACAATAGTCTACTTTTCGGGAAAGTAGATAACCAACTTTCCCGGAAAGTAGATATTTCCCATTTTTTATGATACAAATTTCCCGTTTTCTATGATAATCTACTTCGCAAAATTCGGTAAAATTTTCCAAAAAGTCGATAATCTACTTCCCCGAAAAGTCGATAATCTACTTTCTCGAAAAGTAGATATAATAGTCTACTTTTCGGGAAAGTAGATAACCAACTTTCCCGGAAAGTAGATATTTCCCATTTTTTATGATACAAATTTCCCGTTTGCTATGATAATCTACTTCGCAAAATTCGGTAAAATTTTCCAAAAAGTTGATAATCTACTTCCCCGAAAAGTCGATAATCTAATTTTCCCGAAAAGTAGATACAATAGTCTACTTTTCGGGAAAGTAGATAACCAACTTTCGCGGAAAGTAGATATTTCCCATTTTCTATGATACAAATTTCCCGTTTTCTATGATAATCTACTTTGCAAAATTCGGTAAAATTTTCCAAAAAGTCGATAATCTACTTCCCCGAAAAGTCGATAATCTACTTTCCCGAAAAGTAGATACAATAGTCTACTTTTCGGGAAAGTAGATAACCAACTTTCCCGGAAAGTAGATATTTCCCATTTTTTATGATACAAATTTCCCGTTTTCTATGATAATCTACTTCGCAAAATTCGGTAAAATTTTCCAAAAAGTCGATAATCTACTTCCCCGAAAAGTCGATAATCTACTTTCCCGAAAAGTAGATACAATAGTCTACTTTTCGGGAAAGTAGATACAATAGTCTACTTTTCGGGAAAGTAGATAACCAACTTTCCCGGAAAGTAGATATTTCCCATTTTTTATGATACAAATTTCCCGTTTTTTATGATAATCTACTTCGCAAAATTCGATAAAATTTTCCAAAAAGTCGATAATCTACTTCCCCGAAAAGTCGATAATCTACTTTCCCGAAAAGTAGATACAATAGTCTACTTTTCGGGAAAGTAGATAACCAACTTTCCCGGAAAGTAGATATTTCCCATTTTTTATGATACAAATTTCCCGTTTTCTATGATAATCTACTTCGCAAAATTCGGTAAAATTTTCCAAAAAGTCGATAATTTACTTCCCCAAGAAGTCGATAATCTACTTTCCCGGAAAGTAGATACAATCGTCTACTTTTCGGGAAAGTAGATAACCAACTTTCCCGGAAAGTAGATATTTCCCATTTTTTATGATACAAATTTCCCGTTTTCTATGATAATCTACTTCGCAAAATTCGTTAAAATTTTCCAAAAAGTTGATAATCTACTTCCCCGAAAAGTCGATAATCTACTTTCCCGAAAAGTAGATACAATAGTCTACTTTTCGGGAAAGTAGATAACCAACTTTCCCGGAAAGTAGATATTTCCCATTTTTCATGATACAAATTTCCCGTTTTCTATGATAATCTACTTCGCAAAATTCGGTAAAATTTTCCAAAAAGTCGATAATCTACTTCCCCGAAAAGTCGATAATCTACTTTCCCGAAAAGTAGATATAATAGTCTACTTTTCGGGAAAGTAGATAACCAACTTTCCCGGAAAGTAGATATTTCCCATTTTTTATGATACAAATTTCCCGTTTTCTATGATAATCTACTTCGCAAAATTCGGTAAAATTTTCCAAAAAGTTGATAATCTACTTCCCCGAAAAGTCGATAATCTACTTTCCCGAAAAGTAGATACAATAGTCTACTTTTCGGGAAAGTAGATAACCAACTTTCCCGGAAAGTAGATATTTCCCATTTTCTATGATACAAATTTCCCGTTTTCTATGATAATCTACTTTGCAAAATTCGGTAAAATTTTCCAAAAAGTCGATAATCTACTTCCCCGAAAAGTCGATAATCTACTTTCCCGAAAAGTAGATACAATAGTCTACTTTTCGGGAAAGTAGATAACCAACTTTCCCGGAAAGTAGATATTTCCCATTTTTTATGATACAAATTTCCCGTTTTCTATGATAATCTACTTCGCAAAATTCGGTAAAATTTTCCAAAAAGTCGATAATCTACTTCCCCGAAAAGTCGATAATCTACTTTCCCGAAAAGTAGATATAATAGTCTACTTTTCGGGAAAGTAGATAACCAACTTTCCCGGAAAGTAGATATTTCCCATTTTTTATGATGCAAATTTCCCGTTTTCTATGATAATCTACTTCGCAAAATTCGGTAAAATTTTCCAAAAAGTTGATAATCTACTTCCCCGAAAAGTCGATAATCTACTTTCCCGAAAAGTAGATACAATAGTCTACTTTTCGGGAAAGTAGATACAATAGTCTACTTTTCGGGAAAGTAGATAACCAACTTTCCCGGAAAGTAGATATTTCCCATTTTTTATGATACAAATTTCCCGTTTTTTATGATAATCTACTTCGCAAAATTCGATAAAATTTTCCAAAAAGTCGATAATCTACTTCCCCGAAAAGTCGATAATCTACTTTCCCGAAAAGTAGATACAATAGTCTACTTTTCGGGAAAGTAGATAACCAACTTTCCCGGAAAGTAGATATTTCCCATTTTTTATGATACAAATTTCCCGTTTTCTATGATAATCTACTTCGCAAAATTCGGTAAAATTTTCCAAAAAGTCGATAATTTACTTCCCCAAGAAGTCGATAATCTACTTTCCCGGAAAGTAGATACAATCGTCTACTTTTCGGGAAAGTAGATAACCAACTTTCCCGGAAAGTAGATATTTCCCATTTTTTATGATACAAATTTCCCGTTTTCTATGATAATCTACTTCGCAAAATTCGGTAAAATTTTCCAAAAAGTTGATAATCTACTTCCCCGAAAAGTCGATAATCTACTTTCCCGAAAAGTAGATACAATAGTCTACTTTTCGGGAAAGTAGATACAATAGTCTACGTTTCGGGAAAGTAGATAACCAACTTTCCCGGAAAGTAGATATTTCCCATTTTTTATGATACAAATTTCCCATTTTCTATGATAATCTACTTCGCAAAATTCGGTAAAATTTTCCAAAAAGTCGATAATCTACTTCCCCGAAAAGTCGATAATCTACTTTCCCGAAAAGTAGATACAATAGTCTACTTTTCGGGAAAGTAGATAACCAACTTTCCCGGAAAGTAGATATTTCCCATTTTTTATGATACAAATTTCCCGTTTTCTATGATAATCTACTTCGCAAAATTCGGTAAAATTTTCCAAAAAGTCGATAATCTACTTCCCCGAAAAGTCGATAATCTACTTTCCCGAAAAGTAGATACAATAGTCTACTTTTCGGGAAAGTAGATAACCAACTTTCCCGGAAAGTAGATATTTCCCATTTTTTATGATACAAATTTCCCGTTTTCTATGATAATCTACTTCGCAAAATTCGGTAAAATGTTCCAAAAAGTCGATAATCTACTTCCCCGAAAAGTCGATAATCTACTTTCCCGAAAAGTAGATACAATAGTCTACTTTTCGGGAAAGTAGATAACCAACTTTCCCGGAAAGTAGATATTTCCCATTTTCTATGATACAAATTTCCCGTTTTCTGTGATAATCTACTTCGCAAAATTCGGTAAAATTTTCCAAAAAGTCGATAATCTACTTCCCCGAAAAGTCGATAATCTACTTTCCCGAAAAGTAGATACAATAGTCTACTTTTCGGGAAAGTAGATAACCAACTTTCCCGGAAAGTAGATATTTCCCATTTTTTATGATACAAATTTCCCGTTTTCTATGATAATCTACTTCGCAAAATTCGGTAAAATTTTCCAAAAAGTCGATAATCTACTTCCCCGAAAAGTCGATAATCTACTTTCCCGAAAAGTAGATATAATAGTCTACTTTTCGGGAAAGTAGATAACCAACTTTCCCGGAAAGTAGATATTTCCCATTTTTTATGATACAAATTTCCCGTTTTCTATGATAATCTACTTCGCAAAATTCGGTAAAATTTTCCAAAAAGTTGATAATCTACTTCCCCGAAAAGTCGATAATCTACTTTCCCGAAAAGTAGATACAATAGTCTACTTTTCGGGAAAGTAGATAACCAACTTTCCCGGAAAGTAGATATTTCCCATTTTCTATGATACAAATTTCCCGTTTTCTATGATAATCTACTTTGCAAAATTCGGTAAAATTTTCCAAAAAGTCGATAATCTACTTCCCCGAAAAGTCGATAATCTACTTTCCCGAAAAGTAGATACAATAGTCTACTTTTCGGGAAAGTAGATAACCAACTTTCCCGGAAAGTAGATATGTCCCATTTTTTATGATACAAATTTCCCGTTTTCTATGATAATCTACTTCGCAAAATTCGGTAAAATTTTCCAAAAAGTCGATAATCTACTTCCCCGAAAAGTCGATAATCTACTTTCCCGAAAAGTAGATATAGTAGTCTACTTTTCGGGAAAGTAGATAACCAACTTTCCCGGAAAGTAGATATTTCCGATTTTTTATGATGCAAATTTCCCGTTTTCTATGATAATCTACTTCGCAAAATTCGGTAAAATTTTCCAAAAAGTTGATAATCTACTTCCCCGAAAAGTCGATAATCTACTTTCCCGAAAAGTAGATACAATAGTCTACTTTTCGGGAAAGTAGATACAATAGTCTACTTTTCGGGAAAGTAGATAACCAACTTTCCCGGAAAGTAGATATTTCCCATTTTTTATGATACAAATTTCCCGTTTTTTATGATAATCTACTTCGCAAAATTCGATAAAATTTTCCAAAAAGTCGATAATCTACTTCCCCGAAAAGTCGATAATCTACTTTCCCGAAAAGTAGATACAATAGTCTACTTTTCGGGAAAGTAGATAACCAACTTTCCCGGAAAGTAGATATTTCCCATTTTTTATGATACAAATTTCCCGTTTTCTATGATAATCTACTTCGCAAAATTCGGTAAAATTTTCCAAAAAGTCGATAATTTACTTCCCCAAGAAGTCGATAATCTACTTTCCCGGAAAGTAGATACAATCGTCTACTTTTCGGGAAAGTAGATAACCAACTTTCCCGGAAAGTAGATATTTCCCATTTTTTATGATACAAATTTCCCGTTTTCTATGATAATCTACTTCGCAAAATTCGGTAAAATTTTCCAAAAAGTTGATAATCTACTTCCCCGAAAAGTCGATAATCTACTTTCCCGAAAAGTAGATACAATAGTCTACTTTTCGGGAAAGTAGATACAATAGTCTACGTTTCGGGAAAGTAGATAACCAACTTTCCCGGAAAGTAGATATTTCCCATTTTTTATGATACAAATTTCCCGTTTTCTATGATAATCTACTTCGCAAAATTCGGTAAAATTTTCCAAAAAGTCGATAATCTACTTCCCCGAAAAGTCGATAATCTACTTTCCCGAAAAGTAGATACAATAGTCTACTTTTCGGGAAAGTAGATAACCAACTTTCCCGGAAAGTAGATATTTCCCATTTTTTATGATACAAATTTCCCGTTTTCTATGATAATCTACTTCGCAAAATTCGGTAAAATGTTCCAAAAAGTCGATAATCTACTTCCCCGAAAAGTCGATAATCTACTTTCCCGAAAAGTAGATACAATAGTCTACTTTTCGGGAAAGTAGATAACCAACTTTCCCGGAAAGTAGATATTTCCCATTTTTTATGATACAAATTTCCCGTTTTCTATGATAATCTACTTCGCAAAATTCGGTAAAATTTTCCAAAAAGTCGATAATCTACTTCCCCGAAAAGTCGATAATCTACTTTCCCGAAAAGTAGATATAATAGTCTACTTTTCGGGAAAGTAGATAACCAACTTTCCCGGAAAGTAGATATTTCCCATTTTTTATGATACAAATTTCCCGTTTTCTATGATAATCTACTTCGCAAAATTCGGTAAAATTTTCCAAAAAGTTGATAATCTACTTCCCCGAAAAGTCGATAATCTACTTTCCCGAAAAGTAGATACAATAGTCTACTTTTCGGGAAAGTAGATAACCAACTTTCCCGGAAAGTAGATATTTCCCATTTTCTATGATACAAATTTCCCGTTTTCTATGATAATCTACTTTGCAAAATTCGGTAAAATTTTCCAAAAAGTCGATAATCTACTTCCCCGAAAAGTCGATAATCTACTTTCCCGAAAAGTAGATACAATAGTCTACTTTTCGGGAAAGTAGATAACCAACTTTCCCGGAAAGTAGATATGTCCCATTTTTTATGATACAAATTTCCCGTTTTCTATGATAATCTACTTCGCAAAATTCGGTAAAATTTTCCAAAAAGTCGATAATCTACTTCCCCGAAAAGTCGATAATCTACTTTCCCGAAAAGTAGATATAGTAGTCTACTTTTCGGGAAAGTAGATAACCAACTTTCCCGGAAAGTAGATATTTCCGATTTTTTATGATGCAAATTTCCCGTTTTCTATGATAATCTACTTCGCAAAATTCGGTAAAATTTTCCAAAAAGTTGATAATCTACTTCCCCGAAAAGTCGATAATCTACTTTCCCGAAAAGTAGATACAATAGTCTACTTTTCGGGAAAGTAGATACAATAGTCTACTTTTCGGGAAAGTAGATAACCAACTTTCCCGGAAAGTAGATATTTCCCATTTTTTATGATACAAATTTCCCGTTTTTTATGATAATCTACTTCGCAAAATTCGATAAAATTTTCCAAAAAGTCGATAATCTACTTCCCCGAAAAGTCGATAATCTACTTTCCCGAAAAGTAGATACAATAGTCTACTTTTCGGGAAAGTAGATAACCAACTTTCCCGGAAAGTAGATATTTCCCATTTTTTATGATACAAATTTCCCGTTTTCTATGATAATCTACTTCGCAAAATTCGGTAAAATTTTCCAAAAAGTCGATAATTTACTTCCCCAAGAAGTCGATAATCTACTTTCCCGGAAAGTAGATACAATCGTCTACTTTTCGGGAAAGTAGATAACCAACTTTCCCGGAAAGTAGATATTTCCCATTTTTTATGATACAAATTTCCCGTTTTCTATGATAATCTACTTCGCAAAATTCGGTAAAATTTTCCAAAAAGTTGATAATCTACTTCCCCGAAAAGTCGATAATCTACTTTCCCGAAAAGTAGATACAATAGTCTACTTTTCGGGAAAGTAGATACAATAGTCTACGTTTCGGGAAAGTAGATAACCAACTTTCCCGGAAAGTAGATATTTCCCATTTTTTATGATACAAATTTCCCGTTTTCTATGATAATCTACTTCGCAAAATTCGGTAAAATTTTCCAAAAAGTCGATAATCTACTTCCCCGAAAAGTCGATAATCTACATTCCCGAAAAGTAGATACAATAGTCTACTTTTCGGGAAAGTAGATAACCAACTTTCCCGGAAAGTAGATATTTCCCATTTTTTATGATACAAATTTCCCGTTTTCTATGATAATCTACTTCGCAAAATTCGGTAAAATGTTCCAAAAAGTCGATAATCTACTTCCCCGAAAAGTCGATAATCTACTTTCCCGAAAAGTAGATACAATAGTCTACTTTTCGGGAAAGTAGATAACCAACTTTCCCGGAAAGTAGATATTTCCCATTTTTTATGATACAAATTTCCCGTTTTCTATGATAATCTACTTCGCAAAATTCGGTAAAATGTTCCAAAAAGTCGATAATCTACTTCCCCGAAAAGTCGATAATCTACTTTCCCGAAAAGTAGATATAATAGTCTACTTTTCGGGAAAGTAGATAACCAACTTTCCCGGAAAGTAGATATTTCCCATTTTTTATGATACAAATTTCCCGTTTTCTATGATAATCTACTTCGCAAAATTCGGTAAAATTTTCCAAAAAGTTGATAATCTACTTCCCCGAAAAGTCGATAATCTACTTTCCCGAAAAGTAGATACAATAGTCTACTTTTCGGGAAAGTAGATAACCAACTTTCCCGGAAAGTAGATATTTCCCATTTTCTATGATACAAATTTCCCGTTTTCTATGATAATCTACTTTGCAAAATTCGGTAAAATTTTCCAAAAAGTCGATAATCTACTTCCCCGAAAAGTCGATAATCTACTTTCCCGAAAAGTAGATACAATAGTCTACTTTTCGGGAAAGTAGATAACCAACTTTCCCGGAAAGTAGATATGTCCCATTTTTTATGATACAAATTTCCCGTTTTCTATGATAATCTACTTCGCAAAATTCGGTAAAATTTTCCAAAAAGTCGATAATCTACTTCCCCGAAAAGTCGATAATCTACTTTCCCGAAAAGTAGATATAGTAGTCTACTTTTCGGGAAAGTAGATAACCAACTTTCCCGGAAAGTAGATATTTCCGATTTTTTATGATGCAAATTTCCCGTTTTCTATGATAATCTACTTCGCAAAATTCGGTAAAATTTTCCAAAAAGTTGATAATCTACTTCCCCGAAAAGTCGATAATCTACTTTCCCGAAAAGTAGATACAATAGTCTACTTTTCGGGAAAGTAGATACAATAGTCTACTTTTCGGGAAAGTAGATAACCAACTTTCCCGGAAAGTAGATATTTCCCATTTTTTATGATACAAATTTCCCGTTTTTTATGATAATCTACTTCGCAAAATTCGATAAAATTTTCCAAAAAGTCGATAATCTACTTCCCCGAAAAGTCGATAATCTACTTTCCCGAAAAGTAGATACAATAGTCTACTTTTCGGGAAAGTAGATAACCAACTTTCCCGGAAAGTAGATATTTCCCATTTTTTATGATACAAATTTCCCGTTTTCTATGATAATCTACTTCGCAAAATTCGGTAAAATTTTCCAAAAAGTCGATAATTTACTTCCCCAAGAAGTCGATAATCTACTTTCCCGGAAAGTAGATACAATCGTCTACTTTTCGGGAAAGTAGATAACCAACTTTCCCGGAAAGTAGATATTTCCCATTTTTTATGATACAAATTTCCCGTTTTCTATGATAATCTACTTCGCAAAATTCGGTAAAATTTTCCAAAAAGTTGATAATCTACTTCCCCGAAAAGTCGATAATCTACTTTCCCGAAAAGTAGATACAATAGTCTACTTTTCGGGAAAGTAGATACAATAGTCTACGTTTCGGGAAAGTAGATAACCAACTTTCCCGGAAAGTAGATATTTCCCATTTTTTATGATACAAATTTCCCGTTTTCTATGATAATCTACTTCGCAAAATTCGGTAAAATTTTCCAAAAATTCGATAATCTACTTCCCCGAAAAGTCGATAATCTACTTTCCCGAAAAGTAGATACAATAGTCTACTTTTCGGGAAAGTAGATAACCAACTTTCCCGGAAAGTAGATATTTCCCATTTTTTATGATACAAATTTCCCGTTTTCTATGATAATCTACTTCGCAAAATTCGGTAAAATGTTCCAAAAAGTCGATAATCTACTTCCCCGAAAAGTCGATAATCTACTTTCCCGAAAAGTAGATACAATAGTCTACTTTTCGGGAAAGTAGATAACCAACTTTCCCGGAAAGTAGATATTTCCCATTTTTTATGATACAAATTTCCCGTTTTCTATGATAATCTACTTCGCAAAATTCGGTAAAATTTTCCAAAAAGTCGATAATCTACCTCCCCGAAAAGTCGATAATCTACTTTCCCGAAAAGTAGATACAATAGTCTACTTTTCGTGAAAGTAGATAACCAACTTTCCCGGAAAGTAGATATTTCCCATTTTTTATGATACAAATTTCCCGTTTTCTATGATAATCTACTTCGCAAAATTCGGTAAAATTTTCCAAAAAGTCGATAATCTACTTCCCCGAAAAGTCGATAATCTACTTCCCCGAAAAGTCGATAATCTACTTCCCCAAAAAGTCAGTGGATCAGCGTTTTACCTGCCTCTCATTGAGGCCCGAGTTCGAGTCCCGGCATTTCTCTCTTTTTTTCCTTTTTTTTCTGTTTTAGTTTTTTCGTCAAGGGACATTATTTTCGCTGTGTTATATTCTAAAAGTTAATCAAAAGTGAAATTGGGCCATAAATTTAACGTTTTTAGGTATTTTAACGTATATTCATGTTCGAAGCTTCGAATACTTCAATGAAGCAACAAGATGATTCAATGAAGTTTCGTGACGTCACTCTGAACCCTCATATATAAAGTCTCGACTAACTCATTTTCGTCCCATTCTTCACCGAGCACTCACCGGCTGCAGTTGACAGGCAGGTAAATTTTTTCCCCGACTGTCTACAGTCAAAATAGCCAAGAGAAATGGTTATTCTTTTGGGCAATGCTTAATATACTTAATTATGGCGTAATAAATGGTGATTTAAGTAGAAAAAACACTTGCCAGCCGGTTGTTGCAGTTCACTTGCCTCATAGGGTCGTATCCCCAAGTTTCACTGGGCTCTAAGGCCCATGGTACCTACTTTGCAGCTTAAACAAATACATTAATATGGTTTAGTATTATATTAAGTGGCTCTCTAACGTCTAACCAGTAATTTCTTAATGTTTTAGGCAAATATACCGCCAAATGAGCCATGACACACGAGCCTAAACTATAAGCCGGTGGCGAATAACGAGCGTAAACCATACGTCAGTATTTACGTAATAATTAACCTGTAAGTGAGTACAATGACCAGATTGGGTTAGATAACTGTTTTATTTATTTTTTAATTTCTTGCTTCGAAGCCCAACACACTTATGGCGGAGCCGGGTGGTCATAACTCAATAATTACGCATTTCCCCGAACGTTCATCACCACCACTATTCAGCATTAAAAACTGCGCTGCATTGACTAGATTTAACAAATATATAAGTATTTTTTTGTGGAATTGATATATTTTTTATTGGCTAGTTCTTTGCTTACTCTTTAGCTACGATTTCTGGGAGTTGAAACCATTTATTACGGGTTTTAGCCGGGCGAGGCCAGGTAGGGAGCCGGGCGAGGTAGGGAGCCGAGCGAGGCGAGGTAGGGAGCCGGGCGAAGCGAAGCAAGGTAGGGAGCCGGGCGAAGCGAGGCGAGGTAGGGAGCAGGGCGGGGCGGAGCGAGGTGAGGTAGGGAGCCGGGCGGGGCGGGGCCAGGCCAGGCCAGGCCGGGAGCCGGGCGGGGCCAGGCCGGACGGGGCGAGGCCAGGCCGGACGGGGCGGGGCGAGGCCAGGCCGGGAGCCGGACGGGGCGAGGCGAGGCGAGGCGGGGCGAGGCCGGGAGCCGGGCGGGGAGAGTCGAGGCAAGGCAAGGCAGGGAGCCGGGAGGGTAGGGGCGGGGCGAGGCGAGGCGGAGAGCCGGGCTAGAGGGCGAGACGTTTCAGAATACAATATATATTAAATTCAGTAACATTAAGGGTTCCTGGTAATTTTTTAAAAGTGGACAACCATGGATTTTACCACAGGAAAAACACATTGCTCAACAGCCAAAAAACACCAAAACTAACCTAACAACGAAACGTAACGTAACCTAACCTAACCAAGAGGTTCGTTGGTTGTCTACTTGTATAAAAAATACCGGGTTCCTAAAATATGTACATAAAAACGCCGTTAAAATGTATTGGCAAATAAGGCAACAACCATCTAATTAACCTCAGGGAAATGTTAAAATGTTTGGCTCGCCTGAAGATTCATCCCTCAGCTTATTTCACCTGAAGATCAATTTAACCTTAGCCAATCTACGTATTACAATGTGCGGGAGAATCTTTTATATTTTTCAGATCGAGGAATGACTACAGATCCAACTACAGTACAAAACCTTCTGTTATTGGTGTGGTGCAGTATGAGGTCATAAGTGGTGTGGTACAGTATGTGGGGACAACAGACCACGAGTGTGAGAGGTGAAGGTTCTCACACTACACGACAGTATTCCTTGAGGTCAATTTTAACGTTTTGTGTGAAGGTGTGGGTGGGTGTAGCCTGCTACGATGTCATTTAATGCTTTGTGTGGGTGGGTGTGGCTTGTTGTGGTGTCAAATAACGTTTTGAGAGTGTCGGTGGGTTTGGCTTGTTGTGAGGTGTTGTATACTGGTGGTGGGGGAGGCGTGGTGTATGGGATAGGGTTGTGTGTTCCCACATGAAGGAATTGTACACAAGGTGGCAGGTGGTTGTGGTGAAGTTTGTCATTCAAACCAAGTGCAACCAAGCTGTCGAGGGGGACACTTAAGGGGGCATGACTGAGGGCAGGTCTAGTAAGAGAGCTGTAGTAAACATTGAGTATAGTGCATGAAGCAGTGTAGAGATGTGTAGTACAGTATAGTGTAGCAGTACTGTGTTGGTGAGAAGTAATTTGAGTAAACTAATGTGTGAGGTAATGATTTATGTCAACAGTTGGGGACAGTTTAAGTACATGAGGTCTAGTGGTAGATGGAAGTTGCAAGTTTAATTTTAATTCTATATAAATTACAACTTTAAACATGTTGCAGGTGATAGCTGACGTAATTGAAGGCCAATGGATAAGTGACAGAACTTTGAGCAAGATTTATCACCCAGCATGTTACTTCAGCCTCATCAGTTAAGTTACTTGTATATCTTAGCTATTATGGTCATCCCATAAACCACTCAACACTGGGCAGTGGAGTGGGTGTGTGTGTTTGTGGGGCCTGGCTGACTGTGTTTGGGGCCTAATAGGTCTGTGTGTGGACCTAGTGATCAGTGTGTGGGGTCTGGCAGACACTGTTGGAGGGCTCTGGAGGACTGTGCGTGTTGGAGAGCTCTGGAGGACTGCGTGTTGGAGGGCTGTGTAGGACTGACCATAGACAGACTGATGTTTAGAGTAAAATTAATATTAGTTGTATTGACAGTATAAATAAACAGGACTACATTCATATTAGAGAAAATTAGTAGTAGTAGTAAACATAGCAAGTAGAGAAAGTTGTTGTGGGCGGGTTTCAACTAACTTTACTAACCTAACCTAATAAACTATTCCGAAACATAAATTGTGTATTTCACTAGCCACTTTTGTTAACTGATCATGAATTCAGGAAGTTAATTTTGAAGTTAGGTAAAATTGAGACTTGTGTAAATTATTAAAGTGATAACTTGTGTACAGTTGGACACAGTTTAAGTACATGTGGTCTAGTGGTAGATATATATTGTATGAAACATTCATTCTACATAAATTACAACTTTAAACATGTTGCAGGTGACAGCTGATGTACTTGAAGGCCAATGGAGAAGTGACAGAACCTTAAGCAAGATTTATCACTCAGCATGTTACTTCAGCCTCATCAGTTAAGTTACTTGTATATCTTGGCTATTATGGTCATGCCATAAACCACTCGACACTGTGTGGGGGGCGCTTGTCTGCCAGGGTGCGTTGGAGGGCTGTGGCGGACTGAGTGGACTGACTGTAAGCAGATTGATCTTAAGAGTAAATTAATTAGTTGTAGGGACAGTATAAATATACAGGACTACATGCCTCTTAGTTACCAGAGAAAATTAGTAGTACATTAGTGTAGTTGTAAATACAGCAAGTAAAGCAAGTTGATGCAGGTGGGTTTCAACTAGCATTACTGACCTAACCATCCAAACTTAGATTAGACATAACTAACCTACACTGAACCATATCGGTGATAAATTATTGTACAGTAAATTAATATAGATAAAATGATTTAAGAACATCAATTTAAACTACAGTATCTAATTATCCACTTACGTTAACGGATCATGATTGAAAGTTTATTTTGAATTTAGGTAAAATTGAGACTTGTAAATTATTAAAAATTGTTAACTTGTGTATAGTTAGGGACAGCTTAATTACTGTACATGTGCCCTAGTTATACATGGAAATTTAATGTTTAATGTCTATTCTACATTAATTACAACTGTAAACATGTTGTAGGTGGCAGCTGATGTACTTGAAGGCCAATGGAGAAGTGACAGAACTTTGAGCAAGATTTATCACTCAGCATGTTACTTCAGCCTCATCAGTTAAGTTACTTGTATATCTTAGCTATTATGGTTATCCCATAAACCACTCCACACTGTGCTCCAACACTGGGCATTGGTGTGTGTGATGGAAGGCTCTGGAGGACTGTGTGATGGAAGGCTCTGGAGGACTGTGTGATGGAAGGCTTTGGAGGACTGTGTGATGGAAGGCTCTGGAGGACTGCATGTGGACTGACTAGTAATAATAGTTGTACTGACAGTACGTATAAATATACAGGACTACATGCCTATTGGTTGGAGAAAATTAGTAGTAGTGTAGTTGTAAATGTAACCAGAAAAGCAAGTTGTTGTGGTTGGGTTTCAACTAACTTTACTAACGTAACTTAACTTAACCAACCTAACTTTGATTAAATGCACCTAAACTAGACTGAAGCAAAATAGTACTAGTTATCTATTATACAGTAAATATATTAAGTAAAACTTTTTGAGGAACAAAAATTCAATGTATTTCACTTGCCACTATGTTAACTGATCATGAATTCAGAAAGTTAATTTTGAAGTTAGATAAAATTGAGACTAATGTAAATTAATTATTAGTGATAACTTTTGTACAGTTGGACACAGTTTAAGTACATGTGGTCTAGTGGTAGATATATATTGTATGAAACATTCATTCTACATAAATTACAACTGTAAACATGTTGCAGGTGACAGCTGATGTACTTGAAGGCCAATGGAGAAGTGACAGAACCTTAAGCAAGATTTATCACCCAGCATGTTACTTCAGCCTCATCAGTTAAGTTACTTATATATATCTTAGCTATCATGGTCATGCCATAAACCACTCCACACTGTGCTCCTACGCTGGGTAGTGGGGGTGCTTGTCTGACACGGTGTGTTGGAGGGCTGTGGCTGACTGTGTTGGAGGACTGTGGACTTGACACTGTAGAGACTAATATTAGAGTAAATTAATATTAGTTGTAGTGACAGTATAAATATACAGGACTACATGCCTATTGGTTATTAGAGAAAATTAGTAGTAGTGTACAGTAGTTGTAAATGTAACCAGTAAAGTAAGTTGTAGTGGGTGGGTTTCAACTAACTTTACTAACCTAACTTAACCTGCCTAACTTAGATTAAACGTAACTAACCTAGAATGAACCAAATCGGTATTAAGCTATCTATTATACAGAAACATTTTTTATCTAATATATTTGAAGTATCTTAATTCAAACTATTTTAGGAGTCACTTCCGTTTATTGATCATGAATACAAAGTTAATTTTCAAGTCGGATAAAATTGAGACTTTTGTAAATTACTAAAATTTGTTAACTTGAGTACAGTTGGAGTCTGTTTAAGTACCTGTGGTCTAGTGGTAGAAGGATATTGTATGTTTAACCTTTATTCTACATAAATAACTTTAAATATATTGCAGGTGACAGATGATGTACTTGAAGGCCAACATAAAGGAAGTGACAGAACCAACTTTGAGCAAGATGTAACACACCACATGTTAATACAGCCTCCCCAGTTAAGTTACCTATGTCTTTGTATGGCTACCCTGAAAACCACCGAATGTTGGAATGAAAATGAGTGACTTGCTTTGAGAAGGGTTGGGAAGAAGAAACATTGGGCAGTGGAGGGACGCTCGTACGTTGGGCGGTGGAGGGGCGCTCGTACGTAGGGCGGTGGAGGGACGCTCGTGCGTTGGGCAGTGCAGGGGCGCTTGTGCACGGGCAGTGGGTGTGCTCATACAATGGTTAATAGTGAATGTTATAAACTTATGAGTACAGTGGCATGTACTGTGTAGGAATGTTGTGGATGATGCCCGTGAGAAGACTGCTGCAGCCATAAGAGCAGGAAGGCTGGTGCTCACATGTAAGGTGTTACAGGAAGGTGCTACAGTGTATGGATATATGTAAGGATGCAAGAAATTTTGGGGTAAATGTTGTGTATTGGCAATGATACATTAATGTTAATTAAGATTAATCCAAATTCAAAATGTTATTACTGGTGGTTGGTGTTCAAGATCCATGTACCAGATATGAAAGCCAGATGACCTCAGCAACTGTTCTCTACTGTACTGTCAACCATCCCACACCTTCATGACTACCACCTTATTAACCACAAATTTATTTATTCAATTAAGAATTGAGAATATTTAAAAGTACAGTAAAGTAATATTTAAGAACGTATAAGTAAGCCTTGAGTCGAGCCACGCATTAAAAAAGGTAGATATATTGTGTAATGGTTGGCACTTGTATTGAGAAACAGAATATAATGTTGGCTCATTGTACAATACTATATGTTCATAATAAAATGAACTGAATAAATTTGACATCTTTTATACTCCGATTTGGAAAAAGTAGAATAAAAATGATCTTGTAAACTGAAAGTGAGGTGTAAAGTATATGGATCCTCTGTGATGCCAACATGATAGCCTATGTATACTTATCACTAATTGACATCCAAGTGCCAGCCTATGTAGAACTGTTACAAACAAATGCCCATGTAGTGACCTATTTGGTATGTCAATTTAAAAAGGTGATCACAGGACTGTACCTACAGATGGCATTGTAATCTCATTTCAGTGTACAGTAGCTATTACAAGGTGTACATCATCAAAAATGCATCTTTATGGTGGTGTTAGACAATGACACCTCGGACAACAGGTGTCGGTGTTTGTTGAAATTCATCGGCCATGTCCGTAAATATAACGTTTTGATTCTGTATACATACTATTATTTTGAAAGGAATGTATACAAAGTACATTAAAGTAAAGTATAGTAGGGATTTTACTTAAGGAATCTGGACACTGCACACCAATTGTTGAATGGAACTCCGTTTTGCCTTAAATTAAGAGATTGTAAAATTATATTTCAGATTTTAAATTTACTGTGTACAACACACAATGAAAATTAACTTGGTTGTACAAAAAGCTACAGACTTTGAAATCCAATGGTCATGTTTAATGATTTGAAATAAAAATAACTTGATATTTGACATAAGTACAGTGGTTGTATGTATCGCAAAACTGTCCTGGGGCCCAAATTCCAGCCTGGGGCAGATGAGAGAAAGGTGTTGAACGGTGTAAACCTAGCAAATATCACACCCCACCTACCTGCCCAAAATGATAGTAAATTGACAAGTGATGAATACTAAATAGACTTGGTCACTTGGATAAATTTATACTGGTTTCTACTGTACCTGGTCAAAATTATTTGCAAAGCACAAGACTTCCATTATTATATCAAACTAAATCTTATGTATGACCAAAACCTGACAAAAGATAGACAAAATCATTAAGGTCTAGTGTAATAAACTAACCTTTAGTGGAGTCCATTATAAAAGTTGAATTGGGAAATACTTGATAGCCGTGATGACGCCTCCATCACTGAATTTTTCTGCGCAGAAGAAAAAGTTGGTATAGTGGTAATGTTTTTTCTCGAGCTGTGAGAAAAATGCTATCTAGTGTGACGTTCCCAACCATTGCAAGTTCTCTGATTTCCTCCTACACTAATACTAGATAATGAAGGTTTTAATTGATAACAAAAGACTACCTGAATGTCTTGTAAACGTAAGTACCTAGACAGCACAAGTATGACACCAAGATCAATCAGGCAATTTGACAAGTTGTTCTGTAATCTTTCTGCATCGAACTTCTGGACTATTATTGCAAACTTATGTATAGTGTGTAACAAAAACGAAAATAAGCACTATACAATTCCTTTTATTTTTTCAAGATTTCCTGTCTACAAAACCTAATATACTGTATACTACATGTTTAGTCTTGCAGTATTAAACATGGCCTCAAAACAAGAGTTTACCATTAACTCTCATTATTCGATACTATCCATCTATAAAAAGCTAAATTATTACGTTGCTGGTCTTGGTAAATATAGTGAACATGGTCTTGATATAAGTTACTGTACCTTGTGTTATAAATTGCTCTGAAAAGAAAGATTATGAAGTGATCATGCAACACTGCAGTAGCCCTCCTCCTTTATCCGGGCTGGGGACCGGCATGTTCAGTTGAACAAGGCGGAGTTACTACTGTGCATCTACTTCTAACTATGGTGCTGTTACTACAAGTATTACAAAAATAAGGTTTACCTTTACCACCTCCAGGCAGCACCTCACTGTGGTCCACAGTCAGCCACACAAACCTACAAAACAAAGTTTTAGACAATGTTCATAAATACCTTACATATTGTCACAAGTACTTTACCTGTTTGGTGGTGTTCTTGTCCTGCCAGACGTTCACCACAGCCAGTCAACCATTCACCTGAGCCAGCCAGCCAGCAGTCCACCTGTGTGGACAGGAGAGAGGGAGTGTGGATGGGAGGAAGGGTGTGGGGATGGGAGGTTGGGTGTGTGGACAGGAGAGAGGGCGTGTGGGTGGGAGGTTGGGTGTGTGGATGGGAGGAAGGGCGTGTGGGACGGTGTGTGGATACGAGGAAGGGCGTGTGGATGGGAGGACCTCCCATCCACACACACACACACTTACTTCCATGCAGACAACTTCCCTCCCTCCCAGCCACCGAACTCTCTCACCCAGTCAACCCTCCCCCTCACCCACCCACCCAACCCTCCCAGGAAGGGAATTACCATAAAATAACATCTCAAAGCAGTTAGAATATATCCTTAAGTCTGTACTGTACTCAATTTGCGTTCATTACTTTTTAATTTCTTTTTGGCAAGAACAATTTGTTTGAGGAAGGTACTACTGTATACTATACTTACATTTTAAATTCAAGGCCAGTACCACTGAAGACCGTACTGTGGCGTGCAAGAAGGTTCTTGTTGGGTCTCCCAGCGCCACAATCTCTCTAGGACGCTGAACAGTGATTGTGACAGCAGTACAAGGGTCACTGCTGTTGTCTGGTGATTCACATGAAGTTGACACTGTGAAGAAAGTGAAAGTCAAAACATCACGGTATTTGATAATTGATAGTCATCATCATAGGACTTTTCCCTGATGATAGCTGTGGTATCAAGCAGCTCTTGAAAACAGACAAAATATACCAACCCAACCAAAACTACTGAACCCAATTTACAACAATTTAGTCAAGTGTTGGTTGGTTAAATTTCCACAGATCTTTAAAAGTGCAGAGCCAAGACCCTCAAAGGTAAAAATATATAGGCTATATCATTATATAATGTAAGACTCTGCATGTAGGGTACAACAACCTTAACCACAACTATTGTGTTAACACTCATGGACACTGTTGACAAGGAAAAGATCTAGGCATTGTGATAAACCAATCACTGAAGGCGGCACAAGTGAGGCACCAATGAAAAAAGCTAACCTAGATTTAAGAATTTTGAGTCGTACCTTCAAATATAAAAGTAAAAAAAAGGCTCCTTCAACCTTATAAGTATCACGTAGGTCCCCATCTGAATTACTGTATTAAGGCACAGAAACTTTACCTCTAGAAAGACTTAACATTCATATAAATGGTGCAACACAGAGCGACTAAGATGATTCCTCAACTACATCATCTCGATTATCCACGTAGACTGAGTGCCTAGGGACTAACAACTCTTCAGACAAGACACAATATGGTCGGTCCGAGTAATTACCTAAATGTGGCCGCAATGAAGTCAAATGATGGTCGTACAAGCGTAAATCGGGCAGTGAATCACTTCTCGATTATTGTTTGGTGTCATAAAGTCACAAAAAATCGGTAAACTTAATTTAATCTGAGTTGTGTTAGGTTAGGTTAGGTACATGCACTCGATCTATTAACTCAGATTAAATTAAGTTTACCAATTTTTTGGTGACTTCGTGACACCAAATACTAGTTGAGAAGTGATTGGCGGTCCGATTTATTCATGTAGGACCATTATTTGGCTTCATTGCGGCTACATTTGGGTAATTACTCGCTCCCTCGGTACACGCACACACCATCTTCACCAACATTTCCATTTGATGACGGAATAAAACTCTCAGTAACTACTTGTAGGGTTGGCAAACAACCATGGCGGTGGTTGACCAACTTTAACAAGTAACATCACATGTAACTTAATATGGAAATAAAATACTTAAAATTTACTCACCACAGAGGCCAGTAGCGACACAACCTTGTGTCTAAATAGCATAATATGAAAAATAAAAATACTTATTTAGTCAACACAGAGCAGCTCGTAGCGACACAACCTTCCCTCACGGCGTCACTCAGACAAATGCTTGACTAGTGACGTCACGATCAGGGACTATCTAATAAGGAAGAAATACTGGAAATCAAGGACAAAGACTATAAGAGAGACGGGAAAGCGTCTACCTTTACCGATAAGAAAACGTGAGCCACTGAGCTACTTTTACCGTCATCTTTTGGCAATGCGGCTAACTAAAACCCCGGGGCGCGTGACGGTAGCGTCTTTGTTTCCATGGTAACCAGCTGAGTGACCTGTGTTTCACGTTGCTCTTGTGGGGTTCAGGGTGTTTGGTTCACACTCAGGATGGGATGGAGAGGGGAAACTCACAATGTGCTCTCTATATACATGTTGTATTGGATGTACAGTGCAGCTTGGTGCTGGGAAGGCAGCATGGTTACAAGCGTGATGTAGAGAGAGCTGGTTGGTGAGGATGCTCAGAGGAGGACAGCTTGTGGGTCGCCATGCTCGCCGGCGGGAGAGAGGACCGCCAGGCAGGCGGAGGAGGAGGTGTTGGTGGCTGCGGCTGTAGGTAGAAAAAGCGATCACCACGAGGTCAGGTCTTAAATGGCAGGGGTAGGCGTGGCTTAGCAGTTGACCCCCGCTCCGTGGTGTATGGCGGCGCTGGTTGACCTAGACCACGAGGCATACACTGGGGAATTGGTGGGGTCGGCTAGGCAGCGACAAACAGCGTTTGTAGGGGAGAATTCCACTACACTATATATCATTGATCATATAGAATTTACTGTATGATATTGTATGTGTATGTGTGTGTGCACATTAAAGTGTACTGTTGCTTGGCGCGGGGTTATGCAGTGTTTACAGTTCACGTTCGACATCACATGTTCAATTGATTCATGTGTTTTGTTTGTGAACCATTGCAGAAATAATTAATTTAATATTTATGTATACCTGTATATGTAAATTGTAAAATTTTAAATAAAAGAAAAAAAAATGTGTTTTACACCCGCACTCTCTGTTTCCATCACATTCACACCATCAGTTGAAGCGCGGGGTTGCTTGGAAGCTCCTCAGTGATTTTTGCTCACTATTTCTCAAAATTTGTGGTATTAACTGTGAATATGGAAAAGAAGAATACCTCCAAGAAGCGTTCTGGTGATCTCATTCTCGGTGGTGATCGTAAAAGAAAGGCTATAACACTTGAAGGGAAGCTTGATGTTATCAAGCGTTTTGAACGTAAGGAAAGAACACGTGATATTGTGCGTGCAACGGGAATAAAGGAGTCTACTTTACGCACCATTAGAGACAATGCAGGAAAGATTAAAGCAAGCTGTATTGCTGGAAGAAGCTTGAGTGTTCGCAAAAGTGTGAGATCACGGCCAAAGGAACTTGAGGAGATGGAAGGGCTTCTAAGTGTTTGGATAGAAGATCAATTGAAAAGGCGATCTGGGACCAGCTTCCTCACCATTAAAGAGAAAGCCTTATCAATATATGAGGAGCTAAAGAAAAAAGCTGAAAATCCTGCTGATGTGGTTGCCTTTAGTGCTAGTAGCGGATGGTTTTCTGGTTTTAAGAACCGCTATGCGTTTCATAATGTAAAGTTATGTGGTGAAGCAGCCAGTGCCGACGAAGAAAGTGCGCGGGCATTTCCTCCCACTGTAAAGAAATTGATTCAGGAAGAAGGCTACACCTTAGACCAAATTTTTAATTTGGATGAAACGGGTTTATACTGGAAGCGCATGCCAACAAGAACTTACATTTCCAAGAATGAAGCACATGCTCCAGGCTTTAAGGCTGCGAAGGACCGTGTGACAGTGTTGTTGGGTGCAAATGCTAGTGGAGACTTAAAGCTTAAGCCTGTGCTGGTGTATCACTCTGTCAACCCGCGAGCTTTAAAGGGTTACATAAAGTCTACTCTAGGTATTCACTTTAGGTCAAGCAAAAAAGGTTTGATGACGGGACAAATTTTTTCTGATCTTCTTGTGGATGTTTTTGAAAATGTTTTTAAAAGTTATTGCAAGAAGAAGAAAATAGATTTTAAGATTCTCCTCATTTTAGATAATGCGCCAAGCCACCCTCCCACCATTGCTGAGCTTTCTGACAATATCAAAGTGCTCTTTCTACCTCCAAATACAACATCTCTCCTTCAACCAATGGACCAAGGAGTAATAGCAGCCTTCAAAGCCTATTATTTGAGGCGTACATTTAAGAAACTTATTGCAGCTACTGAAGGAAATGATAAGGCCAGTGTTCTTCATTTTTGGAAAAGTTTCAACATCAAACATGCAATTGACATCATTGTGGAGGCCTGGGGCGATGTAAGTAAGGACTGCTTGAACGGAGTTTGGCGGAAGCTTCTCCCAGATTTCATTCATGATTTTAAAGGCTTTGATACATCAGAGGAGCTCCCCAAAATAAAAGAGAATTGTGTTTCTCTTGCAAAGCAAGTTGGCTTTGCTGAAGTGGAAAGTGCTGATGTTGAGGAACTGCTCGAGTCCCACTGTGAAGACCTCTCTACAGCTGATCTACAACAACTTGTTGCTGCTGGGGAAATTGACGATGCCGAAGATGATGAAGTCCAGGATGCAAAACCACGAGAGCTTCCCACTTCTCTTTTGTCTTCTATGCTGAGGGAAGTTGAGAAGCAGTTGCAGCTCTTGGAAGACAATGACTACAATGCAGAAAGGAGCAGGGTTGCAGTTCGTGGTGTTAAATCTTTTTTGGCACCTTACGAACAGCTTCTTTGTGAAAGAAGAAAGATGGCAAAGCAGCAAACATTAGACGTCTTTTTTAAGCCAACCCCCGAGAAGCAGTTTGAAGACACTGAACCACAGCCATCCACTTCTGGAATTAGACGTTTTTTTCGTCCCTCCCATGCAACCAAAACTGCACCTGATGAGGATGATACAGTACTGACGATGACAACTATGAACTGTCTGCATGACTCCTCAACCTCAAATCACCCTTCTCCCCCATCAAGTTACTGTATATTCAAATTTTTTCAAGGTAAAGTGTAACATTTATTGTATGATTTCATTATTAGATATGAATGTAACATTTATTTAGACTATGCTATCCTTTGTGTTAGGCTAACTACTAAATTTTTTTCTATTTCAAGTAATCTGCACCTAACCCTATTTTCTCCATAAGCCCTGTTATTTCTATTGCGCGAATTTCTACAACTCGAGGTTTTACAAGAACAACTATCGCTTTATGGCAGATCTGACTATAGTAATATTGGTGGTAATTTTATCTATTAAAATACTCGAAAAATAGAAATTTACGACAGATGCTATAGAAGAAAAGTGTCTTAGACTAGTCCGAATTATGCAAAAAACTTATTTTTTGTGGATGAGTCGAAACCTGGCTACTATGAATCTCGTGAATTTTATAGTTGCAGTCGGTTGTTTTGACAATTCTAAGACACTTTTCTTCTATGGCATTTCTGGCACAAATACATTTAAGAGGGATATTTAACACTTTATAATGTATGTTCATAAGTGGTAGTACATACCCAGAAGCATTGAATGGCTGTTGAACCCTGGTAAGAGTAGGTTAGGTTAGATTCAAAATCGGTTTTCCAGTGGGGTTTTTTTGTGTGTGTGTTTTGAGCACTTTTTACTTCAATTTTTACAGCAAATCTTAAGATTCTGAGATGGGGGTGGGAGCATATCTCAAAAACTCTTAATTTGTGACAGAAATGGTTTGGTTAGTAACCTAACCTAAGCTATCAAGTTGTTGTAAGATTGTTAATGGACTACTTGATGAAATTTGTGTGAAAAAGTGTTGGTGACCTTGTTCTGACCCATCTTATTGCCCAAAGCACGTTCTTGAATGACCCCGCCCCACACAAGCGTATGGTGCCCATTGGCTGGGCACACCATAGGGCATGACAACTGAGAATGCTGCCCTTGATTCATGCTGAACTGTATTACAGCATAGTTTATATACTTACCTAATTGTAGACTTGTATGACATTTTTACTTTTATTTTTTCACTTTTATCCTCTTCATCATTGATTGACTCGTTAGCCACTTGGGCGATCGGTCACGTCTCTGTTACTCACTGTTGGCAAGTACTGGGTATTTTTACTTATGAAAATATTATTATATACCTGTAGTACATCTTGACTGTTATATGTCTGGCACTAATTTCTAGAGGGACTCGATCCTGACTGAAGGAAGCAATTGTCAGTCTGAACCAGACTTTATTTGTGGCTCTATATTAAATACCCTGTGCCTACTTGTTCTATATTGCTGCAGCAAGTGTACCAGTTGTGTATATGACTATTAAATGATAATGAAATATAATTCATGCTTTAAGGTACATCCATCAGAAAAGGTATTGCGATCCTTGGGTTCAATGGGAATTGGAATGAACAAGTACGTAGAGATACAGATATATTAGGTTGGCAACTCTGACTATATAAGCTTAATATCCTTTATCATGCAATGTTTTGTGATTTACACTACTGAAATAATACTACGGTAACCCTAATATCGTATCTGCATTGAAATAAATGACCAAGTGCCCTGTAGTGTTTTAATGATGAATAATAGAGATGTACTATTTGTGGCATACAGTAGGAAAGGATTAAGCAGCCCTTTTCCAAATAATATGTATTTAAGAAAGAAAACCAACAGGTAGCAAAAGGTCTGACTGAAAAAAATTAACCAGTTTAATTCAAAGTCTTAGTCTTACAAATATCTATGCCTATTCTCCTTTAGGTAACAGTTACTTGAAACATTATATTAAATTACATAGATTTTGGGTATAAATAATGCAAAATCTTCCCCCTCCACACACGCAAAAAAAAAAAAAAGAGACTTGTGAGGTAATACTACTTTTACTTTTTTAGATTCCCAAAGTAGCTTTCATTAATTTATAAGTTGCCAGTTAGATTAGGTTTACTTCACCCAGGTCACAATGCAAGTTTTAAGACAGGTCCCAAGTTATGTTAAGGCACATTACTCCCGAGTCCCATTTTGTCATTTGAAAATCCTCCTGTATTCTACACAGTCCGTCTAATTGGAAGACTTAAAGGAGTTAACCAAAGCATTTTTCAGCTTCTCTTTTTGTGTAGGGTGAAAATGTATAGCATAGAGTTGTTAATTTATTTATAAAAGCTGCATACAGTATGAGTCATATGCCAAAATTTGGTTGGCATAATGGTGTTTACAGCCATATCATGCACATTTCAAGAAAATATCTAAATCCCTTGCATCAGCTTATGTTTGTCTTTTTAAGCAATAAAAATACTAAAAGCTCTTGCATTTTTTAGGGGCGTTAAATTGTAATTTTATCTATTTGTTCACATATACCGGTACGGTAAAGCTCAACTCTTGTCAAAATGTTTCTAGGGTAAACATTTCATTGTCATAACAATCTTCATTATCTGACCAATACACTGCAGTATCATCCTTTAAAAAATTAGGTCAAATCTGGAAGAAAAAATTACCTCTTGCACTATCAATCAGTTTTTACATGATATAGTTTAGTACAGTATAATATTATACAGTACAGTATATGTACTGTAGTAATTGGTCCTGAAAGCAAAGATAACTTCCCACTACATGGAAATGAAAGAAGTGTAATTTATGTGTGTTCTTATGAATTAATTATTTTATTATAATTTATTTATTTATTTATTTTTGTTTTCAATAATTAGGAGCAGCTCACTCAAAGTTAGGCTGGAACATCCCCAAATGGGTCCAAATAACATAAAATATTGGGAATAATGCTTCTGAAAATAAAGAAACATTGAATGGTTACCTTGATGTTAGTTGTGTGGGGATGGTGCAAGAGACCTTATTAGTTAGTTGGTGTATCTTCCTTGCTTCAGCAACAATGCTGGGAGTGTTTCTTTTATAAACCAGTAATGAAACCATGTGTCTGATACCGTACACAAATTATTAGTACTGTACCGAGTTTATTAAATCATCCCGTTCTTACAGAGAAACCGGCGTCTATCACTCGGAAGATACGAGCCGATAAAAGAAATAATAAAAGACTTGTACGAGAGATAGTCAGAGAATGTGGCCCAGCGATACAGGAGAATCCTGACCAACAAAAGGAATCACTTTTGTACATAAGGTATCATTTGATATTGAATTAATTACCTGTATGTTATTTATGTGTATTTCTTCTACAGGTTGTACCTCTCTAGTCCGGCATTCTGTGGTCCGGAACGATTTTAGTTTGCCCAATAGGTAGATAGGCAGCTTTTTTTTTTTTTAACTTATCTGAATTATTATTATTATTACAGGAGTATTAAATTTTTGCCCCTCAGGCCCCAATGTGGATCAGTGACCTATGCCCGGGTGGGCTATTCCCCGTAAAAAAACAACAACAACAAAGCCGCGGGAAATTAAGGTTTGTTTACATCCGGCAGTTCGGCTGCTCTCTCGCTCTCTGCTTGTCTATACAGAGTAAAACATTTAACCCTTCAATACATATGAGCAGTAAATAAGTGTTGCTTTCATATTCTTATGTAGAGTAATGACGATATGTTTTCACATGTGCACACTTACATACACGCAGTCTCACTTTTTTTTCTTTACCATTAATGGTTAGCTACTTATATTGTTCCATTTATTAACATTAAATAACATTACTTCAAACAACCATATTAATTTTTTTTACATTAATTTTACTACAGCTACAATCAGGGTCTTATTTTCTTCAGTTTTATATGTAGAACCAATCAGTCACTGGTTTTGTAAGCTTTAACAAAAACAATGCCGGCAGCTGTCTCGTCTCCTCGTGTGTTTTAATATTCCACGTATTATTAATAAATTGTATTGTTAATTTTGCACACACAAACATTAATTCAACAAAAGCAAATTCAGAAACATTAATTAAAATATATATGAACAGTAAATAAGTGTTGCTTTCATATTCTTATGTGAAGTAATGACGATATGTTATCACGTGCGCACTTACATACACGATCTCTCTTTTTTTCTTTATCATTATCGTTAGCTACTTCTTTTGTTCCATTTATTAACATTAAATAACATTACTTAAAACAACCATATTAATTTTACTACAGCTACAACCAAGGTCTTATTTTCTTCAGTTTTATATGTAGAACCAGTCAGTCACTGGTTTTTAATCAACGAAAACAATGCTGTCTCATTTCCTTGTGTTTAAATATTCTACATATTAATAAATTGTATTGCTCATTTTGCACACAAACATTAATTCAATAAAAAAGACTTTCAGTCATAAAAAATAATGAATCCTGTGTACATAAGAGAAATGACGCTGTTTACACGATTGTGCACGTCGTCTGAACGTTGGTGGGCCGTTCAAACCGGTCGAAATTCGAGTTTCCGCCGTCAAAATTTTTAATTGTTTTTTTTGTGTTCAAATAGAAAAGGTCGAATTAAAAACTCGCGAAATTTGAGAAGTTACTGTACGACATTTAACCCTTCAATATGTCTTCAAAGAGACCATGAAGCAGAGAAAGTGGTGCTAGTGCTTCCAAGCATAAGCACAAGTCACTATCTATCCAGGAAAAGGGTGAATTTCCATGGTCCGGCACCGGTCAGGTCCCAAGGTTGCCGGACTAGAGAGGTACAACCTGTACTGTATTTCATATTGTAGTTTAGTAATACTGTACAGTAAATGCATTTTAGATGTCCATTTGATATCATCACCTATACAGTAAAATATACATAGGTTTTCCTCCCTTAAGCAGAATGGTTTCATCTGGAGTACACACATATGTATACAGTAGTAGGGTGTGTCATAGGAGGGAAGATCAGCTAAAACTAATGGCCCATCACTTTTTTGGTAGATTTTAGTGTATATAAACAGAAAATAATTTCAGTTTCAATATTTTGCAACCTTTTGGTAGGTAAATTTTAGCGTGAAATTTATCGAAAATCTAACGTACAGCTGCATTAGTGCATTACAATTAAATAGTGAACATTCTTTAACAACCCAACTAACAATATTTTTTCTGTTTCAGATTCTGATGCATTTATAAGTTGATAATATTTGCGATGGCTGCTTGTGTCAGGACGAGGAACCAAAAATCCAGCCATCTCAGTCACTATCTTGGGTCTGGGAGAGAGCTCCTGAAGTCGGAGTTGCCTACATTGAGAGATGCTTTGAGATACGGTGTTTTAATCAGGCAAATCAGTGAAAAGAACCAAAGAACTTACACAAACAAAGACATTGCCAGTGATATGACCAAAGCTGTCTTGGCACAGTAAACTCTGGCTAACGCTCAGTTCAAGCCTCCAGTCATAACAAGTCAGAAGAAGATTAGTGAGAGACTGCTAGCCAGTTGGGAAAAGGCAAGAGATATCTCTCTTGGGAGAGGAAAACTTGCAGTTAAGGACAGCTTTGCCAAGCAACTGGACCAGTTATTTGACATAATTACTTGCAAGTGCCCAATTGTTCTCTGTCTTGAGTTTGGATGCGATCGTGACTGTAAATCCGAGGCCCCACATCTCCTGTATTTGCAAGCGTGAACTGAAGATTCCTGTGATCGAACTGGCATTTGTCAAAGCACAGAGAGAGAAGACTGGCAGTATAGGGGCTCTCATGATTTCTAGCCAAGATATTCCGGAGTCCAAGAGACAGGAGGCTGCCACAGAGAGACAGGAGAGGAGAAGAGTTGCCGAGGAAAAGAGACTTGAGAAGGCCCAGGGTGAGGTAAAAAAGGCCGATGATTGGAGTCAAGCTGATTCAGAGTTTAATGACTTCCCCATGGCTGATCCGAGTGCTGACCAGGAGAATGGTGACTTTGTCCCTAACCCAGAAAATAATGATCCCAAACCTTCCAGGCATAAGATTCGAAATAGGAAAGATATCCCGAGCATAGCTCTGGCCAGCATGCGACACCACACTGGTCTCAGAGAAACTGCAGAGATAGCAACAGCTGCCTGGATTGACGGTGGTTTGATAACACCTGATGATGTTCACCTGGTGATAGATTATAACAAAGTAAGGAGAGCTCAGGAGAAACTTGTCAGTAACCTAGAAGAGGAGTTTGATAAGGGGATAAGAGAAAATGGAATCAATTGTTTGTTCTTTGATGGGAGAAGGGATGACACTAAAGTGTTCATGAAAGTTGGAGATTCTGACAAGTTGTTCCCTGCCATGGTGAAGGAGGAACACTACTCCTGCTGCAGTGAACCAGGAGGGAAGTATTTGTGGCATTTCACTCCAGAGAAAGATGACATCAGGAAACCAGCTGAGATAGTGGCAGATAACATTGTGAACTGGCTCAGAGAGAGGAACGTAGACCAGACCCTGCAGGCCATTGGAGGGGACAGCACCAACACGAACACAGGGTGGCAAGGGGGGGTCATACAGTGGAGAGAGCGGAAGATTGGGAGGAAGCTGGTCTGGATTGTTTGTGACCTCCACACCAACGAGTTGCCACTCAGACATCCGATCCAGGAGCTGGATGGCAAGACTCTTTCAAACAACAGATGGTCTGGTCCTCTTGGCAAGATGCTGGACTCTGCCACTGAGTTAGAAATAAATCAGAGCTTTGAAAAAAACACAGTTGGCCCTCCACTCATTGAGCTTGCACATACTGTCATTGACGACCTGAGTACTGACCAGTACTATGGTTACATGATTTGCAGTGCCATCAAAACTGGGGTCATGCCTGATAGACTTGCTTACCTGCAGATAGGTCCAGTCTCACATTCTAGGTGGCTCACAACGGCTCTCAGGTTCTGCAGAATTTGGATCGTTCATCATAAACTGAAAGGGAACCAGCTTCACAACCTGAGACTTATTGTCCAATTCATCGTGAGTGTCTACTTGCCAAATTGGTTCAACACCAAGGTCAAGTCATCGTTCTCCGAAGGTCCAAGGCATGTTCTCTTCCAGCTTGAGCTCCTGAGGAGTCAGCCAAGGAAGGTTGTTCAGATTGTGGAGCAGACTGTGAGGAGATCTTCCTGGTATGCTCATCCCGAGGCAGTTCTGCAGACAATGCTCTGCAGTAAGGATGAGGAGGAGAGAAGAGTGGCAGTCAAAAAGATCTTGGATATGAGACTTATGAGAGGATCTGGGCATGACGAATCAGTTGGTGACGATTCCTTCAGGATCAGGAAGACTCCTGAAGTCAATCTAGGTGCCAAGACCCTCACTGATCTCATAGATCTGGATAACATCCAGGCTGGCAGTGAGCCCCCTCTTACCTGCAGCCTCACCAATGTTCAAGTCAGAGCTTTCCTGGACAACCCCATGCATGTCCCTGCCTGGCCCTCGCACACCCAGAGTATAGAGCGTTGTGTACAGCAAGTGAGCGAGACCAGCAGTCACGTGTACAGCCAGGAGAGGAGGGAAGGCTACATCCGAGCTCAGGTGGTCAGCAGGGAGGTGATGAGTAGAAACAGAAGCAAGAAAGACATGTTCTCTATGGTGTGCAGCAACACCGGGTCGTAGTAGTAAAACCGATTTTTGTATTTGATGATTTTGTTTTCTAAAGGAATATTAAATTTAAAAAATGTGTCAAGATCATTCGTTTCACTATTCTGGATCATTTTCATCCTAATAAATTAACCTGATACATTTACTTTACTTTAAATAAGCTATTTAGTGGTGTTGGTAAAAGGGTGGGAATACTGAATTTTCTTAAGATTTCAAGTTAAAATTTACTTAGCAAAAAATGAAAAATTTTCAAATCTGAACATATAACATGATTCTGCACATAGAACTACATCATTAATACCCTGGGCCGATTTTTCAAACTCAAAAAAAAAAAAAAAAAATTCTCCTCCGTATGACACACCCTAATACAGCATTGCTTTCACTCTGGAGAATAATTCAAAATACAGTTTACTCTTATGAAATATGGCATTACTGTATATATAATGGAGACAAAATATATGATACTGGCCTGTCCTGACAGTTGTTTTATGCTGATGATTTAGTGCTCATAGCAGATAGTAATAAAGGGGCAGTGAAGAATTTTAAGAAATGGAAGTGTGGAATAGAGACAAAGGGACTGAGAATGAATGTGGCAGAAACAAAGGTATTAATTCGTGGAGTAAAAAAGGGGCAGTGAAGAATTTTAAGAAACGGAAGTGTGGAATAGAGACAAAGGGACTGAGAATGAATGTGGCAGAAACAAAGGTATTAATTCGTGGTGTAAGTGAGGGAGGGACCCATTGTGGAAAGAGGAAAATGGCCAATGGCCATGTGCTGTCTGGAGCAAAGGTGTTTAGTGTATGCAATGATATTTTCTTTATTTTATTATTTAAGAAGTAAAACTTTTCAATTGAGTTTGTGATTGTCTGTTCCTGTTTCAAGGGTCAGTGTATCTATACAAGTATATGCCAGTGTAACATGAAACTATATGTTTCCCCATCAGTGTGTGAGTCATTCATGTGTGGAGTTGCTACCACAGCAAAAAACTATTGTTAAATGTTTATGAAAAATGGAAGAGTTATGTGTGATTATAAGAGAATGTTATTACTGCATTTACAGACAACAACCAGATGCTGGACCAACAACTCCATCAACCTCAGAAGATGGTGTACCTCCTGGGAGCAATAAGGGCAGACCAGCAAATAAAACACGAAAGAGAAAGATATTGGCACAAGATGTGACTCAAATACAAACTGAGGATCAAGGTAAATACAACTACAGTACTGTGGTCATATAGTACTGTACTGTATATAAAAGCCAATACAGTATTTTAATTTAACCAAAAGTTAAGTTTGTGCAAGTTAAGGTCATTAAAAAATAAGCTTTTAGAAGGTAAAGCTGAAGTGCTTGGTGTCTCCTGGACCTAGCTACTGTAATACACCATGAATGTTGGCACCAAATTAGTCACACATATTTAGGGCTTAATATAAAGCATATAACACTTGCACATTGAATAAAACCAAGTTGATAGACAGCTTCTCAGTTCCATACACCTCACCATTCTCATTTTGGCTGGCTCAAGTCTGCAGTATTAATGTCATCATCTTTAACTGCCATACAACATCACACTTCTCACACCAACCACATACATCATCTTTTCACTCAGAGGGAAGGTCCTTTTGTCATCAATAAAGGCAGCAGCTCCCTAAACTTCCTGCAGCAGCCACTTGCAACGGAGCAGGCTTCAGCACCCCCACCAGCACTGATCATGTCACCCAGGTAACAGAACACATCAACATATACACAATGTTTAGTTCCCCAGCCTTGCTGTGGGCACATGGTTACCTGCACATAGAGAACAATTAAAGTCAGCAACATCCCATAGTCTACCACAACACCTCTTGTGTACCCACCTTCCACACTTGTTGCACATTATTGAGTCACTGCCAACACCTTTGTTGCCGGCAGCTCATGGCCATTTTCCACTCTCCACCAAGGGTCTCTCACCCACACTCTTTGTTTTGCCACATTCACTCTCAGGCCCCTGCCTCTATTTTATCCTTCCATTTCCCAACTGTATCCACTGCCTCTTTAATAGTATCAGCAGTAAGCCATCAGCATACAACATTATATATATATATATATATATATATATATATATATATATATATATATATTATATATATATATATATTGTACAGTATATATGAAGCAGGGTTGGGCCCATTATGTAATGCCCTGTAAGTTATCATCAATTGATATACTATTTTTCCAGATGAACAACAAAGTGGACCAAGAACAAAGAGAAAAGGATCAAAAGAGAAAACATCAGAAAGCCAGAGAGAGGAAACACTTGACAAGGAAGTGCTGGTAAGTGTTGTACAGTACAGTAGTCACTTTACCTTGTACAGTTATATATTGACACTACACATATTGTTTATTTATCTTGGCCAATTGTTTTTTATTTGGCTCAAAGTGTGACTTTTTACACCAGGTAAATGAAAGGGTGAATGTTTTAATAATTTTCTATATAAAGGTTCAATATAAGTACAGTACAGTATTGTAATACTGTAGGAAGAGTATTCTGAATTCCTGTATTTTGTAATACATGAGATAAACTGTTAATAGATCAGTTACATTGTATCATCCAAGATGAAAGGAGTGTTTGTATAATGACTCCTAATACTGTACAGGTATTCCTCGTTTAACAATAGGGATCCACCAACTCACCACCCAGTAGCACTCACAGCAGGTGAGGCTGAGCTCTGAGCTCTGTTATTGTTCAACTTGTAATTTCATGTAGATTTTTTATGCTCACAATCGTTCATACAGAGTATGCCAAAAAAAAAGAAGTCAAATTTCACTTATGCACCGGTCTTTGTTTGGATATTAAAAATATGTTTTTCCGGTGTTATTTGATGAGTTTCGAACGAATTTGGTTTTCATTTCAGCCAGAAATCAATAGTTTTTTAGATCCCCCTCCCCCTTACCCATCAATCTTTACAAAAAAAATTTTTAAACCAAATCATATAAATAAAATACCAACCAACAAAACCTGACCTGACCTGACCTAACACTGTTTTTCTGATGAAACTCTACAATTGGCGTAAAATAATCTCTGTCACAATGTCGGCACAGCTCTTTCCACCTGTTCAGCCATATCTGGTTATTTTGGTATTGAAAAATAAAATCTCCGCTCCCAACGCACCCACGCATTGTTCATTGGCTAAGACAAAAAAACTCTTGCCCAATTATGTCTCCTATTGTTATGGCCAATAAGAACCCCCCCCCCCCCTCCTGCATATGCACTGTAGACTCTTAAGAAGCCAACATGGAGGTAAGGAGCACTGCATTATGGGTGGTCAGACCTTCTCTGTGAGACGTAAACAACAAATGGCGACACTTATGACTGACTGACCAACTCTAACAACATTGAAAAATTAATATCTCGGTTATCCTTAATTTCCAGTGGAAATATCATAGAAGAAAAAGGTCTTAAAATTGTCTAAACATTATGAAAAACATATTAACAACAGCGAGAAAAAGACCGGTGCATGACTGAAACTTCACCCCAAAGTTAAAAACATGAAGGGACTAAAAGTTTCTTCTAGTGCGGGAATAACACACACGGTGAGGGAGGTGGGAGATCTGTCAGCTGTGTGCAGCCCCTGTCCAGTGTGGAGTGAAATGATTGCCAAATGGTAAGGCAGTATTTTATTATTATTATTATTTATTCCTCACATTAACTGGTACAGTATGCATGCGACACAGTTTAGCCTGACAGTCACTCGGCTGACTCGAGAGACGTGTGTGACTGCTGGCTGTGTAGGCCGTGACGTCACATAGGGGGAGGGAGAGTGCGGCTGGCCTCACTTACAGCTCACTGTCTCAATACACACGTTCACTTCCCACACAGGCTCTTCATTTTTCTTATTGTATAGTTTTACATTATATTTTCTTTATTTCTAAGCTGCATTATAGTACAGTACAGTACTGTACTGTACTGTATTGTATTGTATTGATGCACACTTGGGAGTTTTTCCGTGTTCCCTCCCAATTTATCCCCAGTGAGTTGAACATCGCTAAACCTGAGTTAAACAAGAGAGGGTGTTAAAAGTATTATATTGTAAACACAAATATCGCTAAGTTATTGTCCATTAAACGAGGGATACCTGTAATGCATTAATGGTTGAGATTTCAGACTACTGTAGGTGGGAGTAGGAGTCATATATACAATACATTGTATTTGTCTGTAAAGAAGGATATCAGTTCTTGAATCAAAATTTAATGGTACAATATTGTATTGAATTAACTTCATTACAATTAACATTACAAATTGTAGAGAAAACATTTATTTTTTGGGGTGAATTGTTGCAGTAAAGTATGTTTTGCCATTACCTGAGTCATGTCATCAGTGCTCAAGGGACAAATTGAGATGCTAATTGTAGGATATATGTTAAGAGAAGACAGTATCTAGCAGTTCTTTTCCATTTAAGTTCACTACAAATATTTTTGTGTTTCAGGTCCAGCCTAATACCCGTACTCACAAACACAACAATGATGTTGACGTCTCTAGTAAAGGATGGCAAGTGTTTGGTATACCTATAAAGGAAGAAAATTCAGACAGTGATGGATTGAATGAAGAACTTCAAGGAAAAATCAAGGAAATTGATGAAATTGTGAAAGAAGAAGAAATTTATTGTGATGAAGAGTTCTCATGTGAAAAACCAGACCAAGGTTTGAAAGTGAAGGAAGACGATCTGGATAATTATGTATTAGTAAAAGTTGGAATAGAGGACAGTGATGAGTCTGAGAAGGAAGATACAACAGATGGTGACTTGCATGTGACTGTAGGAATACATGATGTTTAACAGATGTGCTGGGAGACAAAATTACAACAGAAAAACTTTAGATGACGTGTAACAACTGATGCTGAAAACTGTGGTCTTAATATACTTTAATACAGGGTGAGTCATTATGATTAAATTACTGTATATATGAAATACAATACAGAAGTACTGTATGTTAAGTTATTGGACACCTGCACATCAGAAACATTGCAAGAACAGACGGGAGATTCTCCTTTAATTACATTTTGACAAAAGTAATACAAAAATGGTCAAAACTGAGTGAATATATAATCTGTTATGAGGCTGTATGACTTGTGTGTTGGACAAACAGAACAGTTTGGCTGCTAGATATTGTATGGATCATTTAACCCTTAAACAGTGGCCATCATTAGTGAAAGTTTGTTGTAGGGACAGTTACCATCACCAGGGGAAGTTTGTTGTAGGGACAGTTAGCATCATCAGGGGAAGTTTGTTGTAGGGACAGTTACCATCACCAGGGGAAGTTAGTTGTTGGGACAGTTACCATCACCAGGGGAAGTTAGTTGTTGGGACAGTTACCATCATCAGGGGAAGTTAGTTGTAGGGACAGTTACCATCATCAGGGGAAGTTAGTTGTAGGGATACTTACCATCATCAGGGGAAGTTAGTTGTAGGGACAGTTACCATCATCAGGGGAAGTTAGTTGTAGGGACAGTTACCATCACCAGGGGAAGTTAGTTGTAGGGATATTTACCATCATCAGGGGAAGTTTTATTTTCCTTGTGTTTCACCTCTGTACACACACACGCACACATATGGGGCAGTAGGGAATACTTAGCTGCTGGTTAAGGGTTAAATGTCTTTATGCAGTATATCTGGTTTTTTTGTTTACCAAAAAAAAGTAATTTAAATGTCCCAATATTTTTTAATACGAATATGCTGGAGGGGATATTAGTAGCTTGTGCAGGGTTATTAGAGTGCAGGGGTGAGGCTGTACACAGATACACAACTAACAAACACAAATGCCTGTTGTCAAGCAACCAAATAATATGTAGATTTATAATTACATATCTTAATTTAATTTATTTTTAAGTCTGAATTGATAAAAAATATTACTTTATACCCTGTATTAATGAACAGTTAATAGAATGTTGGAAATGTATTAGTATGGTTAGTTATATATACATGTGTTAATATATTTTTTACACATGGCTTATAACAGTTACTGTGGTGAAAATTTTACCATTTCCTTAATTTCTTATTTTCATCGGGTGGAATAAAATATCAATGAGGAAACTACATTAAATCCCTGCTGTCTTTTGTCTTTATTTTGGTTAATTCGAAAGATATATTATGTTGTGTGTGAAAGTACTGTACAGTAGTAAGAGTTACCAAATGGTATTAATGTTGTACACAAATAGGCTTTTTTATGTTTGGTAAAGTATTTTATTCAGTGTAACTAATAATCAAACAATTATTACAGCTAGTTGTCAGACTAGTGAATAGTGTAGGACATATGATGAGAATGAGGGAGGAAGGCTACCAACACCTCTCTTATTGCTCTCAACCTCACACATTGTGGTTCACAATGACTCGCTGACTAAAGTAAAATACTGTATGTGCAGGGGTTTCCTGTACATTTTTAATGGGTTATTTTGTGTATACCATAAATTACCATTAAGAATACAATACTACTCAGGTGTACAAATGCATTCACTCATGACTCTCCTCTGATTAACATTAAAATGATTATTATTATTATGTTAATACTACTCTATAACTAACTACAGTAGGGTGTATTTTGGATGAAAGTAAAAACTAATGAGTGATTTTTTCACATTGTGGGACAATGTGTGCCCCATACATTATAGTTAGAGGTACTGTACCTGGAGATAAAAAATGGTAAAAGCTTCACTATACAGAATTCCCACAGTATAGTATATGCAATAATTAGTCCAGTAAATTGACATTGTACTGTGTGTGTAAAATGGATTATGGGTTGATGAATATTTACAGTTGCACTGTGGAAGACAGAAAATGGAGAGACCATATATCCAATAACTTTTAGTGAGAGTCAGATGAACCACAAGAGACTGTACACAGTGGGACAACTTCTGCAGGAGATTATGTGATGGAAACTTAATGGTGAATGAGGTGAAAAGTATATTTATGAAGCCTTCAAGTAAGAGTCTGATTCACTGTGTATCTCAGGAATAAATTGAGGATAATTGTTTATTTTTATTTTTATCTTAAATTGTTATTTTCAGTTTTACTTATTTTTAATGACTACAGAATGCAACATCTCATAATTTGGTTTAGTCATTCATCTCTACAATAAATTTTTTATTAAAATTTTTATCTGTATTTCAGATTGAGAGAACCTGAGATTTATTTAAAACATCCAAGTAATATTTTTCTTGTGAAACTTGATGTGTTTCATTATATTGAATTTGGTAATGAGTATTGTAGATGTGTTTGTACAGATTACTGTACTGTATAAAGTAGACACAGTACTGTATCAATAATGGTTCATAGATTTCAGTACCAATTTAGAAACATGATAAATTGTGAATAATGAATAAAAACTACATAACTGTATTGTATTATAAATTACAGTACACGTAAAGTAATTTAAAACTACACTTGTTAAGAAAGTAAAAAACTTGTTTGGAGGAATACCTCGGGTAAATGAAAACAATATTGTTATGCTGTCTGATAACTTCACTTGAGTTGTTGTTGTTGGGAATGGCATTTTGTTAATTGATTGTTGGTTGACATTTTGCTTCATGAAAAGGTTGATCTTGAGTAATGCTAAAATGTCAGATATGAACCTTGAAGCTAAGATTAAATTACTGTATTGCTCCATTTGACAGTGAAGAAGACCATGTTTAGAGCAGAGCAGCAAGTCCCAGTGTGGCTGCTATAACTTTCATTCAGTTAGACCTATAGATGGACTCAAGGTTTGGACCTCATTTTTACTGCACTTCTAAAAAAAATCGAAATTTTATTTTTATCTGATGCTCCTTGTGCTGTACACACACACAAAAAACACTGGTGGCTTATTTAAACACAGTTGTGTCAACCTGTAACCACTGTTCACATCTGCAAGGAGGGGAAGGTGCCATTAAAGAGTAATATAATTAAACTATGGCAAGGATTGTTCTTCATTGTTAATTTATTGGTTAAAATTGCATTTTCAACCACACGCCTCTTTCAACATGGACATTTTTCTGTGTGTTTTTATGGGTATCAGATGAGTTTGACCTTCATTGCTTTATAAAAATAGAGCATTTGGTCCCAAATCATTACGTTATTAAAATCTTTTTTTTTTTTTAATAACTATTACCGTGTTTACGTAAATAAATTATTTAATTTCCGACGATATTATGCGTTGGCGACAATAATGGTAAAGAAGAAAAGTTTCTTATAGTAGCCTTTTAAGTATGTTACACAAATAGAAAATTATCAATTCTATGGTTGTGAAAAACTGCAATAATACCATTCACCCTATTTTGGGCCAAGAATATGAAAGAACACACAAAAATGTCTGTGATTAGGGTCAAACTCTCTACTAATACAGTACCCATTTCTGGCATAAATCATGATCCTACACCCTTCTAAATAAGCTAACTCACCGGGGCTGCCTCCCCACCAAGCTAACTGCTATGGAACTATTTCTCAACCACGTAATTTACTAAACTAAACTAAACCTAACCTAACCTTGAAGGTAGCAGGCAGCTATCAAACAGGGAGGTACTACCACCTGGAAAGATATTGGAGGCATAATGTGTTGTCTAATGGTAGGCCCTGCTGTCATATGGCATCATGAAAATTGTGACCAAGTCCCACGTTGCTGATCTGACTTTCTGCCTCATTTACACACAATTGCAGGGTCTCAATTCTTTCTCTTAGTTTGACAACACAACTTACATATATTGTTTCTCACTATTGATCTGTTTTTAATTTTTTTATTTCTTTATGGTTCTTTATCATTATTATTATTATTATCAGTGTTGTTGTTGTTAATATTATTTAATTTTTAATTTTGTGTTTTATAAATTTAATTTACGATGATTATTATTATTACATTTTTGCCCCCCAGGCCCTGATGTGGGTCAGTGACCTGTGCCTGGGTGGGTTAATCCCTTTAAAAAAAAAACCCTTTTCCTAATGGTGGGTGGGGTTAGGCCCTAATCTTACCTCATATGAATGATGGGGGTCTGCCCTGGTACCCATTTCGTCACCAATCCGTTTCGTGACCACTTTTTTTAACTGTTTCGTCACCACTGCTTTACCCGTTCATTCCCATCAATATACAGGTCCTCCCCGACTCAGGACCATCCTCACTTACGACATGCCTCAGTCATACCAAAATTTGGTAAAATTACGTATTTTCGAGTCCCAAAGTTGGTACACAGACAGAATTGTCGTTTGTAATTCACTTTAAAATGGCTGGCAAGCTTAAAAGTGAGTGTTTTGTGGTGCTGAGAAGAAAAAGAGACCCCCATTTTCGATTTTCTATGTATTATTTAAGCATTTCCGACAAGTCCATTTCGACTTACGACCTGGATTTGGGTCCCTCACCCGTCGTAAGTCGGGGAGGAGCTGTATACAGAAAAATAACTGTTGCTTGGGAGAGAAAATAAAATATAGTACACTAATACAACTTATTAAAGACGAAAATGAATAATAAAAACATTATTAATACGCCTGCAATCATCTCGCTGCTCGGGGTTTTAGGCGCTGGTGCCAAATCACTTTCATTTGTTCTGTATTTGGTTTATTTACCAATGTTTAAATCGTTTTCTTTATTAAATAATTATTTTCATTTTGGTATTATTTTACTTCAGGACATAGCGTGCCCGAAAGTTATAAACTACTGAAACATTTAGATCTCACTATTCTGAGCATTTTGAACCTCATGTATACCTAGCAGAAATGGATAATAACGACACAATTGAACTTAATTGATTTAAGTAGTTTTCAGTCTTCGTCTGAGATGTTATTGTAGTGGATCCTCTGCCCTACAACTGACGACTGAGCTGCCGCGCGCCTACCAGCCAATCAGTGTACAGCCAGCGAGGCCTGTAGACCTACTCCCCAGTGCGGACGCTGACGTTGCAACCCCAGGAGAGGCCAAAGCTTCCCACGACATGCCAGGATCAGAGTGCCGGGTACCTCTTGCGTTCTCCTCTGTGACTGGCTCCTGCACTATGCTCGCCTCGATTCCTGAGTTGGCAGAATTGTATAAATACGGGCGTGGCTGGCCAGGAAGACCGTTCTACTCTGACCTACTGGACCAGCAAGACCTCTCTCCAGCGCCTCACCACCCAGCTCCCTCAGAAAGAAGCTCGCCCTACAGGACCTCTGAGCAAGCTACTCATCACCTAGTAACTCCTTAGCACTGCACTGTACAACAATATATATATACAGAAAATGCATTGTGAGTTTCTATTGTACCTCATTCCTGAGTGTGAGATATCCACATGTACGTACATTTGTGTGCCCATACAAAGAGACAATAGACAACTAAAGAGAAGTGACAACTGGCCACGTTACTGTACGCTACAAATGGTGACCCCCGGAGTTGTGAACACCACACTCTCCCTCTGCTGCTGCCTTACTATCGGAGCTGTGAACACCACACTCCCTCTGCTGCTGCTGTGAGGATCGCTGTCTGCTGCCAGTCCGGGCCACCTGCCCTACCTACTACTCCACATCACACGACCGTAAGGTTTATAACGCATTAGTCTGTTCTCCCCACTGGCGGTGTGAGTGACCCACATCACAGCCGGAGAGCAACTATTGTGTGATATTCCAAACGTGGTTTGAGCTCTTTTGCCTACTCTCCTATTTTTCTTTTTTTTTTTTTAGTTCTGGCCTAAGGACCTGCACCCTAAAAAGTGTATTCATCCCGAAGTGCCCCCTGCAACTATTCACCTCCCTCCCACGCCTACCCCTGCTATTTAAGACCTGACCTCATGGTGATCTCTCTCTTTCTACCTACAGCCGCAGCCAGCAACACCTCCTCCTCCTCCGCCGCTGCCGCTGCCTGGCAGCCCTCGTTCCTCCTCCGCCTGCCTGGCGGTCCTCTCTCCCGCTGGCGAGCATGGCAACCCACAAGCTGTCCTTCTCTGAGCGTCCTCACCAACCAGCTCTCTCTACATCACGCTTGCAACCATGCTGCATTGTACATCCAATACAACATGTATATAGAGAGCACATTGTGAGTTTCCTTTCTCCAACCCATCCTGAGTGTGAACCAAACAAGCTCATACCCCACATTAGCGTGTCTTTGTTTCCATGGTAACCAGCTGAGTGACCTGTGTTTCACGTTTTCATGTTGCTATATATCATTGATCATATAGAATTTACTGTGTGATATTGTATGTGAGTGTGTGTACACATTAAGAATGTTAAGGCAAAGACGTCATGGTAATATTCATTACTTTGACGTTCTTATTGTGCACACATGCACACACACAAACATACAATATCACAGAGTAAATTCTACATGATCAATGATATATAGCAACGTGAAAATGTGAAACACAAACTCAGGGTGATCTGTTTTTGTGCAGGTACATAGAGCACAAAGGTGATGGTGATCCCGCGCCTTGCGCACTACCGCCATCTGTTGATCCCTTGGCCAACTATATGCTATGTGGCTTAGGTGGTTTTCGTCTTGCTTTCCTGTCTTTCTTATAACAGTCTTTGCCAAGGATATCCCTTGCTGGAAACGTTAAGCAGGGAGCAGTTAGCGACATTCAGTATCTATTCTAGTTGATTGATTGATAAGTTTATTGAGATACAAAAAACATCAATACATTGTGGGGTACGTTTGTTTAGGTTCACACTCAGGATGGGATGGAGAAAGGAAACTCACAATGTGCTCTCTGTATACATGTTGTATTGGATGTACAGTGCAGCTTGGTGCTGGGAAGGCAGCATGGTTACAAGAGTGATGTAGAGAGAGCTGGTTAGTGAGGATGCTCAGAGGACCAGCTTGTGGGTCGCCATGCTCGCCGGCGGGAGCGAGGACCGCCAGGCAGCGGCGGAGGAGGAGGTGTTGTTGGTTGGTGTAGGTAGAAAGAGAGAGGTCACCACGAGGTCAGGTCTTAAATAGCGGGGGGTAGGCGTGGCTTAGTAGTTGACCTCCGTCATGCAAGGCGGCGCTGGTTGACCTAGACCACGAGGCATACACTGGGGAATTCGCGGGGTCGGCTACTCAGGGACAAACAACGTTTGTAGGGGAGAAATCCACTACAACATCTCAAAGGGATGAAGTGACATAAGTCATCCTCACCCCAGTCCAGGAATGTCCCTTTCAGGACTCACATAAATCCCTAATATTTCATATAATCAGTTATAGTACATAGTTATATTCTAGATGCAAAATTTCTATATTTCTTTAATATTTCATCTATTTTCCTATTTTTAAGCATCCACTCTATTTGCATAGGGACATTATTTATATGGGCATTTCTATATACATTAAGCAATGGCATTCCAGTATATAATGTGGCAGGGTATGGGATCTGGATGTTCTACAAACTCTACATTCTTTATCCTATTCACTTCTCTCAGCTCCAAGTTCCCAATAATATTTATATCCTAATCTTCACCTCATATACATTGAATCTTTCCACCTACTCCTATCTTTCCCATATGTAAATTTTGTGTTCATGAGAACATGATGGTAATGCTTCATTGTTTCACTTTTCTCGTATATTTCATTCCTTTTGAAATTGTCTTCTATTGATTGTATTTTCCGTAATTTGCTCCTTAATTGTTTCAAGGTTTTAGTACATATTATGTCGATCTCGGCCTTTTCCATGGCTCTGTTTACTATTACACTATATCTACTGCTACATTAAGACCAATGCCTACATGTGAGGGGACCCATACAAATTGAACATTATGGCCATTTTTCCTTATTGTATTTACTAATTTTCTACATGAACCAATAATGTGTTCAAAGACTGGACTCCCACTGTTCAAAGAATCCAAGCTACCCTACTATCAACAAAAAAATATACATCTTTATACATATTTACAACATTTTCCAATCCTGCTAACATTGCATATAACTCAGCTTGTGTTGATGATATAAAACTGCTCAACCGAAGTCCAATTTTGATGTCATCATTTCCTTGTTCTGTGTACTGTCTTATAAGGATCCCACACCCTGCCCTGCCACTTGACATAAACTGAACCGTCACAATATACATGCAATGTGGTTATTTTAGGCAAATTACTAATCTTATTCCCATATAAAGCCCTTAACTGTCCTGGTTCATGTAATGATTTCTTCATTGTGAGAGGCACTATGTCTAACTCTACTTCTCGTTCTTCCCAGGGTGGATTCTTACAACTCTTCTGAACAGCTGTACACCAGTCTGCCAGATTACATTTTTTAATAATATTTACTAATCCATTCATGTATCCTCTCTTGCTTTGCTTGCAGAAGGTCCTTTTATCTTTTAAACCATCATTTATATCTTGTACAAATTTACCCCCACTGTTCCCTCTCATTAATCGAACTGCTGCAACTGTATTAATTTCATTGACCCTCTGTGAAATGCTCTGTAACCCTAGTTCCATTTTCACTATCTCAATCATTGCATTCTTTTGACACCCTAAAATTATTCTCATTGCTTCATTTTGCATGATCTCAAGCTTCAGTAACCTTCCTTCACCAGTACAAGAGAGGACAGGTGCTGCATAGTCTGTAAGTGATCTGATGGTAGAAATATACATGATTCTCAGTAAGGGTACCCCAGCACCTTTACCACAACGTGCTAGAGCCTTCAAGGGCTGTAATCTTGTTCTACATTGAGTGAGGACATGATATATTTCTGCCTCTTTACTTTCACAAGTAAAGCCAATATACATTCCTAAATATTTATACTTTGACACTTTCTCAACAATTTTTCCATTTAGAAAAACGGATTCAGTTCCTCTTCCTTTACATTCACACTTGGCTTTTTCTTCATTGATAACTAAGCCCATCTTTTGAGAAAGAACACTAAAATTATTTAATGCAATCTGCAAATTTTTGACAGTTTCCTTGAAATAAGATGTCATCTGCATAAAAGATGGTTACAACTCCTTTAGGATATTTGTGTGAGGCTATCTTGTTCATTAACACATTAAATAACATTGGACTCAATACTCCCCCTTGGGGAGTGCCTAGTTCAAGTGCTCTTTCCTCAGACAAACATCCCTGATACCATACACAGATTCTCCTTCCATGCAAGTAGTCACCTATCCAGTGTAACAACTCCCCTGATACCCCTAGAGCAGCCAGTTCATTCACAACTACTTCACTGTGAGCTTTATCAAATGCTCCTTGTAAATCCACAAAAACTCTACATCTGTCTGCATCATTTGATAAACATTTTATAACACAGTCTGAAGTACATTTCCCTTCCAAAAAAACAAATAAATTACAAGATCGATTTTCCCCCACAATATATACAAGCCTATTTAATAATACTCTCTCCATCATCTTGGAAAAACAAGATGTTAAAGACACTGGCCTGTATCCACCAGTTGCCTTAAGGGCAGGAATAACTATCGCTTTCTTCCATTCTGTTGGTAATCTACCCTCTGCATAGCTCATGTTGAATAAATCTAATAATGGACTATTTTCCATACCAACTAAGCAGTTCAAAATTTCATAAGTCACACCATCTTCGCCTGGTGCTGTAGATTTTCCTTTTTTAACAGCATTTAATAACTCACCTTGAGTAATATCTACACATGTTACATCACAAATATTTAGAGCTGATGAAATAAATCTTCTTCCTTCATTTTGCCACTCATCTAATGCTTCTATTGTCCTGTTAGGCAGGGAGGCAACACTAGCTGCTTTAGCCCATTTGTCAACCAGTTTATTAGCTTCTTCCTCTGGATGAGGATGACTAATAAAATTACTCCTTTTTCCTCTAATTTTGTTAATATCCTGCCATATTTCTTTGAAATTTTTACTCTCCCCAATGCGCTGTGCAAAGTCTTGCCAATATTTCTCCCTTGCCTCCTTCCTAGCCTACCCACATATCTTGGCTAGGTATATCCATGAAGATTTCCCTATCTTCTTCTCTTCTACCATTCTTTACCCAATCTTTATGTGCTGCCCTTAACATTTGTGTCCATCCCTTCAACATTTTGTCATTGGTATAGCAGTGTTTCCTAGCCCAATGTGTCTTATCATTTATCTTTTTCTGTGTTGACTTAGTTAAATATCTTTCTATCTCCCCAACTAAGTCATTATAAAAGCTATCTATACAGACTGGTGTATAATTTCTGTACCATTTCTCTATATTTTGGGTAACCACTTCTGTGTCATCCTTGTTTAGTTTCAATCTCTTCCTCCTATATCTCACCTGTCTCTTCCCTAATGGTAATTGAACATACACAACAAAATGGTCACTGACTAGCTCCCTTATTATCTCACATTCTCCCTGGACTCCCTGACTGCTGATCATGCAAGCATAGTCTAACCTTCCTCCTTTAATATGAGTCACTTCCTCATTTCCAAACAAGTAAGCATCTGGGTGATCTTGTAAAAATTGCCAAAATTTTATACCATTACAATTAATTCTCCCCATTGTTTCGAGTCCTGGATGTCGAGCATTAAAATCTCCTACAGCCAAAGTTGAGTACAAAAACATGCAAGCTGGTGAGAAGTTGAGGTCAAAACAGCCTCCAGAAATATACAAATTTGCTATGTTCAATTCTCCTTCCTTCAAATATAACATAATACAGACACTTTCTAGTCCTTGTACTCTACTCGGGCTTCCAACTAGTTCTGCTGGTATGGAATTCTTAATGTATGTTGAGACCCCTCTTATACCTTCACCCGAATAGAGATGAAATCCCTTATATCCAGACAGTTTAAGCAGATCGCCTTTCCTGTCCCCAGTCTCTTGAAGGGTAATTATGTCAATATTATTTTTAAGGGTAAAGTAGTGTACATCTGTCACTCTATTTCGTAGACCATTAACATTCCAGGACATTATCTTAAGGCTAGCTAGATCCAGGATTAATATTTACACATTTTATATCCTTTCCAATCAGATTCTTTAAGAAGGCCCAATCCTCCTGCACAGATTCCCATTTCCTCAAAAGTTTTTCTTTATCAGCATCTTTACACTTTACCAACACCTTTTTAAAACTTTCAGTTGTTGCTCCCTGCACTACACAATCCTTTACTTTCCTCTCCTTCCCTTTAATACTTATTTTAAGCACTGAATTTTTCAAAAGCTTGAGCTCTTCACTTTCCTCTTTCCCTTCTAATTCTACATTATTCACAGCTTTGTTTTCCCTTTCTTTATTTATCACTGAATCAAGTCTTTTCTCTATCACTTCTATTTTCTGACCTAACTTTTGCAAAAGTTGAAACATCTTACGCACCTCTTCTCCCAGAATTTCTTGCACAGTTTTATCACTAACCTGGAGGGCTGCACCACTACTCTCACTTGCTACTTGTTTATTACTCTTTTTGTTCCTGGCATCAACAACTCTTCCAGCCGCAAGCACAGTCCTTATCCTTCTTGAATCTTCATGCCAGGCATTCTCAGGGATCACTGTCTGTGTGTTCTCCTGCTGTCTTGTCACTGTCAGACCACAGCGTACTTCTTCAGTGTTCTCTGAATAATTCCTTTGTTGGTCACTTCTCATACGTGGCCGCCAACCAATCGAGCAGGAGCGTAGTCTTGGCTCCAATGTACTGTTCCAGTTGGTCTCCTCGATGATAGGGTGACGAAGCTGTCGCCATTGTGACGTAGGTGTGTCGTCTGCATTTACTTTTTGGTCCAGGTTCAAATATTACAAAGGAAATTACGACGGGATGAGGGAGAAGATGAGGAGTATACACTGGCCTGACTTACTAAGTAATAAGAAAGCAGATACTACGCTGAATATCATAGTCAGTGAAGTTAATCATTTGATCGATAAATATATACCAAAGACCAAACCCAGTGCCTCCAGGAATACAAGGAGACCGCGACGCAGGAATGATGCGGTCGGCAGAGTTAACAATTAAACTCAGGATTTCGAGACATGGGTTTGGATAAAATTAAATGATGAGCGGGACAGGAGAATGTATGTCATATACAGGAACCAAGCAAGGACAGAGTGTAGAAGGGCTGAAAAAATAGTACCAGAGGCAGATTGCAAATGAGGTCAAGTCAAATCCAAAGGTTTTTTACCGCTACGCAATTACCTAGCTTATACTGCAGACGGGCTGGTGGACACTCACCCCACAAGGGGTCACAGCTCAAGGTTGAAGAAGCCACAAGTCCAGAATACGGCGAGGGCAAACCTTTTCGGAGTGAGAATTGTGAACTCTTGGAACAATCTACCAGAGAGTGTTGTGACGGCACCGAGTGTGAGCTCATTCAAGGCCAGACTTAACCAACACTGGAGCAGGTTCCAATTTATCCAGGAGCCAGTACATGTCCAGTACTTGCCAAGAGTGCGTAACAGAGACGTGACCGACCGTCCAAGTGGCTAACGAGCCGATCAGTGGCGAAGATGATAAAAAGTAAAGCTAAGGTACTCCAGTGTTTCCCTTTTCCTGTGGGGTTTATATATATATATATATATATATATATATATATATATATATATATATATATATATATATATATATATATACTGTATATACCTCATAGTTTTGCTCAAAGGTACAAACACCAAGATTCCTCAGTTGTCATTATTTTTTCGTCTGGATAAAAAAAATATCTCCTGCACTTACTGCAAAATGTTGTTGATAGTGCCAACGTCAGTACCAACGTCTCAGGTTCGTCCAGGTCTTTGGTGATGATGTGACATTCAGGGCGAGAGCTCCAGGTGTCGGCCCTGCGAACACCTTCTGCCTGGCGTAACTTGGCACATTGGGACACCACCTCGTGCTCCCACTTGGATAACGACCCTATAGGAAACTTGCTCCTGATGCAGATACTAACATGGAGCATAAACTTTTACTTGGTGTTATAATGTTTACAGAATTCTGTGGTCTGCTTATACATCTCAGGACCAATCTCCAAAGGCAGCAGGTTCTGTATAGTCAGGTAGTGAGACTCAGGCACCTCGCCGTCCCCCATGAATGTCTCAGCGGCTTTTTTGTTGGGGAAATACACTTTGATGGTGTCACACCCTAGGGTGCAGGCACAGTGGTGTGCTACAGCACTTATCTGCTTCAACACCACATCACTGTCACCTGTTTAGCTATAGCCAAGGCCTAGATCTTATTGCACTGTCACTTGACACCCACGCTAGCAGTAGGTGCAGCAGTTGTGGAACATTTTGAAGTTCCTGTGGGCCTCAACCAGGTCTGCCCTCTGGCCACACCCGGGGTTCTGGCACCGCACCATCAAGTTTGACCTGCTTGACTCATCGTCTGCGTTGACTCTCACGTTCTCATTACCTTTGCTGTTTTCAGAGGAGGAGTCTGGGAGTCTACCATACATGTAGGAGCTACCTCTGACACTGCCCTATGTGAAGGTGAGGCGCCCAGCTGTTTGACTTGAGCAGGGCCCTGGCTGTCGGGAACAAAATGGCTAAGAACATTGTTGAGGTGAAGAGTGGTGTGTACACTGGTGCTGGTGTGTGGGCTGGGGCAGTGTCACACACAGTTGTCTTGGACATGGGTGGGGGGGAGGGGGTGGTGATAGTGTGGGGTTTCGTGATATTTGGTTCACACTCAGGATGGGATGGAGAAAGGAAACTCACAAGGTGCTCTCTGTATACATGTTGTACTGGATGTACAATGCAGCTTGGTGCTGGGAAGGCAGCATGGCTACAAGCGTTGAGTAGAGAGAGCTGGTTGGTGAGGGTGCTCAGAGGAGGACCAGCTTGTGGGTCGCCATGGTCGCCGGCGGGAGCGAGGGCCGCCAGGCAGGAGCGGAGGAGGAGGAGGTGTTGCTTGCTGGTGGCTGTGGGTAGTAAGAGTGGTCACCTCGAGGTGTGGGTCGCCATGGTCGCCGGCTGGAGCGAGAGCCGCCAGGCAGGAGTGGAGGAGGAGGTGTTGCTTGAAGACTGGCTGTAGGTAGAAAGAGGTCGGTCACCACGAGGTGAGATCTTATATAGCGGAGGTAGGCGTGGCTTAATAGTTGACCTCCGTCATGTAAGGCAGCGCTGGTTGACCTAGACACGAGGTGTGGCTGGATTCGTGGGTCGGCTCGTCAGCGACAAACAGCGTTTGTAGGGGAGGAATCCACTGCAATAGTGTCACACACCTGGACATCACAGTAACAGGAATGTGTCACTTGGGTGTTGACCAAGGCTGGTGGCCTCCGTGTATTAACGTTAGTGAGTATGGAGGAGACTGATTGGTTAGTGAGAGTTAAGATGTTGGCGTGGCAGGCAGTGGTGGGCCTGAGGTGTGAGAGGGAGGAAGGAGGATGAAAGTTGTGAGAGATGTTGGACTGTGAGTGAGGCTTGTTGTTGTTGCGGTGTGAGACACACGAGGGCTGTCACCTGGTGATGGGTGTGCATTCTGTGGGTGGCTAGAGTGAGTGGTGTGGTGGTGCGCAGGAATGGAGGAAGTAGGCGTGTGCAGGCATGTGGGTACTACCAATCCTAAAATACAACTATCATGTCTACAACAATAATTCAGGGTTCTCGAATAAAAAAATAATCACTCATGCTAAGAGTGGTGATGAGGAAACAATAAATAAAGTCCTCCTGGTGTATTTCGAGTTAGCAAAACATTACTGTAATCATTCTGTAATAGTTTATTGTAGGAGGCCAACCAAATATGTGCAGTATTGTATTGTGAATGTCTTCAAACCTCTTCTAAGTTCCTTTTGTTATATATTTGTATTTGATTTTCGTATGGTCTGTGTATCTTGTTTGTTATTGTGTTTTTTGTTTTGTTTGTTGTTTTGCGTTGCTTTGTTGTGTTAAATTGTGAAATGTGTATGTCATGTTATTGTGTTTCTTATTACATGGAATGTGAATGTTATGTTTGTTATTCTCTTGTTCATAAAGTTCAGAAAGAGTTCTTCCTTAACATATGACTCTTCCTCTAAATAGCAAATTTGAAATGTTTTTTTTTTTTTTTTTGGTTGAACTGACTTAGTGGTAACTTGCATGCTACTCTACTTTTCCTTGAGACTAACAGGCAAATTCTAACACACATCAGTCCTAAATATCTATTAACTTTACACCACACTACTGTATCACAAGTTGCTCTACAGTAACTACTACACATGAGATGCTCTGTAATGGGGGAAAGATTACTGTGGTTGGATTACTAAGGTGGTACACATAAGTTGTAAACCTAATACTGTACTATTACTGGGGTCTGGAAAAAAATAACCTAGGACAAAAGCCCCCCACCACTGGACGAAACTCCCTTAGTTAAAGTGCGGGGGGGGGGGGGGGGGGGGGGGGGGGTTGTCCTACACTGACTATTACTACAGTAACTTCATTAAGCCATCATACTATGCCACTGTCCATGTACTGTCTTATGAGGGCAAACAAAATAAGAAACAGATTCTAATTAACATTTATTGAAAAACTTCTGGTTAATATAATACAATATACTGTACCATCTACTAGAGCAAAGTAACTAATACTCTACTGGTCTATATCATTAACAGGGCGGACTCACTTAGAAACAAAAAAAAAAAAAATTGTGATTCTATAAATTCTACGTTGACAGTGTATGACGTCAATGCACAGAAACTGGCTTACCGGGTATACTTGAGAGCCAAACTTATAACTACCTGGTTTGACTAAAACTTGGATATAATTAAGGACATTGAACACTGCTGCAGCCTTACTTAAAGATATAAATTAGTTCATTGTTGATGCAGGTATTTGCAGTACATCCAACAGGGACTGAAAACTGTCTACTGGAAATAACGACTAAGTTTGTTTTGACTAAGAGACAATAATACACAAAGAAAAGTTCCGACACACCCGGTACACAACAAAGTATATGTTGTCAATATATCCTCCCCAAGGCAGCGGTAATGTTCAGAGTCACACACTATGTTGCAATAAATGATTCATGCAACTAGCGCAAAGGATGTGTTACCTAATGACCGCCAGGACTCGGGATAACATGGAGAGTTGTATAATGTATTCAATTTAGCATTATTATTACAACTTCTGAATAACTTCCTTGCAACATTTTTTTCCTGATGCCTTTCTTAAGCAAGGTGTTACATGTCTTAAGAGAAGTTGTGCTAAAGTGTTCCTACTGTGCAAACACTTAATTAAGTGAAATTCCCAAAATGTATTCTAAGGTCTAACTAATATTTAAGTTAAAAAATCAAAGACTCAGATTTATCATCTTGAGTATTGAGCAAAGATATTGACAACCAGACCAAAACTGCCATTCAGGTCATCAAGAGACACACTTGTCTTGTAATAGATTTCCAGCTCACAGACAGGTAGCTTATCTATCTTCTTATGTAACTCTATTGAACTAAGGAAGCTGGGGAACAAAGCTGCCAGTAAAGTAACACTTGACATGGGCCTTCAACACCTGACTAAGATGTATTTGACTAAAACTTGGGATCTACTTCATTACTTGCACTTGTTAAACTGTTGCTAAGTTTTCTTGATGGCATTACTATTAACTCACCTTCCTGGGGTAATGTAAATGTTCTACAGTACATTACTGTACTACAATGTTAGAAAATATTTCTTGAAGGTTATACAGTACAGTATCACACAGTTCACTCTTCATCTTGCTGTTGTTCCACATTAAATTACCAGTGTTGTTGCTAAAGTTATTTGTTAATATTTATGAATAATTTTCCTTACTATAAGAAGGATGATCCATAAATGTCAACAATCTTAAAAATAAGATAAACTCCACAAGCTTCACTTCTTGGTGGCTGCCGTGTGATCAAATATTTGCCAACAAAACATTCTTCAAATCTTCTGTTTCATATAAGGAATCTGTATTTCACAAGACACAATACACCAGATAGAAATATAATGCAAATTGTGTCACCAAACTGACTCACCAGAAAGAGCTCTAATAATACATAATGTATATTAATAAATATACACAATATCTTTGGTAGTATTTTAAATACTACATTTTATCTTTCATTTTATAATTTTTTTTCAGATCACAGATACTTTTCAACTATTGATTGACATCATTGGTGAACATTACTGTACAACCTAAAGTTTGATCTGTATTTCTATCACTTATATTAACACATTTTTGCTCTCCTCTTCACACATAACTTCCTGCCATGGCTCCCGAGTCCTTGACAAGAATATTGACCTAAACAAAGCCAACAAGGACCCAGTACCTCACCTGATGTGTAACTAAGAACCTGACAACTCACAAGTAATGGACTACATCTACTGTGAGGGTCATCGTGAGTAACTGGTTACTTTACCATCAAACTAATGTTAACTCCTGCACATCCTACAGGCAACATCTGTGCACCCTACAGGCAACACATGTGTGGCCCAAAGGCAATGCCAGCACAACCCAGGGAACACTTATGTAGCCCTCAGGCAACACCTGCATAACCCCAAGAAACATTTGCACAACCCCGGGATCACATCTCAGACCCCGGGACAACACTAGTGTGGCCTCCGGGCAACACTCCTAAGTCCCGAGGATCACACGAAGGAGCCGAAGGTTAGAACCTCTGTGTCTCGTGGGTCATACCTGCACGGCCATGAATAACAGGTGTGTGGCCCGTGGCTGTTGCTTCATTCTATATATACAAATACCTTAGAATACCTTATCACAGACTTCTCTCAGAACAGCCACACACAAACACACAACGTGGACGCAGGAATTTGAGCAAAAATTTGTTCAATTGAATGTGGATAACAGTTTGTAAACAGATCATCAACTGAAAATCAGATACAAATGTACTATTTTGATGTAAGTTTTATTTAATAACTAAATAAATTTAAGGTGAAGAAAATATTTGAAATATCATTATGCCAATGTTTTGCAAATACATGTATACAGTACATGCTTAAAATAAATATATAAATGTACAAATGTGACCAAAAGTACAAATGTGAGGGCTGGTCGTACACTAGGGGTACACAGCAGACACATGTCATATATAAAAACAACAGTGACGGCCCATCAGTAGAAACAGTAATTCCACACGACAATGATTTGTACTTAAAAATCAATTGAACAACTGACAGAATTCCTGATAAACATAATTAGCTCTGACACAGTAGAGCCTAGGAGGTGTTGAGGCTGAGTGCACAACCAGTACTCTTCAGATTATAGAGTGCACGACCTTTACTCCTCAGGTCATAGAGTGCATGACCTTTATGCCTCCGGTTATAGAGTGCACGACCTTTACTCCTCAACACATGAGAGAAATACCTACAATTCTTTACTTTATGCTGAAACTAACTGTTAATTTATACATAACAAAAGATCAACTCACAGCTAACTTATACATAACAAAAGATCAACTCACAGCTAACTTATACATAACAAAAGATCAACTCACAGCTAACTTATACATAACAAAAGATCAACTCACAGCTAACTTATACATAACAAAAGATCAACTCACAGCTAACTTATACATAACAAAAGATCAACTCACAGCTAACTTATACATAACAAAAGATCAACTCGCAGTTAACTTATACATAATAAAAGATCAACTCACAGCTAACTTATACATAACAAAAGATCAACTCACAGCTAACTTATACATAACAAAAGATCAACTCACAGCTAACTTATACATAACAAAAGATCAACTCGCAGCTAACTTATACATAACAAAAGATCAACTCACAGCTAACTTATACATAACAAAAGATCAACTCACAGCTAACGTATACCTAAATGATCACTGATGATATAGATAAAACATAATGTTTGGCAACTTTGAAGAAAATTATAATTAAGCATTAAAATTTCCCTCAGAGTAATGAAGGAACCGTAGTGAGAAAGAAACACTGTTGGAAGATGAAACTGAAAATTAAAAAAAAATAAATCTTCAGTAAGTAATGATAGCTGTGTATGGAAGAGTAAGAAACAGTGAAAAAGAAAAATTGGAGGAAGTGTAAAGGGTGAAAAATGGATGAGGAGGAAGAATAGATGATGATAAAACTGAAGGTAATGTTAAGAGCAGGAAGAATGTGTTAGGTGAAGATAACTAGAACACACTACCACACTGAGGTAGTGGAGAGGAGCTTGGGAGTTGCGTCTTGTTATGTACAGTACAGTTAAGCCCACAGCCTCCGAGTACAGCCTCAGTTTACTCTCTTCATGATTGCCAAAAACAATAATTAAATAATTATCAGTAAATAGTAATGTGTACAGTAACTGTGTAAGCTTTCTCAACATTCAAAGCTGGATGTCACATTTATAATTTACCCCGCACAGTACAGTACAATACAGTACATTAAAGTACAAAATCTTCCAAGGGTGAGCAACGTGTCTTTGAAATCCATATTTTCTAATTAACAAGCACGATAATTTACAAGATCACAGGCGTAGAATAATTTGTTGAGCTCAGCGCTGATCGCTGTACCAGAGTGATGAGAAGCCCTGTGGCCCTACATCCATCACAACTTGTAACATTCCTCAACATCATAACCCAGACTTTACTGACCAGCGACCTTCGTGGAGCCAGAAATGGACCTTAAAAATACAAGTGTCATTATATGCTTCGTAAAGTTAGTCACTATTCCAACATGGCCACCAGTGCTTAAATCTGTTGTAAGCAGATAATAAACCTTTGATAATATAGTCTACATCACCTACGCTGTACTGTACACACCAGAACATGTCAGGTAACAATGGTAAACAAGTACAGTACAGTACAGGCTGGTGCAAAACTCAGGACTTATGGAAATTTTTATATAATAATTATTTATTAGATTATTCATGTTAAAATTGACCCCAAATCATTTAAAGATACAGTAATTACCACAGTATATGGAGTTGGCGTTGATGTATGGGAAAGATGGAGCCAGTTATCAATGTGTTACTAATATATGTATGTTACTCAGCAATGATCTACAATAAATTTCTAATAATCTCAGAAGATTTCAACAAGACAATATGTTATATTCCAAATTTTTTACTCATGTTGTCAGTTGCATTCATGTGTGATGTGCAGGTGTCTAGGAGAGAGGATTCATGTGTATTGTCTTGTATAAACTTTCTCTGAGCACAGTGTGTGTGTGTGTGTGTGTGTGTGTTACTAAAAAAGAACTGAAGGGGGCAAGAAGTATTCAATTACTGTATACTGTATTAAAAAAGTTAAAAGATGTAAATAACTGAAGTAAATGTTTCTCACTTTGATTATATGTACTATAATAGTATAGGTACTGTATACTAAAGGAAATAAATACAAAAATATATATTAATTCCCATGGATCCTGACATTAGCTACACCTTGTCTACTGTATAGGGCTGCTCAATGAAAATATTAAGAGAGCATTAATTACTGTTATTAAAGACTACACAACTACTGTATATCTGGAGCCACTGTATGTAAGAAGAAGTGTGGCTTAGAGTGTACAAATAACTGACAGTTGTTCAGAGGAAACTTCATAAATACTTCATTATTGAATCTCCAGACAGCTCGACCATCTGTTGCATTAAAAAAAAGTTTATCACAACCAGATCCTGTGTAAATAATGACTGAGAAAGTTGTGGTCATCTGAGAACAGGTCAACACTGCCTGGACACTCGTGTTAGTAAGTCAAAACTGTAATACAAGTGATAATATTTGTTTGCATTCCTAACTGTCCTCTACACTGCAGGGAGAGTAACTTGATGGAAAACTTCTCAGAGGTAAATATAGTAAAGTATTTGTAAGGATGACAGTGTTTGGTGGCCATGTTAGAACCAAGAGACAAAGCAGATACAGTACTTTCTTACATGATGATTTTGTCACTGAAAAACTTCCATAAAACTGTGGAGCAGAATAAATTGTTCACAGCCATATGGTAGACAAGTTCAGTGACTCAGAATGTATCTAACTACTGGACATCTCACACTACATAAGGACAACCCAGCCAGAACATGGTCAGTGATTCTACTCAGTGTTCCTTTGAAGTTATTAATAAGCCAGTTCTTCTCAAGACTCATAATATTCACATATGTTTTAAATATATCTGAAGGATTCTTATTAGAGTCACTTCGCCATGTCTTGATGCTTTGTCTTGCCAGCAGCTGAGGTGTAACGTTGGCATATGTATGAATGACATGAAATTATTGGGTTATGGTAAATAAGTCAAGTCTAAATATGTTTCCAGCATATTAAAAACCAAACCACTTTATGAAGAGATGGTCATGCAATAGAATGGAAATGCTACACTTGTTTTAACATATTATATACTTCACGCAGTTGTCAGAGGGAGGGATCTATGTTAAGGGGTTGTACCTACAAGATACTATACTAACATACGTACTCACTCACATATAAAACCAAGTCTGTGTCTTCCTTGCGACAACTTTTGTAACCTTGTGTGGGCGGGCGGGCGGGCAAGCAGGCTGAAGGATACATGGAGAAAACCTCAAACACTGGGCGGTGGATTACCTCCTCAGTGTTCAATAAGGTTTTCACCGAGTACATCACAAGTGTTAACAAAGAGGAAGAATTACACCTGAGTACAGTAATGTGAGTACGAGAGTTAGTAAAAAAATGTCTGGTAGTTATCAAAAATGTATACATTGCATTACCTTCATCTAAACTCTAACTATAAGTTTTCTTCCACTGCAGCTACAGAAGGTATATGGGGAGGAGGAAACATCCAATAACTTCTACCTTCATCTCTGAAATAATCAATCTTGCCTTAATAATGGGATAAACCAACAAATAATTGATCTACTCACTACAAGATTATCAAAGTACAACGAAAATCCCTTGGTAGAGGAAGAGTGTAGTCGGTAGACCTTATGCTGGATGTTGCTGGAGTTAAAATGTGAAGATTTTGTCCATATGTTTGTGTCTCATTAAAATCAGGGACTCGGTATTGTTCTTCTAATGTTAAATTAATGTAATACTGTCGCGATAAATACAGTAGGAGAGGGTGCACCATATGTTCTTGTACCACAGTAAGGTCTCTATTTAATGCACTATAATGGGGAATAAAGTGAGTAATATTGAGGGTCTGTTAGATGTGAAATCTCCATCTAATGAGCTATACAAAGATGAAAGTCCACTATACCGAGGATCCTTTGGATGTGAAAACCCCCATTTAATGGAATATATGGAGAGAGGTCTGTTATTTGGAGGTTTCCCTGTGTTTGGGTTGTGTTTTTCGTAAAAATCGTCAATGACAAACAGACCCAAATTTATGAAAGGATTGCAGTATATATGTTCCTGGACCGATCTTAAGTTGATGCATATTTTTCCATTGACTTCCATTATATAGCTGATGATATGAACCTTTAAAAAATAAATTCTTACACAAAACTTAATAAAAATGACACTAAAGGCCAAGTTATGGAACCAATGAATTACAAGTGTAGGACGACTGTATGATCACTTTATTGTTTTAAAGTTAATGTTTTATGAGGGTTAGTTTCATTTCCATACCAGCATCAATATTACTTTTATACACTCTCTCTCTCTTTGTCTCAGTCTCATTCCTTCTTTCTCTCTGTGTCTCCTCTCTCTCTCTCTCTTTCTGTCAGAAATATAAAACACAAGGACACTGTTACTGAAATATTAAGTCATTATTGAATCAACACATCAGCTTCTTCTCTTGATATAACAACAACTGCACCAAGACCTTTCACACACTGTAGTACCTATTATCTGTCTTTAATTAACTTCTATTACTGAAAGCAACATTTTACCTATTTGACTTTGATATTATATAATTCTGTTCATAAACCAATAATCAATCAAGACATATTTAAAGAAAAATCTTCCATATCAAATTATAAATACAAATAGCATCAGTTATTTTAAGTGTTAAGCCTGTTTACTCAACCTGTCTGTACCAGCACTACACACACCTGTTGAGAAGTATATCTTGTTCATCCTAAAATCAAGTTAATCTGTTTCTTCATATCAAGCATCAGTTTCGTCTTAAGTCCTGGAGGTTGAACTTATTGTCCCCAAAGGGTTAAAACATCATCTCCAAAGGGTTAAGCTATTGTCCTCAAAGGGTTAAATCATCCACAAAGGGTTAAACTATTGTCCTCAAAGGGTTAAAACATCATCCACAAAGGGTTAAACTATTGTCCTCAAAGGGTTAAAACATCATCTCCAAAGGGTTAAACTATTGTCCTCAAAGGGTTAAAACATCATCTCCAAAGGGTTAAATTATTGTTCTCAAAGGGTTAAAACATCATCCACAAAGGGTTAAACTATTGTCCTCAAAGGGTTAAAACATCATCCACAAAGGGTTAAACTATTGTCCTCAAAGGGTTAAATCATCCACAAAGGGTTAAACTATTGTCCTCAAAGGGTTAAAACATCATCTCCAAAGGGTTAAACTATTGTCCTCAAAGGGTTAAAACATCATCTCCAAAGGGTTAAGCTATTGTCCTCAAAGGGTTAAAACATCATCCACAAAGGGTTAAACTATTGTCCTCAAAGGGTTAAAACATCATCCACAAAGGGTTAAACTATTGTCCTCAAAGGGTTAAAACATCATCTCCAAAGGGTTAAACTATTGTCCTCAAAGGGTTAAAACATCATCTCCAAAGGGTTAAACTATTGTCCTCAAAGGGTTAAAACATCATCTCCAAAGGGTTAAGCTATTGTCCTCAAAGGGTTAAAACATCATCCACAAAGGGTTAAACTATTGTTCTCAAAGGGTTAAAACATCATCCACAAAGGGTTAAACTATTGTCCTCAAAGGGTTAAAACATCATCCACAAAGGGTTAAACTATTGTCCTCAAAGGGTTAAATCATAATTCTCAAGGGATTAAGTCAACAAAAAGCAAGAGCAAAGATTCTGGCTTGACGTACTGAGGAGAGATTCAGAGATTGAAACAACAAGTGTGGAAAATATTGTGAGAAACAGTTCAGTAAGATATTCAGCCCTGAACAACTATTACCACACTGTAGGTAAAGCTGCCTCCATTAACAAGACAAGAGTTAAATTCCTAAAACCTTTACCAAAAACAAAAGAGATGAAAGATAATTATCAAATTTTATTCTAATTTTACTTGAACACCAATTACTGGGATTCAAATTCATGGATTTCTGTCTACTCAAACCCAGCGGGAAGTGTAAGGGCTGACAACTGGCCATCCTTGTCTTTCACGTTCATTACAATATAATCTATACATGTACTGTACTCCTAATATTTTATTTGTCTCATGCTGAATGACTTTATTCAGCTCAGAGGGAGCCTGTACACAAGGGGATAATTGACTGTCTCCACTAATAAGATGGATGGAACCAGCTCAAGTGTACATATTTAGAAAATGATTGACTCTGTTTTGTGGGTATAATAGTGAACCTGAAGAGAAAGGGAAGATTTTTATAATACAGTATTAGTTCTCCATACAGATAATATAAAGTGAATTCCAAACAGAATACTGTACTGCATCATCCTCCTGGAAATAAGCAGCTGACAGCTTTGTTGACTATCCTTGGTCAAGTTTACCATTGTAGTTTACCTGCAGGGTCTCGGCACAGGAAACTATACTGCACTCCCACGACCTACCTGCACTGTATACCCATACATATACTGAACTGTATACTGTACCTGCATACTAGTTTATGTATATGCCTATTCAACTGTAAGCATGTATAACATGTATTGTTATAATATTACCAAAACTAAGAGCTGAGAAATATTTACTGGATGTACTGAGGAGATATACTAACAAGAAACCTTTATGAATGAGGAAAAATAACAGCTTTAACAGGAAAAATGAGAAATGAAACTCTCTCCGAGTCTTCACCAGAATGACATCAATAAACTATACACGAGAGAGAGAGAGAGAGAACAACTTGATGTAAGCCTCATAAAAATAAATATATTGTAAATAAGGTGAGATTTTAAATAACAAAACCACAAAAAAATCAGTCTTGTTATAGTGTGATCTGTCAATGTATTTTAACCCCACAGCACCAGCAGAAGGCAACATACACACACTCATAACAAGCAAAAGTTCACAACCTGGAGTGAGATTTGGCATAGGCTGTACATACACACACGCCATAGTACCTACACTGATAACACAGCTAACAAAACTATACTGTACTAAATCATTTTAATGACATAACCAGTGATCAAATTGTCTTGATAAATGGTATGAGTCAAGAACAATTGTCATTAACAACAGTGGCTGAATTTTTCTTTGATGCTTGATAGCAAAATGGACCACATGCAACCAATCATTACAATGAAATAAGTTTAAAAAAAATTTTGTTTCTGTAATACCAACATGTGGACTACAGTGTATGAGGGATCCTATAATACTGGACTATAGTGTACAAGGGTTCCTGCAATACTGGACTGGACTACAGTGTACAGTACAAGGGTTCCTGTAATACTGGACTACAGTGTACAGTACAAGGGTTCCTGTAATACTGTACTGGACTACAGTGTACAAGGGTTCCTGTGCTGACATTCACATACAAACATGTCAATAGTGGCACCAACAAGTCATGCAAGGTTTCATTTATAAAAGTTATGAACTTTCTCAAAATTGTCAAATTTTGTTTCACATTTCTTTATTTTATATTTTGTATAAAATGTCTAAAAGGCTAATGCATTAACCAGGCATCATATAATATTTAAATATATTTCAGAATTTACTGCATAGATATTTATTATTGAGGCCTACAAGGCTCTTGGCTCATGTTACTGTAAGCCGTCCATATGGTCATCCAGCCATGCTAGTTTGAAAGAGAATCTCAGGTAATTTTGTAAGAAACTAACAGAACAAACCATTGAAGGCAAGAACAATGACATTGTATTAGTGTTATAGCTGAGTCACTGTCACCCACACAACAGGAAGCCTTTGATGAAGTTGGTTGGATGGATTCTGTTAGAATGAGTGTGAAGTGTGTAGCATGACTCGTGAGATATGGTAAGGTGCTCACTGCCTTTCTTTGATGACAAATTATAATCCAATGTGGAGTACTTGTGTATTCTGGGAAATGCAGTAAAGAAATTAATGACTTTAAATTAAATAATGACCTTCAATTCCATTGGAATTTAACACTTCTCTTTTTTGTGAGAAATAATTTGTATAAAAAATAACTTGGGTATATTTAACACATTTAAATCTTCAACACTGAAAAACACATTTTAATATTATTTTCTCAACCCTATTCTGCTCCTACACCCCAGCTGGTTCACTGCCCCACCATCCCCTCCCACCAATGTACTGTACTCTCAGGTATCTGTCCTCATCTACCTTCGTCTGGTAAAAGTTTTCCGTGGTGTTCCTGGTGTGCCTGTTCCTGGTATTCTGGTTTTTGCTACAACAGCTGCAGCAGAACTTCCTGCAGCACTAGTGCTGCTCCCAGCTGTTGCTGGTGATACAGAAGAGCTCCTCTCACTTGACAAAGTTTTCTTTGTAGCTGAGAAGATAAAATATGCATGGTAAAATAAATTTAATATACTGTCAATGTACTCTGCCCTAACACTGAAGCTATAATCCAAGCACCAAATTGTTCAAAACAAGGCGGTGAGGTTTATCCTTGACATAAAAGTAAGAGATCATGTTGGTCATGAAGTTCTTCAATCATTGAACAGGTAAAGTAAGATGGATAGAGTGAAGCAGTTGAGGCTGAATCATGCTACAGGATTTTCAGTGGACTGTGGCCAAAGTATCTAATAACAAACCTTGTAAGGATTAGGGATATGAACCAGCAGGGCACTAGAGGGAGTGAACATATTTTATGGACCTGGGATCTGCAGTCAACCAAAAAACACTTTCTTCTTTACAGATATAACAGACTGAAACAAGTTACCAGACCCCATCAAAAATAGTTAAAGTATCAAAAATTCAAAGCAACAACTAAATCATACATAACAGTTGAAGCTACTGCAGGAGAAGAGAGTGAGCTTCTATATAATTAAACCACACAATGTTGTAGTGTACTGCTGAAGTGATCCACCAGCTTTGGATAGTCCAAGAGCAATGTACTGCTTGTTCAATTAAAAAAAAATAAAATAAAAATAAATAAATAAATAAATAAATCATAAACTTTCACTCCTGTAGACATTACTGATCAGAGACGAAGAGTAAGCCTAAGAAAAGGATCCTCCCAAAAATAAGAAGCTGACAACTTTGCAGACTATCCTTGGTCAAGTTGCCTTACTGTTTACTATTGTTGTTTACCTGTACTGTCTCGGCACAGGAAACTGTATACTTGTACTCCCACGACCTACCTGCACCATGTGCCTACATTGTCTATATTCATGCTGCACTGTATACCTTCATTGTCTACATTCATGCTGCACTGTAAACCTTCATTGTCTATATTCATGCTGCACTGTATACCTTCATTGTCTACATTCGTGCTGCACTGTATACCTTCATTGTCTACATTCATGCTGCACTGTATACCTTCATTGTCTACATTCATGCTGCACTGTATACCTTCATTGTCTACATTCATGCTGCACTGTATACCTTCATTGTCTACATTCATGCAGCACTGTAAACCTTCATTGTCTACATTCATGCTGCACTGTATACTTTCATTGTCTACATTCATGCTGCACTGTATACCTTCATTGTCTACATTCATGCTGCACTGTATACCTTCATTGTCTACATTCATGCAGCACTGTATACCTTTATTGTCTACATTCATGCAGCACTGTAAACCTTCATTGTCTACATTCATGCTGCACTGTATACCTTCATTGTCTACATTCATGCAGCACTGTATACCTTCATTGTCTACATTCATGCTGCACTGTATACCTTCATTGTCTACATTCATGCTGCACTGTATATCTGCTTAGTTTATATACATGTTTATCCAATTGTAAACCTGTATGACAAATTTCTGAATACTGTAAATATTATTAATGTACTGTAGTTTTAAATAGATACAGATATACTGTAGTACTGTACAGTATTAGGGCAGTAGTTTTAGTGGTGACTTATGGCTCTTTTCTGGAGGGTGAAAACTAACGAGCTTAAATTGTAAAGATAGTCTAGATTCTTAGACAATATATACTGTAGAAGGGGGATTTAAAACTTACTGGCACATTAATTGACATTTTAATTATTCTGAAGGATTTTTAATTGCAAGGGTCATTAATTAACACTAACTACCGTTGGGTCTCACTTTACACGGTTAATATAACCCACAGGGTACTGCGGAAAGTGAGAAACGCGTAAAGTGAACAACATAACATATGGGATTAATTGAAATAGAGACCGGGCCAACCCCCAAACTCCACTTTTTGACGACACACAACTATGTTGTAGTAAAAATATTATCTTAACTTTATGATGGTATGCACACACAATTAATAATTAAGAGAAATATCAATAATATTAGGTTTTTAACACTTACATTAGTAGAAAAGATGGCTGGGCACACGGGGATGAGCGGTTGGTTCCGAGGCAGAGGGCAGATTTATTGGCCCTCACCTGTATCACTTGTATCAATTGTATCACTATCCACCACAGAGGCTTGCAGGGCCTCTTTGTCAAACCCCTCAAAGTCCATATAAGTCCATATCCTCACTATAATTATCACTATCACTGACTTGGGCTGGCTGTGGTGGGTGGCGGGTGAAGAACTGGTAATGTTTTGATGACTGGGTGACCTTGTGCACACCATGCTCGCGCCGCTTACACAACATGGCGGATGGCGGGAGAGATGGCGGGAGGTTTGGATCCAAAAATGGCGTGGCTCGCCAGCCGCTCTCCGCGTAAAGGGGTACACGCACAGCGGAATGTGAGCATCCTGGGTTCCGGCAGGGCACCGCGTAAATGTGGAAACGCGGAATGTGGGACTGCGTAAAGTGAGGGTTGACTGTACTAAAAAATTCAATTATGAACCCAGATCCATCATCAGCATTTAAAGAGAACATTTGCATTTAATTTTAACAAAATCTACGTAATGACCTTGTACTGCACACATCATTGTCATTCCTAAAAACCCATTTTAATTCATATTACGCTACATAACATTCAAATCCAATGCGCTTGTAGAATCTCAGGAGAGACGTGTTTTTCCCATGTGTTTCACCCTCAGGATCACTCCCAGTAAGTCCTGCCTTCGAACACAGTTGTCACTACGTTTATTCCACTCTCTACTGGCAAACGCAACCTTGAATTAGTCTGTGTAAATCACCTTTAGTAATTCGCCAGACCTTTGTCAACTGAGGGCCATCCTTGAAAGAGTAACAGTTAGATTGTTTGTAATTTCTGTCATTGCGTGAGTAGCGATCGCTGGCAACTCAGGGGTATATAAACCAGTGCGAGGCGGGAGGAGTAGACCTCCCTTATCACCTTTCACCTTCGTTCCCAGGTATGTCTGTGTTTATAACCATTCAGTTTGATTTAGTCTCTAGTTGGTTAATATCAGTGTTCATCAGTGTTCATGCTTTAACAGTGGAATTATCATTCACCTAGTGTAAGAAGTAATATGACGTACATATTTGACGTGGCGAGACTAAAGATTTGTTTGTGACCCCACCATGCTTCCCCAAAAGACCTCCCGTATCACCTTTCACCTTCGTTCCCAGATAGACGGTGAGCTTAATTGAAACCCATCGGTCGCTCGGAGCCGGTGGATACCCAGCAGTGGTCAATATAGGAGTGATGGCGCTGATTCGACATAATTAATCGGCTCCACTCTACCTCGTGGGCTGAGAGCCCCAGACCTGCCTCGTGTCGGAGTGTAACCGACCACAACAGCAATTGTTAGAGGCGCCAGTGCTATACCCTGGGACAGGCCTTGGAGTTATGGTCCACAGTGTGGTCGTATGTGTTTGTTAATAATTAGCCAATGTTGGGTAGTGGACCCATGTCGGTGTTTGTATCAGTATTAGTGTATTGTGAGTAAGGACAAGGAACTGGTCCTGCTATGTAATGTAATGTGACACCAGTAAGAGTGTGCACGGTAAGAGTGCAATATGTGAGTAATTGCTGTTGAGTAAATAATAAAATAAGTAAATAAGAAATACGGAGTCTGCAATAAGCCCAGGAGTTGAGCCTGGTACTTTGATTTTATATTAATAAACTTGTTCTTTGAGTAATTTAGGAGTATTCATTTCTCCCACAGTAGCTACCTTTATTTCCGTCCAAGTGACCATGATATCAGAATTACACTACCCATGTGCCTAGACCATCGACATGCTACCAAAATGAACTGAAGTAAGTAGAAAGAATAATTGAAAGAACTAAGACATGTGGTTTCACCCTTCTTTCCCCTTATCGATCTGGTCAATGAAAAACCTAACCCAATGCCTAGTCCACTCTGCCCGCTACCTTACGAGTTACATACTGTCCAGAGGAGGTCTGGTGGCAGCGGCCCTTAGAAATTAAGATTAGAGTTAAGAATTCCCCCTTAAAATTAGTGACCCCAGTCAGGCAGTATAACCTCCTCTGCCGAAACACAAGGTACAAGTAGCATTAATACTGTACAGTACTGTATAGAGTTAAATAGATAGTGTTAATATACAGTAGTCTTAAATATATCTAGATGGTCCGTCCCTCGTAACTACCTTCAAGAGTGAAGTGCTTCCTCGCCTGGAGTAGTGTCACCCTGTCTGGTCTCCCACCAGACTGATGCCTGTGCTTTGGCACCTCAGCTACCCTGAGAGATTAGAGCACCTGAAATTGCCAAGCTTGTACTACAGACAGGCAAGAGGGGACCTAATTGAGGTGTATAAACATCTCAAAGGGCATTACTCAGCCAAGTGTCCATACCTAGAGCTGGCGGATGCTCGCCCCACATGGGGTAACAGCTCAAGGTTGAAGAAGCCACAAGTCCAGAAAACTGTGAGGGTAAACTTTTTCGGAGTGAGAATTGTGAACTCTTGGAACAACCTGCCAGAGTGTTGTGACGGCACCGAGTGCGAGTTCTTTCAAGACCAGACTTGACCAACACTAGAGCAGGTTCAGATATATTCAGGAGCTGGTGCATGCCCAGTACTTGCCAACAGTGTGCAACAGAGACGTAACCGACCGCCCAAGCGGCTAACGAGCCGATCAGTGGTGAAGAGGATAAAGTACAATACCATGACAGAAACAGTGATTGAAGTAACATAACACACCTTGCTGCCAGGCCCTGGGGTTGTTAAGACAAGTGTTGGGGCCAGGCATGAGGTGCTCCCGCCATCCATCATCCCACGGTGCAATGTTTTCGTGGCACAGTGGACAATGGTTGGCGATGGGCTCTGGTTTAGCGGCTGTGGAGAAAAGGTGAGTCTTTTAAAAATTGAGAAACATAATGTATAACAATAAGCAATAACTGCTAGCTGGTGTGGTTAACTGGGAACTGGAAATTTATTTACTTAACATTATCATCAACATGAAACTTAAAGATTAATGGACTGGATATGTATTATAACACATTATTTTATTCTTATTTTGATCATCTTACATTAAAAAAAAAAGTCAGGGAAAATGTCTTCAAGTGATGGTGTTGGGAAGAATCCAAAGTGCCAAGAAAGAGCAACATTTTGGAATGGATTAAACATTAAAACACAAGTGTTGAAGTGCGAGGTCGAGGAGGGTCAGGTCAATGTGGGTTAATCTCTACACTTGGTTATATAGACAATAACTTCTGCCAAGACCAGCGAGCGCTACATTAACTACAACAAAGGTGACGGTCAAGGGGCAGTTTGATGGAGAACTGGAGAGTTTGCTAAGTATGTGGCTGGAAGATGAGACATAGCAACAAACGCCTTTAAGCCAGCTCATAATTATAGAAGACAGAGAAAATCTTAGCAGGAGGGTTTGATAGGTTTAAGTGTTGAAGTAGTTTTACACAACATCTGTGTTAGTGGTGAAGCTGTGAGTGTACTGTATATAATCGACAGCAGGTGACTCAGAAGGAATAAAGCAGTGAAGGTGAGGGTTCACCAAACACAATGGGGTCTCACAGAAATCATTCTTAAGTTCTGGAAATTTTGTATTTACCAACTGGTGTTCCCCATTTAAGTTAAAAAACTGCAAGGATTTAATGAAGTTACAAACTAAACCATTTGCACACGACAGACTCACGTATGCAACTTTTGGCTAAGGCGTGGCTGTGGAAATTCTTTTTTGGGATGGCTTCAGAGCAGCGCTCACATCGTCGATACTCTGAAGAGGAAACACACTCACCTGCCAAAAGATAAAATACCGTAACTTTTCAAACAAATTTCACAGTGATGCCACAGCAGTAAGGTTTATCACATTAAGACTGGGTACACAAGAATATTATTAGGTATTAAGGAAATGATAATGAGAAAGGCGACTTACCAAGGAAGTGTTGTGTGAGAGAGGCGACTTCCACCACCTGACGACAGTGATGGCATCTGGTTAACATGGGACAAGTCTTCCAGTAGTGCAAATCCAGCCCACTGTCTGTAAAGGTCTTGTCAAATGCCCCACAGAAGATACAGGTCCTGAGGGTAGGTGATATAGTCATGAATACAGCAAACACTCTCAATAACACACAATAACAGACACTCTCAATAACAGACACTCACAATAGCAGACACTCAATAACAGACACTCTCAATATTCAAAATGATCATCATATTGTGAGAATTCCAGCAATGTAAATTATATTCTGGCCGGGTAATTTGTATGAATTTTATGAGCTAAAACAGGCAGGCAGGCAGGCAGGCGTGGGGCGAATCTAAAAATAGCGTCTCCAGCCGGACACTCTCCGCGTATGCGTATACACGTAGAAAAAACGACGCATTTGTGGAAAAAACCCGCGTTAAGTGAAAGTTCGGCTCTGGCGAGGCACCGTGTATACATGAAATCGCGCTAAGCGAAACCGTGTTAAGCGGGGTATTACTGTAAGCATCTCAGGGGGCACTACTCAGTTGAGTGTCCTTACTTGGAGCTGGCGGAGTCTCGCCCCACAAGGGGTCACAGCTCAAGATTGAAGAAGCTGCAAGTCCAGAAAACCGTGAGGGCAAACTTTTTCGGAGTGAGGGTTGTGAACTCTTGGAACAATCTACCAGAGAGTGTTGTGATGGCACCGAGTGTGAGCTCTTTCAAGACAAGACTTGACCAACACTGGAGCGGGTTCAGGTACATTCAGGAGCCGGTGCATGCCCAGTATTTGCCAACAGTGCGTGACAGAGACGCGACCAATCGCCGGGGCGGCTAGCGAGCCGATCTTTTGGTGAAGAATATAAATGAAAAGAGACGTGACCGATCGCCCAAGCGGCTAACAAGCCGATCAGTGGCGAAGAGGATAAAAGTAAAAGTAATAGCAGACACTCACTAACAGACTTCACAATAGCAGACACTCACTAACAGACTTCACATTAGCAGACCCTCTCAATAACAAGCACTCTCAATAGTAGATAGACTTCACAATAGCAGACCCTCTCAATAGCAAACACTCTCAATAGTAGATAGACTTCACAATAGCAGACCCTCTCAATAGCAAACACTCTCAAAAGTAGATAGACTTCACAATAGCAAACCCTCTCAATAACAGACACTCTCAATAACAGACCCTCTCAATAGCAAACACTCTCAATAAGAAGCACTCTCAATTGTAGATAGACTTCACAATAGCAGACCCTCCCAATAGCAAACACTCTCAATAGCAGACTTCACAATAACAGACCCTCTCAATAACAGACTTCTTAATACCGGACACTCCCAATAGCAGACATCTTTTTATCCAGCATTGGAAAGGTTTACTTAACAAACTATACATAAAATATTAGCTGTATAAATAGTGGTTTAGTTTATTATTATTAACAATACACTACTAAAAATAGTTGTATTAACTGAATCAATGTTTGTAGTGCCATAAATACACGTGAAACATATAATTATTGATCAGTAGTAAGTTATTTTTGTGGTTCCCAGAATGTACTAAATTCGTAAATATTGTTTCTCTCTTATATTCACTTATGTTGTTGGTGTGGCGCTTGACAACTAAACTTACTGTATTTTTTATAGTTCACCAGCCACTCTGGGCAGTTAGTGTGTAGTGGACGTCTCCCCTACAACTGCGTAGCCGCATGCCACCTGCTACGTCTTCCCTAGCAACCAAACGAGCGGCCCGAGGGGGGGGGGGGGGCGTCACCAGATGCGACAGTATCCTAGCAATGGAGTCAAAAGACCGGGGTTTCCCACGGGTGACTCACGGGTGACTCACGGCTGCTGTGTATATAAGCTCTGTCTCTCCATTGAGATCTTCTTGAACACGCAACACCTCCTCCTCCGCCGCTGCCTGGCGGCCCTCGCTTCTCCTCCGCCTGCCTGGCGGTCCTCGCTCCCGCCGGCGAGCATGGCGACCCACCAGCTTTCCTTTTCTGAGCGTCCTCACCAACCAGCTCTCTCTCATTCTGCTCTCGGTTCCTGAACACGCAACACCTCCTCCAAGCAAGCTCCTCGCTGTCCCGTTCTCATTCAACCTGGAGGCCAGCAAAAGGCAACATCTTCTCTAACGAAGCTCCTGCACATCTACCTCCTTCAACACGCTACTCACCGAACGTGTCTACTGAGCAGCTCCTCACCACACGGCATCTCCAGCACCAGACTGTCTACCATATAACTTATATTATATAAGAAAACCACCACCTTAGAGTTTCCATCCATCCTGAGTGCTAGACAACATAATAACACGAAACCCTACAAGTGTATCTACAGTAGTTCAATTTATACTATTATCCTCTTCGCCTCTGATCAACTTTAATAGTTAATAAAATACATGAATGAATGTGAAAACAATGTAAAATTAGTATTGATAAAGAACGAAAGTATTTATATATTTTATACATGAATTATAAAATATATTAATGTAAGTGTGTGTGAAATTTTACATAGAGAAAACCTAAAATCGACAAGAAAATAAAACATTAATGTCGTTGTAAGACTTGTTCCTGTAAAAAAAGAAAAAGACTGTCAAGCTTCAATTTACCACCAGACATGTTAGTATGGCGTTAAAAGCACGAAGTTTGCTAACAGTGTATATCTATAGTCCTGTCAGCCATAATTCACGTGTCCATCAATAATACCACAATGAACTTCGAATGTATGGCAGTAATTGTGTTTGGTGAATGATGAAATGAAACAGCCCCCGCCCCCACTCCCCTTCTAATATAGTGTAGTGGATTTCTCCCCTACAAACGCTGTTTGTCGCTGCGTAGCCGACTCCACAAATTCCCCAGTGTATGCCTCGTGGTCTGGGTCAACCAGCGTCGCCATACATCACAGAGGTCAACTACTAAGCCACGCCTACCCACCGCTATTTATGACCTGACCTCGTGGTGATCTCTCTCTTTTTACCTACACCAACCAGCCAGCAACATCACCTCCACCTCCTCCGCCTACCTGAAGGTCCTCGCTCCTGCCGGAGAGCATGGCGACCCACAAGCTGGTCCTCCTCTTAGCATCCTCACCAACCAGCTCTCTCTTCTTCTAGCTACAGCCACAGCAAGTAACACCACCTCCTCCGCCGCTGCCTGGCGGTCCTCGCTCCCGCCGGCGAGCATGGCGACCCTCAAGCTGTCCTCCTCTGAGCACCCTCACCAACCAGCTCTCTCTACACCACGCTTGTAACCATGCTGCCTTCCCAGCACCAAACTGCATTGTACATCCAATACAACATGTATACAGAGAGCACATTGTAAGTTTCCTTTCTCCACCCCATCCTGAGTGTGAACAAACTTCTCATACCTCACAAATGGTGACCCCCGAAGTGATGCACTCACACAGGTTGGAGGAGACACCAATCACTCTCCCAGTCTTCAAGCAACATGGAAGACTGGCTTATCCACGCAGAGGCAGCTCTCATCGGCTCTACAGCTACTGTCTCTACACCGCAGATTAGACACCCTAGAGCAGCACTGCTTCTCTAAGCAGACACAGCTCCTCTTCCTGCCCCAAGCACCGCATTCTACCGACCCCAGCACACCCGTCCTGCCTCCGACGCCGCCCCAGGTCCAGCAGTACCCCCTGCTGCTCCTCCTGATGCAGCCCCTGTTCCCAATGCGGCCCATGCGCCTGAGTGCGGACCCACACACACCCCTCTTTTCTCCCTCAGGTACTCCCTGCTAATGTCCTGCACCCTGCTGCTGTCATGGACCCAGCTGCTGTCACGAGCCCTCATCCGCTTCTGCTGACGCAGCCCCTGCTCCTGTCCCAGGCCCACATACCCCAGCAGGCGCATCTGACGATACTGTACCTGCCGTGAGGAAAGCACAAGATTCAACGCCTCCACACACCCTTTTTCTCCCTCTCTACTCCCACAGATATTGTGTATCTAGACAGTTGTCTCTAGCGGCCAGCTCATCTACTCCCTCGCCGTTATGTTTCACATGTCACATGCACCGCCCGTTCTGCCTCACATGTGCCATGCAACCTTGCAGACAACAAGTCTCCTACACTGCCTGGAGGGAAGAAGGGATTATTGTAGTGGATTTCTCCCCTACAAACGCTGTTTGTCGTGTAGCCGACCCAGCGAATTCCCCAGTGTATGCCTCGTGGTCTGGGTCAACCAGTGCCGCCATACATCACGGAGGTCAACTACTAAGCCACGCCTACCCCCCCCGGTATTTAAGACCTGACCTCGTGGTGATCTCTCTCTTTCTACCTACACCAACCAGCGAGCAACACCCCCTCCTCCTCCGCCTGCCTGGCGGTCCTCGTTCCCGCAGAAGAGCATGGCGACCCACAAGCTGGTCCTTCTCTGAGCATCCTCACCAACCAGCTCTCTTCTTCTAGCTACGGCCGCAGCAAGCTACACCTCCTCCTCCGCCGCTGCCTGGCGGCCCTTGCTCCCACCGGCGAGCATGACGACTCAAAAGCTGTCCTCTGAGCATCTTCACCAACCAGCTCTCTCTACAGCACGCTTGTAACCATGCTGCCTTCCCAGCACCAAGCTGCACTGTACATCCAATACAACATGTATACAGTGAGCACATTGTGAGTTTCCTTTCTCCATCCCATCCTGAGTGTGAACCAAACAACCCGTTACCCCACAATAGAGCCTGCCCCTCCCCCTCCTCTTCTAATACTGACCCTGCTCCGCCTCCTCTTCTAATACTGACCCTGCCCCCCCTCCCCTTCTAATACTGACCCTGCCCCCCTCCCCTTCTAATAATGATCCTGGCCCCTCCCCTTCTAATACTAACCCTGGCCCCTCCCCTTCTAATACTGACCCTGCCCCCCTCCCCTTCTAATAATGACCCTGCCCCGCTCCCCTTCTAATACTGACCCTGGCCCCTCCCCTTCTAATAATGACCCTGCCCCCCTCCCCTTCTAATAATGACCCTGGCCCCCGCCCCTTCTAATACTGACCTTGGCCCCCTCCCCTTCTAATACTGACCCTGCCCCCCTCCCCTTCTAATACTGACCCTGCCCCCCCTCCCCTTCTAATACTGACCCTGCTCCCCTCCCCTTCTAATACTGACCCTGCTCCCCTCCCCTTCTAATACTGACCCTGCCCCCCTCCCCTTCTAATACTGACCCTGGCCCCCTCCCCTTCTAATACTGACCCTGCTCCCCTCCCCTTCTAATACTGACCCTGCTCCCCTCCCCTTCTAATACTGACCCTGCCCCCCTCCCCTTCTAATACTGACCCTGGCCCCCTCCCCTTCTAATACTGACCCTGCCCCCCTCCCCTTCTAATACTGACCCTGGCCCCCTCCCCTTCTAATACTGACCCTGGCCCCCTCCCCTTCTAATACTGACCCTGCCGCTCCCCCTCCCCTTCTAATACACCATTCTTCTACTTTATCCTATTTTCCTCTCCTCACCCACCTCATTTACCCCCTTCCCTTTCCCTCACCCTTCAGGTACTCACTTGTCCTCTGTCCCCTTTCAGGTACTCAATTGTCCAACCCCCTCCTTCAGGTACTCACTTGTCCTCTGGGTCACTAGGCGAGAGGTCACCATCCATGCTGCTCAGGTCAAGTCTAGAGCCGTTGAGTCTTGAGAGAGCCCGGCCACGGACTTGTGCCTCGTCAGGAGTAATGCTGATCTGAGGTACGGCACCACAACCCATGCTACCACTCCTGCTGCCCACACTGCTGCCCCCGGTGCTCACCCCACTACTGCTGCTACTGTTGCAACTGTGGAGAGGCGCGTGGGTTATATAAACTCAGGTGTGGGTGGGCAGGGGTCGGTGTGTGCAGGGATGTGTTGTCATGGGTAAGTATGGGCAGGAGTGGGTGTGGAAAGGGGTCGGTATTGTCAGGGGTCGGTTTGGGCAGCAGTGGGTGTGGGAAGGGGTGGGTGTTGTCAGGGGTAGGTGTGGGCGGGAGTGAGTGTTGTCAGGGGTAGGTGTGGGCGGGAGTGAGTGTTGTCACGGGTCGGTGTGGGCAGGGATGAGTGTTGTCAGGAGTCGGTGTTGTAACGGGTCGGTGTGGACAGGAGTGGGTGTTGTCACGCGTCAGTGTTGTCAGGTGTCAGTGTTGTCAGGGGTGTTGTCAGGGGCTACAGATGGCAGGATGATATTAGAAAGTTAATTAATATTTACTTAACAAAAATACTGTAACAATGTAGTAAATTAAATAAAAATAGAAACCCAATATAACATTTTACAGCTGCTCTACCAAATTTTGACAACTTTTTTACATTTTTCAACTTTTTTACAACATTTTACAACCCGTTAACCTCAAAAATGTTATAGATACAACAGTCTGGAAATTTTTTAATACAAGAAAGAAAAGTTATGGTTTGTGTAAGTAAAACACACACACACACACACACACACACACACACACACACACACACACACACACACGCCACTAACAGTCGCCACAAGGACAAGTATTGATCATTATGCCTCTGGTGCCACTATACTCCTCTATGCACCACTATGTGTTCCGTTTGCCTCCCATAATGCTAATGATACTTTTTTCTGTCGACGAGGAACATTACGGAACTATACGGAACATTATGTATGTATGTTTGTATAGAAGTGTATGTATAGTGTATGGGAGTATGTGTATAGTGTATGTATAGTGTATGTATAGTGTATGGGAGTATGTGTATAGTGTATGTATAGTGTATGTATAGTGTATGTATAGTGTATGGGAATATGTGTATAGTGTATGTATAGTGTATGGGAGTATGTGTATAGTGTATGTATAGTGTATGGGAGTATGTGTATAGTGTATGTATAGTGTATGTATAGTGTATGGGAATATGTGTATAGTGTATGTATAGTGTATGGGAGTATGTGTATAGTGTATGGGAGTATGTGTATAGTGTATGTATAGTGTATGGGAGTATGTGTATAGTGTATGTATAGTGTATAGGAGTATGTGTATAGTGTATGTATAGTGTATGGGAGTATGTGTATAGTGTATGTATAGTGTATGGGAGTATGTGTATAGTGTATGTATAGAACCTTGAAGGAAAGAATGTTTGATATAAAGTATTGGTGATGGAGGTGTGTGTGTGTGTGTGTGTGTGTGTGTGTGTGTGTGTGGACCAAGAGCAGGCGTACACATGTGATCATACTATAAGTACACACACCCACACAGTAGAGTGACGTAGGTGTGTGTGTGTGTGTGTGAGGGAACTGTCAAAACTCGAAACACACACACACACACACACACACACACACACACACACACACCAAATGACAAAAGTGAACAGTATAAATCATGTGTTGACGTCACTAGCTGTGGTGTCATGGCCACACCAATAATAATGGTTGGCCTTCTTGTAGGAGGATGGCCAGGCCACATGGGCGTGAAGTTATTTAAGCCAACACAACAACCACACCCTGAGTTAACGAGCTGCATGACCCAGTGTTTAAGGTGTAGAAGCTGTCGCCAACACAACAACCACACCCTGAGTTAACGAGCTGCATGACCCAGTGTTTAAGGTGTAGAAGCTGTCACCAACACAACAACCACACCCTGAGTTAACGAGCTGCATGACCCAGTGTTTAAGGTGTAGAAGCTGTCACCAACACAACAACCACACCCTGAGTTAACGAGCTGCATGACCCAGTGTTTAAGGTGTAGAAGCTGTCACCAACACAACAACCACACCCTGAGTTAACGAGCTGCATGACCCAGTGTTTAAGGTGTAGAAGCTGTCACCAACACAACATTCATGCTGCACTGTATACCTACATTGTTTATATACATGTTTACCCAATTGTAAACCTGTATGACAACCTTACTGAATAAATAATAATAATAATAATAATAATAATAATAATAATAATAATATAATAATAATAATAATAATAATAATAATAATAATAACACCACCTGTAGTAATTATCCCAACTCTATCTTGTCGACACCAGATCCTTAATGAGGGTGTCGACGACCCCAAAAATGACCACCAAAATAGCATTAGTGATAGTAAGGGAGGGAGGTGGTGGTTAATTACGGGTTTAAAATAGGTTAATAGACGTAATGACTGATTAACAAAGAAAATAGGATCTAAATAGGAGTGAATAACAGAGATCCAAAAACAAACTCGTCCTATTTCAAGAAAAAAATCTGAAATATAGGATAATCAGTAAAGCATTACCACCAATTTACCTATTTATCCCAATTAATAGGAAAAACACTAATAGGTATAGATCGTAGAGAGAGAGAGAGAGAGAGAGAGAGAGAGAGAGAGAGAGAGAGAGAGACTAACCTCGAGTGATGGGTGGGTGTGGTGGTGATGGTGACTGCTGACGGCACACTGGCGCGGGGGGGTGAACCTCTGCTGCGTGGGGTGGCTGCCTCACGCTTGGGGGGGAGGGGGAGAGGGAGGGGGGAAGAAAGGGGGAGGGGTGCGCATTAGTACAGGAAAGGAGGCGAGAGTTAGATACATAAGTTATTGGCCAAGTATATGTGTGTGGAGGGGGAGGGGGGGAGGGGGGGAAATGAGATGGTAGGGGGAAGGAGAGAAGGGGAGAGAGGGAGGGAAGGGGGAGAGAAAGGGAGGAAAAGTGGGAGGGGATGTTTGACAGGGGGAAGAGGGAGTAGTTATTGACCATACTTAAATAGGGGGATTAAATAGACTTAAATAGGGGAATTAAATAGACTTAAATAGGGGAATTAAATAGACTAAAACACATGAAAGTAGAAAATGGAAGAACTTGATAAAAAAGAAAAAAGAAAGATGAGAAGAAGATAAATTGAGATAACAAGAAGATAAATTGAGATAACTTGATAAATGAAATGAAGAGAGAGAGAGAGAGAGAGAGAGAGAGAGAGAGAGAGAGAGAGAGAGAGAGAGTGAGAGAGTTGGGAATAAATGAAAAGAAGAAGAAGAAAGGTAATAATAATGAATAAGAGACACAATGAGATAATTAAGAGATAGTACAAAGCAATAAAGAACAAGAAGAGACAATAATATGAATGAAAAGGAAACGAAAGAGAAATGAAAGAGATTAGAACAACATGAGAGTAAAGATGAAACAGAGAGAGAGAGAGAGAGAGAGAGAGAGAGTCAAGATGGACAAATCACTTACAAAGAGACGTCGGCGTAAGAGATGAGAGAGATATATCCCCTGGGAGATAAAGAGACAGAGAGAGAGAGATAATTTAGGGTAAGGTAAGACACTGAGGTATTATCTACGTAAGGTGAGAGAGAGAGAGAGAGAGAGATATATAATACAAACATATTTAACAGAGATACTAAGAGATATTTTGAGATTGAGAGAGATCACAGGGAGATAAATAACTTACAAATACTTTAAATATTTACTATAATTACTTACAAATACCTTACCGCCATTATGTCATTAAATAATCAATAAAGACTAAAATTACTTCATAAAGTTTATCAATTAACATTTAAATAATTAATAAGTAACAACAAACAGGTGACACAAACAAACAAACAGGCAAGCAAAACAAAACAAGAGACATTACAAGCAAAACAAGGTAGTTCCCAGAAAGGTGTGTTGTGGTGTGACGTCATCAGGTAAACATTCCAATATTGCCCCTGACAATTATTGATCGGTGACCTACAGACGCATTCTTAACAAACGCCTACAGAACAAATGACATATATATTTAGTATTTATATAATTCAATTTTTTTTTTTTTTAGGTATTATAGTAAATTTTTATATTGGTTTTGATAATTTACGTCAAGATTTAGGCAAGTTTTGATTTTTAATTTAGATATTGACACTGAAGAAATTTATTTAGCTAGAAAAATTTTGTTTTTGTTGTGTATAAAGTTTATTTGAATATCTAGAAAGAATATAATGTTAATATTTGTTAATAAACCAAGACAACCATGTGAATCATTGACACCAGCTGATGGCACTGACCCCGAGACTGGTACTCCTGGTTACCTCTACAACAGGGCCACATTCCATTCACGTTTTCTGTTGCAATTCTGACAAAATAATCCAAATATTTACCAAAGAAATTGTGAAAATGACAAAAAATTAAATTCACGCATGAAATAATACTTGAGTTTCCCCTAAACATGAATTTTTCAGGTATTGTAATGAAAGGAATAGTAAATATACCATTTTAGATAGGAATAATAATACTGTAGTCTTAAATATTATAATTAATCAAATAATATAAATATATAAAAATATGGTTAAGTTAAGATATAATACGTGCAAGTGAAAGAGCGAGAGAGTTGGTTTTAAGGGGTAACTCCTCCAGAAATATCTCTCACAGTCTTAACCAAAATAACTATCACAAATTGGTTCTCACTATAACAATCACTCCACTGTAATAGGTTTCTCCCTCTCTCTCTTACCAGATCTCATTCTATACACTCTTATGTCCTGGTTTCTCTTCCTTTTGGGGTTTTTTAATCATATAACAAAGGGGTTTTTTAGTAGTTTATATGACATGGTTTCTGATACTATACTTAATACCTGTGTGTAGGTTTGAATTTAATAATATTCTCTTACAATGGCCTGTGGTCTTTATTATGGGTTTCTAACTGTGTATTGCTGGAGGTTTTAAGATAACACACACACACACACACACACACACACTGGTTTCTAAAAATCCATTATAACAAATTGACTGTTATAATTTTTTCCTATTGTCTTTGGTATATAATCTGTTAATATATATATTTTTTAAAGTCTGGTTTCACATTTACAGTTCCTAATGACGTGATCGTGAAGGGTCGAGACATTCTATCGGTATTGGCTTATAAAATAGTAATTATTAATAAAACAAATCAAAGAGAGAAAACAACTTTGTGGTTAGTGAAATATTATCCAGTGTCGCCAAGTTATAGTGAGTAGGTCAATTTGATATTTGTTTTTCTTTCTTTAGGAGGGGGTGGGGTGAGGGGGTGCGGTGAGGGGGGCGGGGTGAGGGGGGCGGGGTGAGGGGGACGGGGTGAGGGGGCGGGGTGAGGGGGCGGGGTGAGGGGGACGGGGTGAGGGGCGGGGTGAGGAGGGCGGGGTGAGGGGGGCGGGGTGAGGGGGCGGGGTGAGGTGGGCGGGGTGAGGGGGGCGGGGTGAGGGGGGCGGGGTGAAGGGGACGGAGTGAGGGGGGCGGGGTGAGGGGGGCGGAGTGAGGGGGACGGGGTGAAGGGGTGGGGTGAAGTGGCGGGGTGATGGGGACGGGGTGAGGGGGACGGGGTGAGGGGGCGGGGTGAGGGGGCGGGGTGAGGGGGACGGGGTGAGGGGGTGGTGAGGGGGCGGGGTGAGGGGACGGGGTGAGGGGGCGGGGTGAGGGGGCGGGGTGAAGGGGACGGGGTGAGGGAGCGGGGTGAGGGGGACGGGGTGAAGGGGCGGGGTGAGGGGGCGGGGTGAAGGGGCGGGGTGAGGGGGACGGGGTGAGGGGGACGGGGTGAGGGGGACGGGGTGAGGGGGACGGGGTGAAGGGGCGGGGTGAGGGGGACGGGGTGAAGGGGCGGGGTGAGGGGGACGGGGTGAGGGGGACGGGGTGAGGGGGCGGGGTGAGGGGGACGGGGTGAGGGGGACGGGGTGAGGGGGCGGGTGAGGGGGACGGGGTGAGGGGGACGGGGTGAGGGGGACGGGGTGAGGGGGACGGGGTGAGGGGGCGGGGTGAGGGGGACGGGGTGAGGGGGCGGGGTGAGGGGGCGGGTGAGGGGGCGGGGTGAGGGGGACGGGGTGAGGGGGACGGGGTGAGGGGGACGGGGTGAGGGGGACGGGGTGAGGGGGCGGGGTGAGGGGGCGGGGTGAGGGGCGGGGTGAGGGGCGGGGTGAGGGGACGGGGTGAGGGGGACGGGGTGAGGGGGGCGGGGTGAGGGGGACGGGGTGAGGTGGGCGGGGTGAGGTGGAGGGGTGAGGGGGGACGGGGTGAAGGGGACGGGGAGAGGGGGACGGGGTGAGGGGGGACGGGGTGAGGGGGCGCGGGGTGAGGGGGACGGGGTGAGGGGGCGGGGTGAGGGGACGGGGAGAGGGGTACGGGGTGAGGGGGGACGGGGTGAGGGGGGGCGGGGGGAGGGGACGGGGTGAGGGGGACGGGGTGACGGGGACGGGGTGAGGGGGCGCGGGGTGAGGGGGACGGGGTGAGGGGGACGGGGGACGGGGTGAGGGGCGGGGTGAGGGGGACGGGGTGAGGGGGCGGGGTGAGGGGGACGGGGTGAGGGGGACGGGGTGAGGGGGACGGGGTGAGGGGGACGGGGTGAGGGGGACGGGGTGAGGGGGCGGGGTGAGGGGGACGGGGTGAGGGGGACGGGGTGAGGGGGACGGGGTGAGGGGGACGGGGTGAGGGGGACGGGGTGAGGGGGACGGGGTGAGGGGGACGGGGTGAGGGGGACGGGGTGAGGGGGACGGGGTGAGGGGGCGGGGTGAGGGGACGGGGTGAGGGGGACGGGGTGAGGGGGACGGGGTGAGGGGGACGGGGTGAGGGGGACGGGGTGAGGGGGACGGGGTGAGGGGGACGGGGTGAGGGGGCGGGTGAGGGGACGGGGTGAGGGGACGGGTGAGGGGACGGGGTGAGGGGGCGGGGTGAGGGGGACGGGGTGAGGGGGACGGGGTGAGGGGGGCGGGGTGAGGGGGCGGGGTGAGGGGGACGGGGTGAGGGGCGGGGTGAGGGGGACGGGGTGAGGGGCGGGGTGAGGGGACGGGGTGAGGGGGCGGGGTGAGGGGGACGGGGTGAGGGGGCGGGCTGAGGGGGCGGGGTGAGGGGGGCGGGGTGTGGGGCCGGGGGAGGGGGACGGGGTGAGGGGGACGGGGGGTGAGGGGGACGGGGTGAGCGGGACGCGGGGTGAGGAGGCGGGGTGAGGGGGACGGGGTGAGGGGGACGGGGTGAAGAGGCGCGGTGAGGGGGACGGGGTGAGGAGGGCGGGGTGAGGGGGACGGGGTGAGGGGACGGGGTGAGTGGCCGGGGGGGGGGGCCGGGGTGGGGGGGCGGGGTGAGGGGGCGGGGGGAGGGGACGGGGTGAGGGGGACGGGGTGAGGGGGACGGGGTGAGGGGGACGGGGTGAAGGGGCGGGGTGAAGGGGCGGGGTGAGGGGGACGGGGTGAGGGGGACGGGGTGAGGGGGACGGGGTGAGGGGGAAGGGGTGAGGGCGGGGTGAGGGGGACGGGGTGAGGGGGACGGGGTGAGGGGGACGGGGTGAGGGGGACGGGGTGAGGGGGACGGGGTGAGGGGGACGGGGTGAGGGGACGGGGTGAGGGGGACGGGGTGAGGGGGCGGGGTGAGGGGACGGGGTGAGGGGGACGGGGTGAGGGGGCGGGGTGAGGGGGACGGGGTGAGGGGGCCGGGGTGCGGGGAACGGGGTGAGGGGGACGGGGTGAGGGGGACGTGGTGAGGGGGACGGGGGGAGGGGGGCGGGGTGAGGGGCGGGGTGAGGGGGACGGGGTGAGGAGGGACGGGGTGAGGGGGACGGGGTGAGGACGGGGTGAGGAGGACGGGGTGAGGGGGACGGGGTGAGGGGGCGGGGTGAGGGGGCGGGGTGAGGGGGACGGGGTGAGGGGGACGGGGTGAGGGGGACGGGGTGAGGGGGACGCGGGGTGAGGGGGACGGGGTGAAGCGGCGGGGTGAGGGGGACGGGGTGAGGGGGACGGGGTGAGGGGGCGGGGTGAGGGGGACGGGGTGAGGGGGACGGGGTGAGGGGGACGGGGTGAGGGGGACGGGGTGAGGGGGAGGGGCGGGGTGAGGGGGACGGGGTGAGGGGGACGGGGTGAGGGGGACGGGGTGAGGGGGACGGGGTGAGGGGGACGGGGTGAGGGGGACGGGGTGAGGGGGACGGAGTGAGGGGGACGGGGTGAGGGGGACGGGGTGAGGGGACGGGGTGAGGGGGACGGGGTGAGGGGGCGGGGTGAGGGGACGGGGTGAAGAGGCGCGGTGAAGGGGACGGGGTGAGGGGGCGGGGTGAGGGGGACGGGGTGAGTGGGACGGGGTGAGGGGGACGGGGTGAGGGGGACGGGGTGAGGGGGACGGGGTGAGGGGACGGGGTGAGGGGGACGGGGTGAGGGGGCGGGGTGTGGAGGACGGGGTGAGGGGGACGGGGTGAGGGGGACGGGGTGAGGGGGACGGGGTGAGGGAGACGGGGTGAAGGGGACGGGGTGAGGGGGACGGGGTGAGGGGGACGGGGTGAGGGGGACGGGGTGAGGGGGCGGGGTGAGGGGGCGGGGTGAGGGGGACGGGGTGAGGGGGACGGGGTGAGGGGGACGGGGTGAGGGGGACGGGGTGAAGGGGCGGGGTGATGGGGACGGGGTGAGGGTGAAGGGGCGGGGTGAGGGGGACGGGGTGAGGGGGACGGGGTGAGGGGGCGGGGTGAGGGGGACGGGGTGAGGGGGACGGGGTGAGGGGGGCGGGGTGAGGGGGCGGGGTGAGGGGGGCGGGGTGAGGGGCGGGGTGAGGGGGACGGGGTGAGGGGGACGGGGTGAGGGGGACGGGGGGAGGGGGCCGGGGAGAGGCGGACGGCGAGAGGGCGCGGGGTGAGGGGGCGGGGTGATGGGGGCGCGGTGAGAGGGGGACGGTGTGAGGGGGACGGGGGGTGAGGGGGCGGGGTGAGGGGACGGGGTGAGGGGGACGGGGTGAGGGGGCGGGGTGAGGGGACGGGGTGAGGGGGACGGGGTGAGGGGGACGGGGTGAGGGGGACGGGGTGACGGGGCGGGGTGAGGGGGACGGGGTGAGGGGGGCGGGGTGAGGGGTACGGGGTGAGGGGACGGGGTGAGGGGGACGGGGTGAGGGGGACGGGGTGAGGGGGACGGGGTGAGGGGGCGGGGTGAGGGGGCGGGGTGAGGGAGACGGGGTGAGGGGGCGGGAGGAGGGGGATGGGGTGAGGGGGTCGGGGTGAGGGGGACGGGGTGAGGGGGACGGGGTGAGGGGGACGGGGTGAGGGGGACGGGGTGAGGGGGCGAGGTGAGGAGGACGGGGTGAGGGGGACGGGGTGAGGGGGACGGGGTGAGGGGGCGAGGTGAGGGGGACGGGGTGAGGGGGACGGGGTGAGGGGGGCGGGGTGAGGGGGCGGGGTGAGGGGGACGGGGTGAGGGGACGGGGTGAGGGGGACGGGGTGAGGGGGACGGGGTGAGGGGGACGGGGTGAGGAGGGCGGGGTGAGGGGGACGGGGTGAGGGGGACGGGGTGAGGGGGACGGGGTGAGGGGGCGGGGTGAGGGGGACGGGGTGAGGGCGCGGGGTGAGGGGGACGGGGTGAGGAGGGCGGGGTGAGGGGGACGGGGTGAGGGGGACGGGGTGAGGGGGGCGGGGTGAGGAGGACGGGGTGAGGGGAACGGGGTGAGGGGGACGGGGTGAGGGGGACGGGGTGAAGGGGCGGGGTGAGGGGGACGGGGTGAGGGGGGCGGGGTGAGGGGACGGGGTGAAGGGGCGGGGTGAGGGGGACGGGGTGAGGGGGACGGGGTGAGGGGGACGGGGTGAGGGGGCGGGGTGAGGGGGCGGGGTGTGGGGGACGGGGTGAGGGGGCGGGGTGAGGGGGACGGGGCGAGGGGGACGGGGTGAGGGGGCGGGGTGAGGGGGACGGGGTGAGGGGGACGGGGTGAGGGGGACGGGGTGAGGGGGACGGGGTGAGGGGGCGGGGTGAGGAGGACGGGGTGAGGGGGACGGGGTGAGGGGGACGGGGTGAGGGGGACGGGGTGAGGGGGACGGGGTGAGGGGGACGGGGTGAGGGGACGGGGTGAGGGGGACGGGGTGAGGGGGACGGGGTGAGGGGGACGGGGTGAGGAGGACGGGGTGAGGGGGACGGGGTGAGGGGGACGGGGTGAGGGGGACGGGGTGAGGGGGACGGGGTGAGGGGGACGGGGTGAGGGGGGCGGGGTGAGGAGGGACGGGGTGAGGGGGACGGGGTGAGGGGGACGGGGTGAGGGGGACGGGGTGAGGGGGACGGGGTGAGGGGACGGGGTGAGGGGGACGGGGTGAGGGGGACGGGGTGAGGGGACGGGGTGAGGGGGACGGGGTGAGGGGACGGGGTGAGGGGGACGGGGTGAGGAGGACGGGGTGAGGGGGACGGGGTGAGGTGGACGGGGTGAGGGGGACGGGGTGAGGGGGACGGGGTGAGGGGGGCGAGGTGAGGGGGCGGGGTGAGGGGGACGGGGTGAAGGGGCGGGGTGAGGGGGACGGGGTGAGGGGGACGGGGTGAGGGGGACGGGGTGAGGGGGCGGGGTGAGGGGGACGGGGTGAGGGGGCGGGGTGAGGGGGCGGGGTGAGGGGGACGGGGTGAGGGGGACGGGGTGAGGGGGCGGGGTGAGGGGGACGGGGTGAGGGGGACGGGGTGACGAGGGCGGGGTGAGGGGGACGGGGTGAGGGGGACGGGGTGAGGGGACGGGGTGATGGGGACGGGGTGAGGGGGACGCGGTGAGGGGGACGGGGTGAGGGGACGGGGTGAGGGGGACGGGGTGAGGGGACGGGGTGAGGGGGACGGGGTGAGGGGGACGGGGTGAGGGGGCGGGGTGAGGAGGGACGGGGTGAGGGGGACGGGGTGAGGGGGACGGGGTGAGGGGGCGGGGTGAGGGGGACGGGGTGAGGGGGGGACGGGGTGAGGGGGACGGGGTGAGGGGGACGGGGTGAGGGGGACGGGGTGAGGGGGACGGGGTGAGGGGGGCGGGGTGAGGGGGACGGGGTGAGGGGGACGGGGTGAGGGGGGCGGGGTGAGGGGGGCGGGGTGAGGGGGACGGGGTGAGGGGGACGGGGTGAGGGGGGCGGAGTGAGGGGGACGGGGTGAGGGGGACGGGGTGAGGGGGACGGGGTGAGGGGACGGGGTGAGGGTGGCGGGGTGAGGGGGGCGGGGTGAGGGGGACGGGGTGAGGGGGAGGGGTGAGGGGGACGGGGTGAGGGGGACGGGGTGAGGGGGACGGGGTGAGGACGGGGTGAGGGGGACGGGGTGAGGGGGCGGGGTGAGGGGGACGGGGTGAGGGGGACGGGGTGAGGGGGACGGGGTGAGGGGGGCGGGGTGAGGGGGACGGGGTGAGGGGGACGGGGTGAGGGGGACGGGGTGAGGGGGCGGGGTGAGGGGGCGGGGTGAGGGGGCGGGGTGAGGGGGACGGGGTGAGGGGGACGGGGTGAGGGGGACGGGGTGAGGGGGCGGGGTGAGGGGGACGGGGTGAGCGGGGTGGAAGGGGCGGGGTGAGGGGGCGGGGTGAAGGGGACGGGGTGAGGGGGACGGGGTGAGGGGGACGGGGTGAAGGGGCGGGGTGAGGGGGACGGGGTGAGGGGGACGGGGTGAGGGGGGCGGGGTGAGGAGGACGGGGTGAGGGGGACGGGGTGAGGGGGACGGGGTGAGGGGGACGGGGTGAGGGGGCGGGGTGAGGGGGACGGGGTGAGGGGGGCGGGGTGAGGGGGACGGGGTGAGGGGGACGGGGTGAGGGGGACGGGGTGAGGGGGACGGGGTGAGGAAGACGGGGTGAGGGGGACGGGGTGAGGGGGACGGGGTGAGGGGGCGGGGTGAGGGGGACGGGGTGAGGGGGACGGGGTGAGGGGGACGGGGTGAGGGGGACGGGGTGAGGGGGACGGGGTGAGGGGGACGGGGTGAGGGGGCGGGGTGAGGGGGACGGGGTGAGGGGGACGGGGTGAGGGGGACGGGGTGAGGGGGCGGGGTGAGGGGGACGGGGTGAGGGGGACGGGGTGAGGGGGCGGGGTGAGGGGGCGGGGTGAGGGGGACGGGGTGAGGGGGCGGGGTGAGGGGGACGGGGTGAGGGGGACGGGGTGAGGGGGGCGGGGTGAGGGGGCGGGGTGAGGGGGACGGGGTGAGGGGGCGGGGTGAGGGGGGCGGGGTGAGGGGGCGGGGTGAGGGGGACGGGGTGAGGGGGACGGGGTGAGGGGGACGGGGTGAGGAGGGCGGGGTGAGGGGGACGGGGTGAGGGGGGCGGGGTGAGGGGGACGGGGTGAGGGGGACGGGGTGAGGGGGACGGGGTGAGGGGGACGGGGTGAGGAGGGCGGGGTGAGGGGGACGGGGTGAGGGGGACGGGGTGAGGGGACGGGGTGAGGGGACGGGGTGAGGGGGACGGGGTGAGGGGGACGGGGTGAGGGGGACGGGGTGTGGGGGACGGGGTGTGGGGGGGGGGTGTGGGGGACGGGGTGAGGGGGACGGGGTGAGGGGGACAGGGTGAGGGGGACGGGGTGAGGGGGCGGGGTGAGGGGGACGGGGTGAGGGGGACGGGGTGAGGGGGACGGGGTGAGGGGGACGGGGTGAGGGGGCGAGGTGAGGAGGACGGGGTGAGGGGGACGGGGTGAGGGGGACGGGGTGAGGGGGACGGGGTGAGGGGGACGGGGTGAGGGGGGCGGGGTGAGGGGGACGGGGTGAGGGGGACGGGGTGAGGGGGACGGGGTGAGGAGGACGGGGTGAGGGGGACGGGGTGAGGAGGCGGGGTGAGGGGGACGGGGTGAGGGGACGGGGTGAGGGGGACGGGGTGAGGGGGACGGGGTGAGGGGGACGGGGTGAGGGAGACGGGGTGAAGGGGACGGGGTGAGGGGGACGGGGTGAGGGGGACGGGGTGAGGAGGACGGGGTGAGGGGGACGGGGTGAGGGGGACGGGGTGAGGAGGGCGGGGTGAGGGGGACGGGGTGAGGGGGCGGGGTGAGGGGCCGGGGTGAGGGGGACGGGGTGAGGGGGACGGGGTGAAGGGGCGGGGTGAGGGGGACGGGGTGAGGGGGCGGGGTGAGGGGGGCGGGGTGAGGGGGACGGGGTGAGGGGGACGGGGTGAGGGGGCGGGGTGAGGGGGACGGGGTGAGGGGGACGGGGTGAGGGGGCGGGGTGAGGGGGACGGGGTGAGGGGGACGGGGTGAGGGGGACGGGGTGAGGGGGACGGGGTGAGGGGGCGGGGTGAGGAGGACGGGGTGAGGGGGACGGGGTGAGGAGGACGGGGTGAGGGGGACGGGGTGAGGGGGACGGGGTGAGGGGGCGAGGTGAGGGGGACGGGGTGAGGGGGACGGGGTGAGGGGGACGGGGTGAGGGGGACGGGGTGAGGGGGCGGGGTGAGGAGGACGGGGTGAGGGGGACGGGGTGAGGGGGACGGGGTGAGGGGGACGGGGTGAGGGGGCGGGGTGAGGGGGGCGGGGTGAGGGGGACGGGGTGAGGGGGACGGGGTGAGGGGGACGGGGTGAGGGGGACGGGGTGAGGGGGACGGGGTGAGGGGGACGGGGTGAGGGGGACGGGGTGAGGGGGGAGGGGGAGGTGAGGGGGACGGGGTGAGGGGGACGGGGTGAGGGGGACGGGGTGAGGGGGACGGGGTGAGGAGGACGGGGTGAGGGGGACGGGGTGAGGGGGACGGGGTGAGGGGGACGGGGTGAGGGGGACGGGGTGAGGGGGCGGGGTGAGGGGGACGGGGTGAGGGGGACGGGGTGAGGGGGACGGGGTGAGGGGGACGGGGTGAGGGGGACGGGGTGAGGGGGACGGGGTGAGGGGGACGGGGTGAGGGGGACGGGGTGAGGGGGACGGGGTGAGGGGGACGGGGTGAGGGGGACGCGGGGTGAGGGGGCGGGGTGAGGGGGACGGGGTGAGGGGGACGGGGTGAGGGGGGCGGGGTGAGGGGGACGGGGTGAGGGGGACGGGGGTGAGGGGGGGTGAGGGGACGGGGTGAGGGGGACGGGGTGAGGGGGACGGGGTGAGGGGGACGGGGTGAGGGGGCGGGGTGAGGAGGACGGGGCGAGGGGGACGGGGTGAGGGGGACGGGGTGAGGAGGGCGAGGTGAGGGGGACGGGTTGAGGGGGACGGGGTGAGGGGGACGGGGTGAGGGGGGCGGGGTGAGGGGGATGGGGTGAGGGGGACGAGGTGAGGGGGGCGGGGTGAGGGGGACGGGGGTGAGGGGGGGCGGGGTGAGGGGGACGGGGTGAGAGGGACGCGGGGTGAGGGGGACGGGGTGAGGGGGACGGGGTGAGGATGGCGGGGTGAGGAGGGCGGGGTGAGGGGGACGGGGTGAGGGGGACGGGGTGAAGGGGCGGGGTGAGGAGGGCGGGGTGAGGGGGACGGGGTGAAGGGGGAGTCGGCGGGGTGAAGTGGGGTGCGGGGTGAAGTGGGGTGCGGGGTGAAGGGACAGGGGTCAAAGGGCGAAGGTGGACATGCTGCTGGGAGGTGACATTGAGTTATGTAAAGCAACAGTGAGATACAATATTTAAACACGTTGTTATGGAAGACAAATACCACATTTATGATAATAAAAATAAGTTACTGTCTATATATGTGTGTGTGTGTGTGTGTGTGTGTGTGTGTGTGTGTGGAGGGAGAGGTATCAGTTCTCGACTCTGGCCAGCCTATGAAAAAATGACTTGAAAATATTTATAGAACAAATTATATTGTGGTCAAAATATAAAACAGTTATGTAAATGTTATGTAAGTTAAGTTTCCTCACATCAATGGTGGAAGGTATACCGCCAAGGTGCCATAGATGTGTAATGTAAGTTACCAGTAAATTAAGCAAATGAAGAGTAATATAATAACAGTATGTATCTTTGTAACAAGTTATTGATTACTATTGATTTTAATAGAAGAAGGCGACAGTGTGCAATAGCTATTATATATGAAGCATTTAATAGAGTTCCCGTCAGATAATGGAAGTTTAATGTATTATAGAGGACAGACTATATTTTATTAACTAAATATTATCAAATTATCAAATATCTGAAATGTAAAGAGCTTTAGCAGAAGCCTCTAGGTGCCAGAGGTCTAAGAGATATCAGCCAGAAGCTATTGAACTAATCATTAATGACTTTATTCTCAAACGTTAGCCAGGAGAGTGATCACCAGCTCCCAGTCATTTACCTTACGGGGCGGTACCTGGGAACGGCGCGTGTGTCGAGGGTGACCGTGAGTAGGTCTGGCTGAAGCGTTCCTCCGAGGGCGCTCTAACCAACCTTGTGTGTTCAACTTGAGGACCATGTAAATATGTGTCCCAGCATCATGTATTAAAGCTTTCACCAGTATTATCACAAGTAAATATGTGTCCCAGCATCATGTATTAAAGCTTTCACCAGTATTATCACAAGTAAATATGTGTCCCAGCATCATGTATAAAAGCTTTCATCAGTATTATCACAAGTATCATGGTAAAATGTGTCCCTCCATTTACTAAGCCCTCAAGTATCATGTAACATCACCTCAGCTTATAGACACATGTGTATCTTGCAAACAAATCAAACTCGACTGTAAACATGACTTCATATTTGTGTGTCAACCTAACAACAGTTAATAATTGTACTGTAATAATAAGTACAGGTTAATGATGCCATGTCCTAGCCTGGCTGTTATAACAAAATATATATATATATATAAAATTAATTAACTCTTAAATACGGCTGCTGGTATTTTGTAACTCCTGTCCAGATTTATTACTGTATTAATATATTACAGAACTCAGGTACAGTTTCAGAGAAAGAATAAATTCGATAATTTTTAGTAGCCCAAAAATTTAATTTACTGTATTTTGTATGTTTATATTATTAACTGTACTGTATTTTCAAAGTGTACATGTGACTGTATTCCTAAAGTACTGTATTATGAATATTACTGTATTTTCAACCTGTATAAATTTAATTGCATTTAAAATTTATATAAATATGGATAATATATTTCTACTGTAATTTACATAATAATTAAGGCACATTTCTGTAAGAACATTTCATCAGACAGACAGACAGAGACAAACAGACCAACAGACAGACAGACAGAGACAAACAAACCAACAGACAGACAGACAGAGACAAACAGACCAACAAACAGACAGACAGAGACAAACAGACCAACAGACAGATACACAGATAATCTCCTTAATTTCACAACGCTACAACTAACGAGCAAAGAATAACTAAAAATATAACCTCCCACACCTAACACCACAAGGTTATGTAAACAACCATAACAATATATAACAACAAGACAATACAACATGCTGTCTGTTCATTCCAAAACAACCTTTAATTATTATAGATGCAATTATTAACACACACTCACTATGGCATAAAGAGGTGGACAAGATGGAGTCAAAATAATCTATCATTAATACCTTTTCATCTAGGGCTTCCAGTTGTTCAAAAAGGTTTCTGTAGAGGACATTCTTGCGGGCTATGTCATCCTGAGGGGGGAGTACCTTCCTCACGGTGGACGGGTAGTGAGAATACAGAGCCAACAGGAGTCTCTCGCCTACTTTACGGACTTCGTTGTTCTGATGCTTGAAGGCCGAGTGACCGAACTCTACCAGATGGCGGACAGTGAACCCGCTGCAAGGTGAGACATAGGTGTGGTAAGGTGAGACATAGGTGTGGTAAGGTGAGACATAGGTGTGGTAAGGTGAGACATAGGTGTGGTAAGGTGAGACATAGGTGAGGTAAGGTGAGACATAGGTGTGGTAAGGTGAAACATAGGTGTGGTAAGGTGAGACACATGTGAGGTAAGGTGAGACCACATGACCTGGCACTGACCTGTCCTTGTCCTTGGGTAGTGAGGTTATGCCCAGGGCAGTCAGCTGTGCCTCTACGATGTTGGCCCGACACAACGCCCCTCGTGGGTGGACTGTGTTGGTGAGTGGGCGGGTTACCTCTACGCCCACACTACCCACACCTCTGGGATATATAAACACATATATTACACACACACACACACACACACACACACACACACACACACAGGTTGGTAAAATGGAACAACAAAAATATTTAGAAATAAGATAAATAAAGAAAAAAAATATATATATATAAAACAGAAGATTTATTTAGGTAGTTAATACAGGAACGATAAATAACATTAACACACAATATATTATCATCACAAACAAGGCTTTTTACTCAAACACAAAACAGAGACAAACAGCAGACAGATACGCATACATAAGACATACAGACAGAGACAGACAGACAGACCTACCTGTCTATAGAGAGCTTCAGCATCTCAAGTATAGCGGTGGTAGCCAGATGTTGCGTTCTTGTGGCGTTATCAGAGGTCTTGGCCAACAGGTCTGGCAGAACCTTGTCCAGTGTCGAGGTTACTTCTTTCCTTGTGACCCTGTGTTGCCAGAGAGGTCAGGTCAGGTCAGGTCAGGTCAGCAGAGTTAGATAGGTGGGGTTATGGTGATTAGATACCCACAGTTTATTTTAATTGATGATTAAATACACTTAATGGTATGGAAGGGGGGGAGGGGGGTAAGGTAGGGTAAGTTAATTATGTTAGATTACCTTTAAATCGGGAAAGGTTAGGTTAGCTTAGGTCATGGGTTAATTAGGTTAGGTTAGGTCATGGGTTAATTAGGTTAGCTTAGGTCATGGGTTAATTAGGTTAGGTTATGGGTTAATTAGGTTAGGTTATGGGTTAATTAGGTTAGGTTATGGGTTAATTAGGTTAGGTTATGGGTTAATTAGGTTAGGTTATGGGTTAATTAGGTTAGGTTATGGGTTAATTAGGTTAGGTTATGGGTTAATTAGGTTAGGTCATGGGTTAATTAGTTTAGGTCATGGGTTAATTAGGTTAGGTTAGGTTATGGGTTAATTAGGTTAGGTTAGGATTATGGGTTAATTAGGTTAGGTTATGGGTTAATTAGGTTAGGTTATGGGTTAATTAGTTTAGGTCATGGGTTAATTAGGCTAGGTTAGGTTATGGGTTAATTAGGTTAGGTTAGGATTATGGGTTAATTAGGTTAGGTTATGGGTTAATTAGGTTAGGTTATGGGAAAGTAGGTTAGGTTATTGGTTAATTAGGTTAGGTTATGGGTTAATTAGGTTAGGTTATGGGTTAATTAGTTTAGGTCATGGGTTAATTAGGTTAGGTTTGGTTATGGGTTAATTAGGTTAGGTTATGGGTTAATTAGGTTAGGTTAATGCTAGGGTGTGTAATCATCAGGTAAAATAAGGTCAGGTGCCAAGTTTTCAGGTGATTTGTTGGATGTTAAAGAAACTGATAAATAAATTGTGTGTAATAATAATAATAATATATATCTTCCATTTTTCAACACACACACACACACACACACACACCACTGAAGGGTCAAGACGTACCTGGCGCTCCTCTGGCAGCAGCCAGGCCATACCAACCCCCTCCCCTGAACCCTCCTCCCCACAGGAATATCAACAAGTTCTCGCCAGAAGTTACAATTTCATTTAGGAAAGGAACGGAATCAGTGTTAAATAGTGATTAACAGTGCTTAAAGTCAGTGAAAAACAACTTGGCAGTAACAGCTGAGTCTTACCCAAGCTAACCTTCACACAGTGAGGTCCCAGGTACCCATTGATAACGGCCCCATGAGACTCCACAACACCAGCTATGTGTTAATCCGTCCATCATAGGGAGGCTGGGACCACACCTCACTCACTTGAGTGAGTGAGGTCCTGTGCCACCAGACCAGGTGGTGTCCCCATGATGCTACGACACCACGTAGCGAATGAGTTGCTACAGCCTCATGTGATGTTCCTCATAACACCATCTGTGAGGGAATTACTACACCATGTGATGATCCTCATAACACCATCTGTGAGGGAATTACTACACCATATGATGATCCTCATAACACCATCTGTGAGGGAATTACTACACCATGTGATGATCCTCATAACACCATCTGTGAGGGAACTACTACACCACGTGAGGCCCCTCCTAACACCATCTGGGAGGGAGTTACTACACTGCGTGTTTGCTGTTCAACACCTACATTAATCTGTATGTTCACTGTATGTTCCTTCACCTTTCTCTAATGAAGGCTTTTGTTAAACCACCAATGTATGTAATAAGTCATTTATGTCCAATGTATATTTTCAGCCTTCGGGCTGCAGAACTTTTTCAATAAACCGTTAATTATTATTATTATCACACACACACACACACACACACACACACACACACACACACACACACACACACACACACACACACAGTCAAGGCTGCCTCGTACCGTCTCTACATGCTACGACGACTTAGGTCACTTGGGACACCCACGCCAGAGCTGAGGACCATCTACAACGCCTTTATTCTCTCCAAACAAACGTATGCATCACCAGCCTGGTCGTCTTCTCTCAACTCGACAAAACAACGTCAGCTAGAGAAGGTACAGAAGAGGGCCTGCAGAATCATGCTCGGCGCAGACTACTCCGGCTACACCAACGCTCTCTCCACCCTGGAAATGCCATCCCTCAGTGACCTCCACCACCAAGCACTGGAAAGGTTTGGCAGCCAACTGATGCACCACCCTCGTCATCGCCACCTCCTGCCACCGGTAGTCCCCCACCCACCTCGCGCAGTCCGCCACTACAGCAAAATTCAGCCCATAAGAGCCCGCACCGATAGATATAAGAACAGCACCATCCCATCTACTGTTAAAATAATAAACAACTCCTGACTTGTGTACTGTACAGCCCTGTAAATGTATTCAACGCATATTATATCATTATGTCTAAATCACATGTAAGTCTGTATATTTTCAACCACCGGCTGCAACTCTATTAATAAACCGTTTATTATTTATTATTATTACACACACACACACACACACACACACACACACACACACGCACACACTATCATCTATTCTATTGTGGCACCGTTCTTACACAACCAGGCCTACTGAATGGTGTGGCCCTGTGCTAGAGAGAACATAACCTGTGCTAGAGAGAACATAACCTGTGCTAGAGAGAACATATCCTGTGCTAGAGAGAACATAACCTGTGCTAGAGAGAACATAACCTGTGCTAGAGAGAACATAACCTGTGCTAGAGAGAACTTACTTGTGCTTGGAGATGAAGTTACTGAGAATGTGAGAGAGGGTGTGAGAGGCGAGGAGGCCAACACTGTGCACTTTATCTCTCAGAGCTCGACGCACCAACACCACCGCCCCCCGCACGTACCTACAGAGAGAGAGAGAGAGAGAGAGAGAGAGAGGAGAGAGAGAGAGAAAGTGGTAATAATAATAATAAAAATTCCTCGACAGTAAACACATTTCCTCCAATATATCACAAAATTCTTTATAAGAACTACAAAAACTATATAAACATTCTGATAATTTATTTACCACAATTATATACATAAATCTATTCGTCTATATATATTTACATTTCTATTTGAGATGTTATTTATTGCCTGATGACGTCATTGCTTGCCAAATTGATGACGTCATAGATCTGTTATACCTAATGGATGACGTCATAACTAATTGATGACGTCATAGATGTTATAGCTAATTGATGACGTCATAGGTTACCTATCGGGTCTGATGCCAGCTGTGTCGGGGGAGTAGGTGGTGAGGTGGTGCTGTAGCTGCTTGAGACCTGCCTCCTTCTCTGCATAGTTCTTACTGTAGATCTTCTCCACCTGTGTGATATGAGTGGGGTGAGTGGGGGGCTGAGTGGGGGTGAGAGAGGGGGCTGAGTGGGGGTGAGAGAGGAGGCTGAGTGGGGGTGAGAGAGGGGGATGAGTGGGGGTGAGAGAGGGGGCTGAGTGGGGGTGAGAGAGGGGGCTGAGTGGGGGTGGGAGAGGGGGCTGAGTGGGGGTGAGAGAGGGGGTGGGAGAGGGGGCTGAGTGGGGGGTGAGAGAGGGGCTGAGTGGGGGTGAGAGAGGGGGCTGAGTGGGGGTGAGAGAGGGGGCTGAGTGGGGGTGAGAGAGGGGGCTGAGTGGGGGTGGGAGAGGGGGCTGAGTGGGGGTGAGAGAGGGGGCTGAGTGGTGATGGAAGGTGTGAGTGAGTGGGATACTGACAGTACAAGAGTGTATGGTGAGGAGTGATAATGAAAACAGTGAAGAACGTCATCCTTTCTGTCTATCAACCTTCCGTCCTTCCTTCCTTCTGTCTATCAACCTTCCGTCCTTCCTTCCTTCTGTCTATCAACCTTCCGTCCTTCCTTCCTTCTGTCTATCAACCTTCCGTCCTTCCTTCCTTCTGTCTATCAATCTTCCGTCCTTCCTTCCTTCTGTCTATCAATCTTCCGTCCTTCTTTCCTTCTGTCTATCAACCTTCCGTCCTTCCTTCCTTCTGTCTATCAATCTTCCGTCCTTCCTTCCTTCTGTCTATCAACCTTCCGTCCTTCCTTCCTTCTGTCTATCAATCTTCCGTCCTTCCTTCCTTCTGTCTATCAACCTTCCGTCCTTCCTTCCTTCTGTCTATCAACCTTCCGTCCTTCCTTCCTTCTGTCTATCAATCTTCCGTCCTTCCTTCCTTCTGTCTATCAACCTTCCGTCCTTCCTTCCTTCTGTCTATCAACCTTCCGTCCTTCCTTCCTTCTGTCTATCATACCATCAATCATGTTCTACTGTCTCTCTCTCTCTCACCACTCACCACCTCTCTCTCTCTCTCACCACTCACCACCTCTCTCTCTCACCACTCACCACCTCTCTCTCACACTCACCACCTCTCTCTCTCACACTCACCACCTCTCTCTCTCACCACTCACCACCTCTCTCTCTCACCACTCACCACCTCTCTCTCTCACCACTCACCACCTCTCTCTCTCGCCACTCACCACCTCTCTCTCTCACCACTCACCACCTCTCTCTCTCACCACTCACCACCTCTCTCTCTCACCACTCACCACCTCTCTCTCTCACCACTCACCACCTCTCTCTCACCACTCACCACCTCTCTCTCTCACCACTCACCACCTCTCTCTCTCACCACTCACCACCTCTCTCTCTCACCACTCACCACCTCTCTCTCTCACCACTCACCACCTCTCTCTCTCTCACCACCCAACACCTCTCACCACTCAACACCTCTCACCACTCACCACCTCTCTCTCTCACCACTCAACACCTCTCACCACTCAACACCTCTCACCACTCACCACCTCTCTCTCTCACCACTCAACACCTCTCACCACTCACCACCTCTCTCTTTCACCACTCACCACCTCTCTCTCTCTCTGCACTCAACACCTCTCACCACTCAACACCTCTCACCACTCACCACCTCTCTCTCTCACCACTCACCACCTTTCACCACTCAACACCTCTCACCACTCAACACCTCTCACCACTCACCACTTCCTGGCCGAACACGTCGAGGGGGAGGGCTGCGTCTTTCTTGTCAACATCACTCAAGCCGTGAACACGTCGGCTGCCTCCCCCCGGCTCCCCCTCGGCCTCCCCTCTCTCTAACACGTCACGGCTGTTGGGGGAGAAGAGACGTTAGCGGTGTTAGTTAAGCGTTAGGGCCTCTTACAAACGTGTTAGGGCAAGTGAGGATGATGGTGGTCGTGTTAGGAAGGTGTTAGATTGATGTTGGCGGTGTTAGAATGATGTTAGTGGTGTTAGGAAGGTGTTAAAATAATATTAGTGGTGTTAGAATGATGGTGGTGGTGTTAGGAAGGTGTTAAAATAATATTAGTGGTGTTAGAATGATGGTGGTGGTGTTAGGAAGGTGTTAAAATAATATTAGTTGTGTTAGAATGATGGTGGTGGTGTTAGGAAGGTGTTAAAATAATATTAGTGGTGTTAGAATGATGGTGGTGGTGTTAGGAAGGTGTTAAAATAATATTAGTGGTGTTAGAATGATGGTAGTGGTGTTAGGAAGGTGTTAAAATAATATTAGTGGTGTTAGAATGATGTTAGTGGTGTTAGGAAGGTGTTAAAATAATATTAGTGGTGTTAGAATGATGGCAGTGGTGTTAGGAAGGTGTTAAAATAATATTAGTGGTGTTAGAATGATGGCAGTGGTGTTAGGAAGGTGTTAAAATAATATTAGTGGTGTTAGAATGATGGTGGTGGTGTTAGGAAGGTGTTAAAATAATATTAGTGGTGTTAGAATGATGGTAGTGGTGTTAGGAAGGTGTTAAAATAATATTAGTGGTGTTAGAATGATGGCAGTGGTGTTAGGAAGGTGTTAAAATAATATTAGTGGTGTTAGAATGATGGCAGTGGTGTTAGGAAGGTGTTAAAATAATATTAGTGGTGTTAGAATGATGGCAGTGGTGTTAGGAAGGTGTTAAAATAATATTAGTTGTGTTAGAATGATGGTGGTGGTGTTAGGAAGGTGTTAAAATAATATTAGTGGTGTTAGAATGATGGTGGTGGTGTTAGGAAGGTGTGGTGGAATGCTAATAACACAGTCCAATATCTGTGTATGTATGTATGTATGTATGTATGTATGTGTGTATGTATGAATGTATGTAAATTTGCACGTATGTATGTAAATTTGCACGTATGTATGTAAATGTGGGTACAGTATGTAAGTATATGTGCGCGTGTGTATACTTTATCACACACACACACACACACACACACACACACAGTAAAATACGCACACCATAGCGGCACCTCATGACACCCAACTCGGTTTGTTTACAAGTCACTCCGGGCAACCAAACACGGCCGAAACAAGGAGTGACGTCACGCGTTGCTCACCAGTCATGGCCGGGCTAGCAAGTGACATCACGCCCAGCCCACCAATAGCAAGCCCTCATAACTGGCACACAGTCCAGGAAGCCTCGTGACTCAGTACAGTGTGTTGGGGGAAGACGGTCGGTGGTACGGCCAACATTTCTTCGTTATAGTAAGTAATATATTATACGACATTTAATATTGAATAAGAAGTTAATAGTTGTTTTAAGTAATATTAAGAAGTATTTAATGTTTTAATCTACGGTTAAAATCATAATAATTTGAATTAATATACGTTAAAGTTCGTTAGAATTCGTTATATTTTGTTTAAAATTTAAATCTAGCTACAATAATGTTAAACTATAAAACTTGACCTATGAACAATACTGTGTGTTGTGGTAGGTAGGTGGTGATAGTTGTGGTAGTAGTGGGAGGGGGTGGTGGTAGTGGTAGGTGGTGGTAGTGGTAGGTGGAGGTGGTAGTGGTAGGTGGTGGTAGTAGTGGTAGGGTGTGGTGGTAGTGGTAGGGTGTGGTGGTAGTGGTAGGGGGTGGTGGTAGTGGTAGGTGGTGGTATTGGTTGATGGTGGTAGTAGTGGGAGGGGGTGGTGGTAGTGGTAGGTGGTGGTAGTAGTGGTAGGGGGTGGTGGTGGTGGTAGGAGATGGTGGTAGTGGTAAGGGGTCTTAGTAGTGGTAGGGTGGTGATATTGGTAGGTGGTGGTGGTGGTAGTGGTGGGGGGGTGGTGGTAGTGGTAGGGGGGTCTTAGTAGTGGTAGGGTGATGATATTGGTAGGTGGTGGTGGTAGTAGTCGTAGGTAGTGGAAGTAGTATTCATTGTGGTAGGTGGTGGAAGTAGTGGTCGGGGTGGTAGTAGTAGTAGTAGGGGATAATAGTAGTAGTAGTGGTAGGTGGTGGTAGTAGTGATGGTGGTATTAGTGGTGGTGGTGGTATTAGTGGTGGTAGTAGTGATGGTGGTATTAGTGGTGGTAGATGGCGGAATAGTAGTAGTGGTGGTGGTGGAAGTGGTTGGTAGTAATGGTGGTAGTAGCGGTGGTAGTGGTTGGTAGTAATGATGGTAGTAATAGTAGTAGTTGTTGGTAGTAATGGTAGTAGTAGTAGAAAAAAAAAGTAGTAGTAGTAGTAGTAGTTGTATTTTTTTTTTACGGGGATTAGCCCACCCGGGCACAGGTCGAACGAGGGGGGGCGAAAAAATAAGAACAAAGAAATTAAAAATAAAGAAAAAGGTTATACTGTATTAATGTATTAATCTACACCACGGAGATGCCGGAAAACCAGCTTTTTAAAGTGAGACAGACTGTATAAGTATGGAAACACAGAAGAAGGCAGAGCATTCCACAGTTTGTCTGTGTGAGGAAAGATGGAGGTACTATAACGGGTTATTCTTGTGTGACCGACATCCACAGAGAAACGGTGGGCACCGCGGGCAAGACGTGTGTTACGAGCCCACGACCTTGCCGGCGGTACACAGGATGCCAAATCCACCGAACATTGCCCGTTAAAGTACCTGTGAAAGAGAGAGAGAGTGAAGCAACATTGTGGCGAAGAGAAAGGGAAGAGAGATTGTCGACTAAAGGAGGAGAGTTAATAAGACGAAATGCCTTTGATTCCACCCTATCTAATAGTTGGACAGAAGAAGAGCCACCCCAGGTGTGAGAGCAGTACTCCAAGTTAGGACGAATGAGTCCCTTATATACTTGAAGCAACTGCTCGGGAGGCAGCGTTAGCTATGCTAAGCATGTGTGATTTCCATGAAATTGGAGGAAATGGTGAGGCCTAGCACATGTATTTCAGAATTTGGCAGAATGATAGCGTCCTGAAATGTGATTGGTGGGAGATCATCTAATTTAGAAAGTGCAATTGATAAATACTGAGAGTTATTACAATTGAATTTAACCAAGTTTGTACCTCCCCATTTAGAGGTGCTGCACAGATCCGCATTGATAGAAGTTATGATATGAGCTCTAGAAACAGATCTAGTTTGAGAGTTAGGAGGAAGGGAAAATGTGAAGAAGAGTGAAGAGTAGAATCATTAGCGTAAGAATGGATATAATTAGTTGTAGTGTGAAGAAAGTCATTAATAAAAAGAAGGAAGAGAGTAGGTGAAAGAACATAACCCTGTGGGACGCCACTACTGGTAGAGAAAGAGCGAGAGATCGATCCCTCGACAACAACTGCCATGGATCGGTTCTCAGGAAGCTAGAGATGAGAAAACAAAGTGGGGGAGAGAAACCAAAAGAGGGAAGTTTACATAGCAAAGACTTATGCCATACCCTGTCAAATGTCTTGGAGATGTCGAGGGCCACGACGAAAGTTTCGCCATAATCCCTAAGAGAGGATGACCAAAGATGGGTGCAGTAGGAGAGCAGATCACCAGTAGATCTCGCCTGGTAAAAGCCATACTGGTGATCCGACAAAAGAGAAAGGCGTTCAAGGTGACGGAGAAAATAGGAGTTTAAGATAGTTTCGAAAATCTTAGAGAGGGATGAAGTTTGGGCAGTGGGGCGATAGTTAGAGGGATTAGAATGGTCACCCTTCTTTGGGATGGGCTGAACCAAGGCATGCTTCCAAGAAGAAGGAAAAGTTTGGGTTTTGAGGTAAAGACGAAAATGGCGAGCAAGCACAGGGGCCAGGGCTTCAGCACACTCCCTCAGAACACGAGGGGGTATTCCGTCCGGTCCATGCGCCTTACTCATATGCAACCTGGATAACACACTGGCAACCCTGCGAGTGGAGATTATAGGAAAGTGCATAGGTTCAGTAGGAGGAGCAGGGGTAGGAGGGATAGAGTGGGAATCGTCTAAGATGGAATTAGAGGAGAATAAGGTGCCAAAGAGGTTGGCTTTGTCAGGGGGAGAGTTGGCTAAAGTATAGAGTTATCAGGTCAGAAGAGAGGAGGAAAAGGAGTGGTGGTAGTAATGGTGGTAGTAGTGGTGGTAGTAGTGGTTGGTGGTAGTGGTTGGTGGTAGCGTGTTAGGGTGGAGTATATCAGTAAGGTTCTTGGTTACAATGTTTGTACTACCACAACAACAACTATCACCACCACCCCTGCGTGTGTGTGTGTGTGTGAATTAACTCCTTTACAGCGCCATTATTCACACTTTACAGGACGCTCATTGGCTGCGATCAAGTACATCGGACGTGATTGGACGACAGAGGTTGCTTGCTGCTTGGTGATTGGCGGATGAAGATGACGTATGAGCCACGAGGCCCCGGATGAAGTGTAAATGCCTGTTCCTGTACTGAGTTCGTGTTAGAGGGTCATTATGCTTCTGGGTCATGACATTATATTGCTGTATTTAATTTGCGATAGAGTGACATACATTTATGTTATGGATAGCTTAAAACACACACACACACACACACACACACACACAGAAATACTTGCGTAGACTCACAACACAGACACAGTACATGACCTGGGGGGGGGAGGTGGGAAGTATTTCGTTTGCTTATTGTGCACCTCTGTCTCCCTACAGTACCAGTGAGGTATGACTGGCCTCTACAGTACCAGCGAGGTATGACTGGCCTCTACAGTACCAGTGAGGTATGAGTGGCAGCCATTCTCACCTCATCTCACCTAACCTAATCTAACCACCATGGACAAAGACAATAACAATGTTCGGCCGCTGGTGTTGGATCATCGTCACCTCCATTCACTCTCGCTTCCCGTGTTAGCTAGCAAGTATTGTCCCAGCAAAACAAAGCCCTGGCCATTAAACACAACTAGAGAAAGTTTAAGAATGAACAAACTCAAAATAGGGACATGGAACGTGAGGACATTAAATAAGGATGATAAGTATAGTAAGGTTTGTAGGGAAATGGAAAGATTACAGTGGGACATTCTGGGATTAAGCGAAGTAAGATGGCTAGGGTCAAATAACATTACTAGTCGTGAAGGATTTAAGTTCATATACTCAGGTGGTAACGAAACATGAGAGAGGTGTTGGTATTCTTGTAAACCATAAGTTGAGCAGAAGTGTTAAGGAATACCGGCCAGTGTCTGATTGAGTTTTGTAAGTCAGGTTAAGTGCTAAACCCGTGGACTTGGTAATAATACAGGTTTAATGAATGTCTAATTATAATGGGTGATTTTAACGGTAAAGTTGGGAAAGGGGAAGAACCACCAGCAGTAGGACCGTATGGGTTGGGTGAAAGAAATAAAAGAGGAAAAATATTAATTGACTTTTGTATAGAAAATAAACTGATAATTACTAATACATAGTTTGAACATGACTCTAAACATACATGGATCTCACCCAAAGGCAACGCCAGGAATCAAATCGATTACATTTTAATTGATGAAAGATTTAAAAATTCAATAACCCAAACCAAGACCTATCCAGAGGTATGTTGTGGGTCAGATCACATCCCAGTATTGCTAGAGATTGACTTTGGTGAACAAGGACCAAGGCACCAATGCAAAGAAGTAATGTTAGATACTGAGGAAAAACTTATAAGACATAGCAGGAAAGCGGCTTACGAGGAACTGAACAAAGAAATGAAAAAGGACTGTAGACAGGCCAAGGAAGATAACATACAAACAAAACGCAAGGATATAAATGACAGGAGGCATAACTATACGGAAATGTACAGAAATAGCACAGAATTGTACCAGAAATACGGAAATAAATGTGGTGGAACTATTAACAGCCAAGACAATGAAATCCTGTTTGAGGCAGAATATTTAAGAGAGAGATGGGAAGAGTACGGAGAAGAACTGTACACTGACATGGGTAGAGTAGAGGTAAGACACGAAGAGAAAATAAAGATCGAAATGCCAATTCTGAAAACAGAAGTTGAGGCAACTGAGGACAAAATGGCAAATGATAAAGCTTGTGAGGTTGATCAGCTTCCAGCAGAATTGATGAAACAAATGGGTGAAAACGGGATGAATTATTTGACTAAAATATGTAATATTATTTACTTCAAAGGAAACCTTCCAAGTGATTTAAAAAAAATCAGTATTTGTAGTATTGCCTACAAAGCCAGGAGCCCAAGAGTGCACCCAGTTTAGAACAATAAGCTTAATAAGTCATGCCTGTAAAGTTTTATTCAACATAATTTTAAGTCGAATAAAGTTTAGAATAGACATTGAGTTATCTGAAGAGCAAAATGGATTTACAAGGGGAAAAGGAACTACAGAAGCTATATTTGCTCTGAGAATTTTGAGTGAAAGGGTTTTAGAGGTCCAGAGAAATTTGTATATCTGCTTTGTTGTTTTTGATGAAGCTTTTGATAAGGTAAAGCACAATACACTTACAGAGATCTTGGAAGGAATAGGCATTAACGAAGAAGATATTACAATTTTAAAGAATCTTTACTGGCAACAAGAGGCTGCAGTGTTAGTAAATGATGAACTTAGTAATTGGTTCACAGTTAAACAGGGAACAATGTATAATATATATTCAGAATTATTAATTAGAGAAGTTATAAGTGATAATGAAGGAATAAAAGTTAATGGTAAAGTAATATCAAATATATGCTATGGTGATGGTACTGTTCTTACCATGGAGAGTGAAGAGGCATTACAAAATAAAGTTAACAGGTGAGTGAAAAAAGGTAAAATATATGGCCTAAGAGTTAATGTTGTAAAGACTAAAGTAATGGTTGTTTCCAAGTTACAAATAAATCCTAAAATAAAAATTATGGTTGGCAACAGTGAGCTTCAACAAGTGGAAAATTTTGTGTGTTTGGGAAGTAACATTAGCTGTGATGGTAGATGTATAGAAGAAATCAAAACAAGAATAGGGCGAGCAAAAACAGCATTTAATAATCTAAAAGACCTCATGAAAAAAGACATTAACTTCAATTTGAGAAAAGGTCTACTTAAAGACTTCATATGGCCTGAACTGATGTATGGGTCAGAAACGTGGACACTCTCAGCAGACACCAGACAGAGGTTGGAGGCCTTTGAAATGTGGTGTTATAGGCGGATGTTAAGAATAAGCTACACTATCATGAAAACAGATGAAGAAGTACTGAGGTTAGCAAAAACTTCAAGAGAAATACTTGAAATGTACAGACAAAACAAAAAAAAAATGGAATACTTTGATTATATAATTAGGGATGAGGGAATAATTAAAGATATATTACTGGGTAAAGTTGAGGGTAGGAGGGCTGCGGGAAGGCCGAGACTGGGATGGATGAATGAAATTATAAACAGGGTCCCCAGAGAGATACAAAACCTTGAAGAACTGGTAGCAACAGCCGAAAAACCTTCAGAGTGGAGGACTGTGGTCATCAACCCTCAGATGTGAATACAATTCTCTGATTGATGTATGTATATTATGTATGCTGTATTATATATTATGTATGTATATTATGTATGTGCTCCATTTATATTGGCTATATTATTTATTCAGCCTAGCTAGCAGCGTGTGGCAATGTAATTACCATGTTCCACATGCTTAATTAATGTGCCTGGGGACATATGGAAGCTGTTAATGTATCACTTGCCATACGTCGCCTATAGAGCAGTTGACCCCCAGACAGAGTAAGGAGCGCTACTCTCCTTGTGTACATATCTATTATCCAGTAACTCGAACCTACAAAACTATACAGGTGTTTGTGTTCGCTCCTGTATATTGAACTTATTACCCAGAACACAACAGTTGATGAATAATAACATTTAGTATTTATGGTCTGGTGTTTGTTTACCAAAGGGTTTAGTATTTTTTGTTTACGATATATTCAGATAAACTAAGAATTATTGACATTTTCTATTTCTTAGTATTGGTTAGTGTGAGGGCAATTATTGTTAGTGATGATAATCCTTCATACACACACATGCATACATACTGTACATACATACATACATACATACATACATGAATACATACATACATACAACAATGGAGCGGAGTTCTGTACTGCAAGTGTGGACAAATGACCGGAATTCTGTCCGGTACAGCTGTGTACTGTATTATGTATTTGGTGAATACTGTACCCGAGTTACTGTACCGTCTATGTTCAAAATCTTGTCTCTATATTCAGTCCCGTATCACTTACTTGTTTATTGGTTGTTAATTACCTTGTTTGGGATTATATTACAACTGGTATGTAACTAAATTATATTACATTAAAATTATATATGCTAACAGAATATTTTATGATCTGAGTTTATATAACGGAACAGCTGACACACAGATAGGCCTACTGCATACATTGCCATTGCAACAGGGTCCCCCTGCGTTGTTCCCTCGGTTGACTGTAGGATGGTATCACCTCTTAGAGTCTTGTTTACTATATAGAGGTCTGATGGATTCCTATAAGAGTTTTCAACATTACATTGCAAAGCTTGGACACTTGATCTTGATGTTGTGCAGTGCAGTGATGTTGTACCGCTACTACTACTACTACTACTACCATTACTACTACTACTGCTACAACTACTACTACAACTTTTCCTCATAAAGAGTTTGTCAAGTTATTCCACAACACAGCTTAGTGGAATGACAGACAGTGAGACATAGACAGGGTTATAAACCATCGATGTCTTAAATAACACGAAATTATGGCTGTTTGATTTGCTTCAGACACTGACAGAGAAAAACATGCAATAAGTCAGAAACTACGACAGCTTAGACATACTTAAGACATAATAATAACTTATAAACAGATTCAACAGGAGACAAAGGGTTCCTTCCTGTTGGTATAGTCTGTTAACAGGAACGGACAGACAAATTATAACTATGAATGGCTCAGATAATTCGACTTTCAAGCTTAAAAACAAGGGGATTAACCACCCCAGCTTATTTTACCTAGAGATTAACCACCCCAGCTTATTTTACATAGAGTTTATCCATCCCAGCTTATTTTACCTAGAAATTAACCACCCCAGCTTATTTTACCTAGAGATTAACCACCCCAGCTTATTTTGCCTAGAAATTAACCACCCCAGCTTATTTTACCTAGAGATTAACCACCCAGCTTATTTTACCTAGAAATTAACCACCCCAGCTTATTTTACCTAGAAATTAACCACCCCAGCTGATTTTACCTAGAAATTAACCACCCCAGCTTATTTTACCTAGAAATTAACCACCCCAGCTTATTTTACCTAGAGATTAACCACCCCAGCTTATTTTACCAATAGTATACACTGGATGAAACAATTGATATTAATGAGTAAGTTTATTCATCCATAATAAATACCATTATAATATTGTATCCATGAATAAATATCACGTGAGCCCATGTATAATATCAATGTATAAATTTATATATATATGAATAATTATCGTGTGTTGCCATGAATAAAAAAATAATGCTTATAAAAAAAAATGCATAAATGACTATAATTTTATTTTATATTGACAGAATTGTTAATAAAACATATAACTTGTTATCGTTGTAGATACTTTATATAACTGATCCCTATATCCATTAGAGGGGGGTGTTAGGACCCTCGATATAACGGACATTCATTCCATATAGTCCGCTATGTGGGGGTTTGACTATATACTAACAGCAGAGAACCATCAGAGACCAGCACACTGTACAGTACGTCATCACACTGTACAGTACGTCAGCACACTGTACAGTACGTCAGCACACTGTACAGTACGTCATCACACTGTACAGTACGTCAGCACACTGTACAGTACGTCATCACACTGTACAGTACGTCAGCACACTGTACAGTACGTCATCACACTGTACAGTACGTCATCACACTGTACAGTACGTCAGCACACTGTACAGTACGTCATCACACTATACAGTACGTCATCACACTGTACAGTACGTCAGCACACTGTACAGTACGTCAGCACACTGTACAGTACGTCAGCACACTGTACAGTACGTCATCACACTGTACAGTACGTCAGCACACTGTACAGTACGTCATCACACTGTACGGTACGTCAGCACACTGTACAGTACGTCAGCACACTGTACAGTATGTCATCACACTATACAGTACGTCATCACACTGTACAGTATGTCATCACACTGTACAGTACGTCATCACACTGTACAGTACGTCATCACACTGTACAGTACGTCATCACACTGTACAGTACGTCATCAGTGTGTGTGTGGAGGTTAGACACTGTACTCGACCACCTTCACTTCCCAAACTGTAATGTCAGGCTACCCATTTACAGCCCCGGGATCGAACCAGCGATCCCTTAAAACAGAAGGCGAACGCAGTAACCACTCGGCCACGGAACCCCAAGCATACACAATACTTAAGAACAAATGAAGCATGAACACTACATACATAAGGCAAAAACTAAACATACACAAATAAGGAACAAATACACAGAAGCTAGACGTAACAAAAACATTATCTACACTAAGACAAAAACAATCAATATAATGTGTGGCAACTCGTCCGTATCTCTTAACATATTTCCACTAATATTTTATAATTTTTACAGGTTTAACTTCACTAATCATCCTGGGAATAGAATAAAATGTTATCTCTAGGATGAACTACAATACTTTAAGAGGTTTTCATCCTAGGAGAAAAATACAGTATTACACAGTTAACATCCAGGGTAATCAGGAGTCGAGATTCTCAAAGGTTCTTAAGATAAATATTTCAAGTTATAAGAACGTATCTAACAGGTTAAATTTACTTAAAATAAAAATAAAAAATAATATTGATAATCTTTGAAAGTTTCCACGTGTTAATTTTGTCTCCTAACTGGTGCTAAGTGAACGTATTTAGTTAAGGTAGAGTCTCAGTGTTAATTTTGTCTCCTAACTGGTGCTAAGTGAACGTATTTAGTTAAGGTAGAGTCTCGGTGTTAATTTTGTCTCCTAACTGGTGCTAAGTGAACATATCTAGTTAAGGTAGAGTCTCAGTGTTAATTTTGACTTCTAACTGGTGCTAAGTGAACGTATCTAATTAAGGTAGAGTTTCAGTGTTAATTTTGTCTCCTAACTGGTGCTAAGTGAACGTATTTAGTTAAGGTAGAGTCTCGGTGTTAATTTTGTCTCCTAACTGGTGCTAAGTGAACGTATCTAGTTAAGGTAGAGTCTCGGTGTTAATTTTGTCTCCTAACTGGTGCTAAGTGAACGTATCTAGTTAAGGTAGAGTCTCAGTGTTAATTTTGACTCCTAACTGGTGCTAAGTGAACGTATCTAGTTAAGGTAGAGTCTCAGTGTTAATTTTGTCTCCTAACTGGTGCTAAGTGAACGTATCTAGTTAAGGTAGAGTCTCAGTGTTAATTTTGTCTCCTAACTGGTGCTAAGTGAACGTATCTAGTTAAGGTAGAGTCTCAGTGTTAATTTTGTCTCCTAACTGGTGCTAAGTGAACGTATCTAGTTAAGGTAGAGTCTCAGTGTTAATTTTGACTCCTAACTGGTGCTAAGTGAACGTATTTAGTTAAGGTAGAGTCTCGGTGTTAATTTTGTCTCCTAACTGGTGCTAAGTGAACGTATCTAGTTAAGGTAGAGTCTCAGTGTTAATTTTGACTTCTAACTGGTGCTAAGTGAACGTATCTAGTTAAGGTAGAGTCTCAATGTTAATTTTGTCTCCTAACTGGTGCTAAGTGAACGTATCTAGTTAAGGTAGAGTCTCAGTGTTAATTTTGACTCCTAACTGGTGCTAAGTGAACGTATCTAGTTAAGGTAGAGTCTCGGTGTTAATTTTGACTCCTAACTGGTGCTAAGTGAACGTATCTAGTTAAGGTAGAGTCTCAGTGTTAATTTTGACTCCTAACTGGTGCTAAGTGAACGTATCTAGTTAAGGTAGAGTCTCAGTGTTAATTTTGTCTCCTAACTGGTGCTAAGTGAACGTATCTAGTTAAGGTAGAGTCTCAGTGTTAATTTTTTCTCCTAACTGGTGCTAAGAAAATCCAAATTAATCTATCTCAGAAATTACTCGTATGTGCACATTAATTCATGTTCTCTCACCTCCCACTGAGAATATAAGAGACCTTTGAGAATCTGGGTGAGGAGGGGGAGGAGAAGGAAGAAGAGGGAGAGAAGGGAGAAGAGGGAGGAGAAGGGAGAAGAGGGAGAGAAGGGAGAAGAGGGAGGAGAAGGGAGAAGAGGGAGAGAAGGGAGAAGAGGGAGAGAAGGGAGAAGAGGGAGAGAAGGGAGAAGAGAAGGGAGAAGAGGGAGAGAGGGAGAAGAGAAGGGAGAAGAGGGAGAGAAGGGAGAAGAGGGAGAGAGGGAGAAGAGAAGGGAGAAGAGGGAGAGAAGATGCGTGTGGCAGACTCATCATAACATCAACTAAACTACTTCACTATATTGTTATTTATTTGATGTAAAGGAACCAAACTTAACCTAACCGAAATTACCATAGGAACCACAAACTTAGATTAGGTTAGGTTAGGTTAGGGTAAGGTTAGGTTAAATTAGGGTAAGGTTAGGTTAAATTAGGGTAAGGTTAGGTTCCGTAAAGCTAGGTTAGGTTAGATTAAGATATATGAGAGAAGATGAAATTAAGTTACGTTAGGTTAGGTTGGGTTAGGTTGGGTTAGGTTGGGTTAGGTTAGGTTAGGTTGGGTTAGGTTGGGTTAGGTTAGGTTAGGTTGGGTTGGGTTAGGTTAGGTTAGGTTAGGTTAGGTTGGGTTAGGTTGGGTTGGGTTGGGTTAGGTTAGGTTAGGTTAGGTTAGGTTAGGTTGGGTTGGGTTAGGTTAGGTTAGGTTGGGTTAGGTTGGGTTGGGTTGGGTTAGGTTAGGTTAGGTTAGGTTGGGTTAGGTTAGGTTAGGTTAGGTTAGGTTGGGTTAGGTTAGGTTAGGTTAGGTTAGGTTAGGTTAGGTTCCGTAACGTTAGATTCTATTAATGTTGTTAGCGGGAAGGAGTTGACACGTGACCAACACAGTACAGGTGACGGAGACCAACTCACTGTTTGAGGGCGGGCAGAGTCCTCTCGTCGTAAGACACATATGCAGATGAGGGAGCCGTGTAGAGGGCGGGGGAGGGGGCGGCGGGCGGGGGCGGCAACTGTGGGTGTCTGGGTGAGGGTGGTGGGCGGGGCGTGCTGGTCGGTTGGCCGGCTGAACGCAAGTCAGGGAGAGGAGCGGAGGGCGTCTTGATGGGCGGCGGCGATGGTGACTTGGGCGGCGAGGGCGGGGGATTGGGCGGCGTACTGGTGAGTCTTGGGGGCGACAGGTGGGTGGGGGCGGTGGGTGCGGGCGTGGGCGAGGGGTCACGGGAGCGAGGCTTGACTCTCTGTCGTGGGGGCGGAGGCAACTCACGTAACCCCTTCGCTTCAGGTGTGTCGTTCTTATCCAGCTTCTGTAGATGTGGCAACGTGTTAGATGTGGCAACGTGTTAGATGTGGCAACGTTAGATGTGGCAACGTGTTAGATGTGGCAATATGTTGAAGGTTATAAAAGATTTGTGGCAACTTTGTGTTTTGAAATACATGTGGCAAGGTTGTGTTATGAAAATGTGGCAACACTTTTTAGAAAGGTACATGGCAACACTGTATCACCACCACATATTAATATAATCTTAACTCAACCAAATGTTTAATACACACACACACACACACACACACCTCAACATTTTTCTGTCAATACCCTAAACACACGAGTCTTGAATGTTTGTATATTTACTGTCTCTCTCTACACCACCTGTCTGTCTGTCTAGAACCATCCACCTGTCTGTCTGTAGTGTAATGGTCAGCATGCTCGCCTCGCAAGCAACGGACCCGGGTACGATCCCCGGGCAGGGTGAAACTATGGGCAAGTTTGTTTACGCCATTTGCCTCTGTCTACCCAGCAGTAATTGGGAACCTGGATGTTAATCGATTAGCGGATCGTGTTCCAGGGTAATGGTTAGCCAGTGCAGTTGGCGAGTTGTCCGGACTTCTCGGACTATTCCTTGATACTGGGTCATGCAGCTCGTTAACTCAGGGTGTGGTTGTTGTGTTGGCGACAGCTTCTACACCTTAAACACTGGGTCATGCAGCTCGTTAACTCAGGGTGTGGTTGTTGTGTTGGTGACAGCTTCTACACCTTAAACACTGGGTCATGCAGCTCGTTAACTCAGGGTGTGGTTGTTGTGTTGGCGACAGCTTCTACACTTTAAACACTGGGTCATGCAGCTCGTTAACTCAGGGTGTGGTTGTTGTGTTGGCGACAGCTTCTACACCTTAAACACTGGGTCATGCAGCTCGTTAACTCAGGGTGTGGTTGTTGTGTTGGTGACAGCTTCTACACCTTAAACACTGGGTCATGCAGCTCGTTAACTCAGGGTGTGGTTGTTGCGTTGGCGACAGCTTCTACACCTTAAACACTGGGTCATGCGACTCGTTAACTCAGGGTGTGGTTGTTGTGTTGGCGACAGCTTCTACACCTTAAACACTGGGTCATGCAGCTCGTTAACTCAGGGTGTGGATGTTGTGTTGGTGACAGCTTCTACACCTTAAACACTGGGTCATGCAGCTCGTTAACTCAGGGTGTGGATGTTGTGTTGGTGACAGCTTCTACACCTTAAACACTGGGTCATGCAGCTCGTTAACTCAGGGTGTGGTTGTTGTGTTGGTGACAGCTTCTACACCTTAAACACTGGGTCATGCAGCTCGTTAACTCAGGGTGTGGTTGTTGTGTTGGTGACAGCTTCTACACCTTAAACACTGGGTCATGCAGCTCGTTAACTCAGGGTGTGGTTGTTGTGTTGGTGACAGCTTCTACACCTTAAACACTGGGTCATGCAGCTCGTTAACTCAGGGTGTGGTTGTTGTGTTGGTGACAGCTTCTACACCTTAAACACTGGGTCATGCAGCTCGTTAACTCAGGGTGTGGTTGTTGTGTTGGCGAAAGCTTCTACACCTTAAACACTGGGTCATGCAGCTCGTTAACTCAGGGTGTGGTTGTTGTGTTGGTGACAGCTTCTACACCTTAAACACTGGGTCATGCAGCTCATTAACTCAGGGTGTGGTTGTTGTGTTGGTGACAGCTTCTACACCTTAAACACTGGGTCATGCAGCTCGTTAACTCAGGGTGTGGTTGTTGTGTTGGTGACAGCTTCTACACCTTAAACACTGGGTCATGCAGCTCGTTAACTCAAGGTGTGGTTGTTGTGTTGGTGACAGCTTCTACACCTTAAACACACTCACGCTCCCTGCAGGCAGACAGACAGACTGATCGTCTCTCTGTCTTGGCGCCACGCTTCGTCTGTCTGACAGTCTGGACGGATCATATCACTATAATCAATTTAAACCAGGTACTATAATTCTGCTATTACAACCTATAACACAACAATCATCTATAACACTCTTACTCTGACTCACAACACTACAACACGGACTCACAACACACTACAACACCGACTCACAACACTGACTCACAACACTACAACACGGACTCACAACACACTACAACACCGACTCACAACACTACAACACTGACTCACAACACACTACAACACCGACTCACAACACTACAACACTGACTCCTCACCAGATCAGTGACCTTTGGTGGTGACTCATGGACAATAACTCACAGTAAGCGAGATGAGTCATGACTGGTGCGTGTTAAGGGGTGACTCACTCAAGCAACTGCCTATTAACGAGTCAATATTTTATAGTAAACTTTATATGCGTTTTAGAATATTTTATATATCATTATTTCATCAAATATCTGGTAATAATAATAATAGTGATAATACTACTACTAATAATAATAACAAAAATAATAATAATAATAGTGATACTACTACTACTACTACTAATAATAATAATAATAATAATAATAATAATAACAATAAAAATAACAATAATAATATCATAATAAATAATAACAATAATAATAAATAATAACAATAATAATAATAATAATAAATAATAATAATAATAATAATAACAACAATAACAATAATAATAATAATAGTAAGAATAATAATAATAATAATAACAAAAATAATAATAACAATAATAATAATAATAATAATAATAATAATAATAATAATAATAATAACAATAATAATAACAATAATAATAATAATAATAATAATAATAATAATAATAATAATAAAGTTAAACTAATATCCATTTTTTTTATAAATAATAAGTGTTAAATCATAATCTTTTTCAACACTACACAAACCACTAGTATTAAAATGTGTTAAATTCTCTTTTTTTTTAACTTTCGGTGTTAAATTGCATGTTAATTTTTTTTTTTAGGTTTATTTGAGTTTTTAGTTCAGTCACATGTTCAGGGATTCAATGTGTAAAAGGTTCAATGTGTAGGGGCTCAATGTGTAGGGGTTCAATGTGTAGGGGTTCAAAGTGTAGGGGTTCAGTGTGTAGGGGTTCAAAGTGTAGGGGTTCAATGTGTAGGGGTTCAATGTGTAGGGGTTCAAAGTGTAGGGGTTCAAAGTGTAGGGGTTCAATGTGTAGGGGGTTCAATGTGTAGGGGGTTCAATGTGTAGGGGTTCAATGTGTAGGGGTTCAATGTGTAGGGGTTCACACCTTTGAGTCACGGGTTCCAAGGTGAATGAACCCTCTCTATGATACACTATAATGAACCTCTTTGAAATGATTTAAACCTAACTGAACCCTCGAAATCAATTTACACTCTTAACAGAACCTCTGATTTATTTAGCCTGACCTTACGGATGTAGAAATAGAACCTAATTTTATGTTTTATATAAGGAGTTCGTTTTATCGGGGTTTCTGAGCGTTTAAGGTTCAAAGCTCGGGGGTTTAAGCGTCACCTCACCTCTGACACACACACACACACACACACAGGAGGCGACTTTTTCTCACAAATTTCCGTTTTCTTTCACAATATAAGACCTGACTACTACATATCACCATATTGCATATATCTTCACTACACTTGACTGTCACTACACCTCACTACCCTACACATCTTCAACGACACACTACACTTACTTATAATCCGTACTTAACACTTTATTCCCCGTATTATAAGTGTGGGAGTTCTATATATAAGTGGTGATGTTCCTCGGGTGAACAGAAAAGTCGTAAGGTATATCTACTTTAATTTACCATAAGTCAGGTTTTGTGAGAGACAGAGAGAGATATTTGTGTTTATCTCCTCCCCTGACACTGACGGAGAGATTATAGTAAGGAGAGACACAGTCCACCACAGTCCACCACCACCACAACAACACGTAGATTTGAGTTCAAGAAATAAACCTTCTTCTTATATCATTCTTATTTTTTTTTTTCAATTCCCTATTTTTTTACATTTCATTAACGAGGAGATAATGACCGTGAGGAGAGATAGAGAGACACACACGTACAGAGATACACCTAGAGATATATATAAACTGTTGCATCACTACCACACACAGTATAAATAATTGAGTTCCCCAAAAAGACATACCCCCTTCCTCTCAAGTAGTTCCTCGATGCCTAGAGCCTTGTACACTTGTTCCCTGTATTCCTCTGCTTGCTGTTTCTTCACTTTAGCTCTCTCGTAGTTTTCTGTGTCAATGGCGTGTCTCTTCTCGATCTCGTACTTGCCTAGCCGTTCTCCTGCCGTACGGAGCTGAGTCACTGCCGCTCTCAGTTTATTGGCGTACTCGAAGCGTTCCTCTGGGCGGGGCGACATACAACAGAAAACGGGAATAACAGAAAACGGGAATAACAGAAAACGGTCACTTAATTTTAACCGTAAATAGAGATATATATATATATGACACAGTGTTAACTATATTGGCTTAACGTTACAGTATTGATGACTATCTTAGTACATGGATTGTATAAATAATATACATGGTACTATGAGAGAGAGAGAGAGAGAGAGAGAGAGAGAGAGAGAGAGAGAGAGAGAGAGAGAGAGAGAGAGAGAGACTGTACTACTAGAATAAGAAACAAAAACGAAAAAGGCGAGAAAGAGAGAAAACTCACAGGAGAAAGAGAGAGAAAGACAGCAGCCAGCACAACACTCACAGTAAAGATACTATTAAAGTGACACCTGGCACCCCTTCCACCGTGACTCACCTGCCGCGGGAAACGTTTAAATGAAGACTATTATAACACCTGAGTCACGCTCGTCTTGACCTACCCTGCCCTGACCTAGCTTAACCCAAACCAACTTAACCTACCCAACCTTAACCAAATTTGACTTGGCCTAACCTAACCTAACCTAACCTAACCTGACCTGACCTGACCTAACCTAACCTAACCTGACCTGACCTGACCTGACCTAACCTGACCTAACTGTTTCACGTGACATTACACAATATTTATACAAGATCGTGAGATAATTGTGTGTCCTAATTAGTGGTTACGTGAGCGTATCTAGTAAGGTAGTCTCCCACACTCTCCCACACACTCACTCCCTCCCTCCCACACTCTCCCACACACTCCCTCCCTCCCACACACTCCCTCCCTCCCACACTCTCCCACACACTCACTCCCAACCACACACTCCCTCCCTCCCACACTCTCCCATACACTCCCTCCCTCCCACACTCTCCCACACACTCCTTCCCTACCACACACTCCCTCCCACACTCTCCCATACACTCCCTCCCTCCCACACTCTCCCACACACTCCTTCCCTACCACACACTCCCTCCCACACTCTCCCATACACTCCCTCCCTCCCACACTCTCCCATACACTCCCTCCCTCCCACACTCTCCCACACACACCTTCCCTACCACACACTCCCTCCCTCCCACACTCTCCCACACACTCCCTCCCTCCCTCCCACACTCTCCCACACACTCCCTCCCTCCCACACTCTCCCACACACTCCCTCCCTCCCTCCCACACTCTCCCACACACTCCCTCCCTCCCACACTCTCCCACACACTCCCTCCCTCCCACACTCTCCCACACACTCCTTCCCTCCCACACTCTCCCACACCCTCACCTCCCACACACTCCTTCCCTCCCACACTCTCCCACACACTCCCTCCCTCCCTCCCACACTCTCCCACACACTCCTTCCCTCCCACACTCTCCCACACACTCCCTCCCTCTCACACACTCCTTCCCTCCCTCCCTCCCACACACTCCCTCCCTCCCTCCCACACACTCCCTCCCTCCCACACTCTCCCACACACTCCTTCCCTCCCACACTCTCACACACACTCCCTCCCACTCTCTCCCACACACTCCCTCCCTCCCTCCCTCCCACACACTCCCTCCCTCCCACACTCCCTCCCTCCCACACACTCCCTCCCTCCCACACACTCCCTCCCTCCCACACACTCCCTCCCTCCCACACTCTCCCTCCCTCCCACACACTCCCTCCCTCCCACACACTCCCTCCCTCCCACACACTCTCCCACACACTCCCTCCCTCCCACACTCTCCCACACACCCCCTCCATTCCACACTCTCCCACATCCTCCCTCCCTCCCTCTCACACACTCCCTCCCTCCCACACACTCCCTCCCTCTCACTCACTCCCTCCCTCCCACACACTCCCTCCCTCCCACACACTCCCTCCCTCTCACTCGCTCCCTCCCTCCCACACACTCCCCCCTCCCACACACTCCCCCCCTCCCACACTCTCCCTCCCTCCCACACACTCCCTCCCTCCCACACACTCACTCCCCCCCTCCCACACTCTCCTTCCCTCCCACACACTCCCTCCCTCCCTTCCACACTCTCCCACACACTCCCTCCCTCCCACACACTCCCCCCCTCCCACACCCTCACCTCTCACGGCAGCAGCCCTCCGGTCCTCCAGGGTGGTGATGGTGACCGCTACCTGGGTGTCCACGTACATAGCGAAGGCCAGGTCATGATAGAGAGGTACCTCCTGCTGGCGGCCTCCCGGTACCTGGCCTCCTTCACCATCAGGAGATACACTGTTGTTGTTGGCCTCCACCTCATTACCTAACGCGTTGAGGGCCACCAACCCGATCTGTGGGAGGCAAGAGAGGTGTGAAATGGTGGTAGATTGTGGTAGGTGGTGTTGGTAGGTGGTTATTGTCGTCAGATGGTGGTAGTTAAGACAGTTACAGACAGACACACAGACAGACAGACACAAGAGACTCGGGGGACAAAAGTTAACATTAAAATAACTCATCTACAGGTTAATTAACATCACACGTTAACATTCACAAACTCACGACAATGTTAAATTTACTCAAATATATCTTATTAACATTTGACGCCTGTCTAGTTTATCATCCATATATTGTTAAATTTACAGTTAACAGGTGATTAACATTTACATATCTAATTATTAATCATAGTTAAATATGATAAATTTAACTCACCTGCTTACTTTTTATATACCTGTTAATTATCACTCAGGTGTTGTTAAATTACTACATTACCTATACAATTAGTTACAATGTTAAATTTACCTGTGTGTTAATTATATTGTAAAGGTAAATTAACACCAAGGATGGGAATAATATCATTCTACTTTATGTTGTTGATGGTGTAAGCCTCTCTCTCACTCTCTTTCACACTCTCTCTCTCACTCTCTCTCACTCTCTCTCACCTGGTTGTAGAGGTTGATACGGTTCACGTGGTTCTTATGCAACACTAGTTTAAGGAAGGTGCCTGTACACTCGACCGTCACGCTCTTGAGTTCTCTGGCTTTAAACTGAGAGTGTTCATTGTCTGAGAGCGTCACGTAACCCAACAAGGCGAATTTAGCGTTGTAGAGTGTGACTTCCTTCCCGGGCACGACGTCCCCAATGTGCAGCTCTACTTTTTCCGCTGTTGAGAGAGAGTGAGAGAGAATGAGTGAGAGGGAGGGAGAGGTGAATGAGTGGGGAGTGGGGAGGGGAGAGGGAGGGAGAGGTGAAGGAGTGGGGAGGGGAGAGTGGGAGGGAAGGATGGAGTTATTGAGAGAGAGAGAGAGAGAGAGAGAGAGAGAGACCCCCCACTTACAGAAAAAACACAATCAGTTAGATCAGTAAGGACAGGACATTAATTAATTATACTCACACAATATTAATTACCATAATAGTTATAACCAGAAAAGTATAATTATATGAAGTTATAATTAATCTCTATAACTAACTATGACAATAATTAATTAAGCTAATTAAAGTCTTTTAGTAATTACAAGAGCTAAAATTATATTATTACTTTACCTACAATTATATTTGTATTTAATTTCATCTTCTAGTCTAGTAAATTAGTTCAAGTCATTTTAATAATTAGTTAAGAATCGTGCAATTAAATTTATTAATGAATGTTTAATGACCTTGTTAATAGAATGCCAGGTGTGTGTGTGTGTGTGTGTGTGTGTGTCTGTGTGTGTGTGTCTGTGTGTGTGTGTGTGTGTGTGGATGAAGCAACACACAGGGAGCACCACACCTGCGCCACACCTTTAATATTTCTATTATTCAGGTGTTGTCAGACCCTCCCACAGGTGTGACAGAGAGAGAGAGAGAGAGAGAGAGAGAGAGAGAGAGAGAGAGAGAGAGAGAGAGAGAGAGAGAGAGAGAGAGAGAGAGAGAGAGAGAGCCACACCCATCACCTCCCCCTTTCTCTACCCCTACCTCTCACCCCCCTCCCCCCCAACCACCCCCCCCCTCCCCCCCAAACACCCCCCTCCCCCCCAAACACCCCCCCTCCTACTCCTCCCATATACAGTAGAGTCTCAGCGTCACTTGGCCGCCATATTAGATTTTTTTTTCTTAGTGCTTAAGCGAAACAAAATACAAACAAATATCCAAGATGGCGGCACAATTACGCTGAGACTATACATGGTGCTTTAAGACAGAACCGAACACGTAACCATTCCCAGCCATTCCCAGCATTCCCAGCATTCCCGAATATTCAATCGGCCATTAACACGAAGCTATTGTGTGAATTACTTCTTCTCTCGCGCGTGTGTGTGTGTGTGTGAGAGAGGAGTGGGAGGGGTGAGAGGGGAGTGAGTGGGATGAGAGGGGTGGGAGGGGGGTGGGAGGGGGGTGAGAGGGGTGGGAGGGGGGTGGGAGGGGAGAGAGGGGAGTGGGAGGGGTGAGAGGGGAGTGAGTGGGATGAGAGGGGTGGGAGGGGGGTGGGAGGGGTGAGAGGGGAGTGAGTGGGGTGAGAGGGGAGTGGGAGGGGTGAGAGGGGAGTGGGAGGGGTGAGAGGGGAGTGGGAGGGGTGAGAGGGAAGTGAGAGGGGAGTGGTAGGGGTGAGAGGGAAGTGAGTGGGACTATCGGATCTTAAATAATGTATCACAGTCTGACCTTTAACTTTCATTAAAAAAATCGTCTGGTGTCTGTCTCTCTCTCTCTCTCTTTATCTCTCTTTTTCTCTTTATCCCTCCCTTTATTCCTCTACCTTTCTCTCTATTTCTCTCTCTCTCTTTATCTCTCTCTTTCTCTTTATCCCTCCCTTTATTCCTCTATCTCTCTCTCTATTTCTCTCTCTCTCTCTTTATCCCTCCCTTTATCTCCCTTTCTCTCCCTTTATCTCTCTCTCTATCTCTCTCTCTATCTTTCTTTTCATTTCTCTCTCTCTCTCTCCTTCTTTATCTCCCTGTCTTTCTCTCTCTCTAACAGGACTTAGAGAAAGACGAAAACACCATTACCAACAGAAGGGCGTCAACGGTACATCACAACAGAAGGGCGTCAACGGTACATCACAACAGAAGGGCGTCAACGGTACATCACAACAGAAGAATGTCAACGGTACACCACAACAGAAGGACGTCAACGGTACATCACAACAGAAGAATGTCAACGGTACATCACAACAGAAGAATGTCAACGGTACATCACAACAGAAGGGCGTCAACGGTACATCACAACAGAAGGGCGTCAACGGTACATCACAACAGAAGGGCGTCAACGGTACATCACAACAGAAGAATGTCAACGGTACATCACAACAGAAGAATGTCAACGGTACATCACAACAGAAGGGCGTCAACGGTACATCACAACAGAAGAATGTCAACGGTACATCACAACAGAAGGACGTCAACGGTACATCACAACAGAAGGGCGTCAACGGTACATCACAACAGAAGGGCGTCAACGGTACATCACAACAGAAGGGCGTCAACGGTACATCACAACAGAAGGGCGTCAACGGTACATCAAAACAGAAGGGCGTCAACGGTACATCACAACAGAAGAATGTCAACGGTACATCACAACAGAAGGGCGTCAACGGTACATCACAACAGAAGGGCGTCAACGGTACATCACAACAGAAGGGCGTCAACGGTACATCACAACAGAAGGGCGTCAACGGTACATCACAACAGAAGAATGTCAACGGTACATCACAACAGAAGGACGTCAACGGTACATCACAACAGAAGAGGTACAACAGAAGAATGTCAACGGTACATCACAACAGAAGGGCGTCAACGGTACATCACAACAGAAGGGCGTCAACGGTACATCACAACAGAAGGGCGTCAACGGTACATCATAACAGAAGAATGTCAACGGTACATCACAACAGAAGAATGTCAACGGTACACCACAACAGAAGGGCGTCAACGGTACATCACAACAGAAGAATGTCAACGGTACATCACAACAGAAGGACGTCAACGGTACATCACAACAGAAGGGCGTCAACGGTACATCACAACAGAAGGGCGTCAACGGTACATCACAACAGAAGGACGTCAACGGTACATCACAACAGAAGGGCGTTAACGGTACATCACAACAGAAGGGCGTCAACGGTACATCACAACAGAAGGGCGTCAACGGTACATCACAACAGAAGGGCGTCAACGGTACATCAAAACAGAAGGGCGTCAACGGTACATCACAACAGAAGAATGTCAACGGTACATCACAACAGAAGGACGTCAACGGTACATCACAACAGAAGGGCGTCAACGGTACATCACAACAGAAGGGCGTCAACGGTACATCACAACAGAAGGGCGTCAACGGTACATCACAACAGAAGGACGTCAACGGTACATCACAACAGAAGGGCGTCAACGGTACATCACAACAGAAGGATGTCAACGGTACATCACAACAGAAGGGCGTCAACGGTGCATCACAACAGAAGGGCGTCAACGGTACATCACAACAGAAGGGCGTCAACGGTGCATCACAACAGAAGGGCGTCAACGGTACATCACAACAGAAGAATGTCAACGGTACATCACAACAGAAGGACGTCAACGGTACATCACAACAGAAGGGCGTCAACGGTACATCACAACAGAAGGGCGTCAACGGTACATCACAACAGAAGGGCGTCAACGGTACATCACAACAGAAGGGCGTCAACGGTACATCACAACAGAAGGGCGTCAACGGTACATCACAACAGAAGGGCGTCAATGGTACATCACAACAGAAGGACGTCAACGGTACATCACAACAGAAGGGCGTCAACGGTAATATCTGGCTAACAGGAGAACAATTAACAGGACATCTATCGTAGGATCTCACGGGAACAGTTAGGATGAGTTACATTCCAGGTAGGATTCTCCAGGTAGGACTCACATATATAGATTTATGAGGGGTTTAGATCTGCTAGGACTGTGGTAGGACTCTAGTAGGACTCTATCAGGACTATTAGATCCCTAACAGGACTCTAATAGAACTCAAGAGAACTTCACCAGAACCAACATAACTCTAATAGGACTCTCACAGGACTCTAATAGGACTCTGATAGGACTCTCACAGGACTCTAATAGGACTCTCACAGGACTCTAATAGGACTCTCACAGGACTCTAATAGGACTCTAATAGGACTCAAATAGGACTCTCACAGGACTCTAATAGGACTCTCACAGGACTCTAATAGCACTCTCACAGGACTCCAATAGCACTCTCACAGGACTCTAATAGCACTCTCACAGGACTCTAATAGCACTCTCACAGGACTCTAATAGGACTCTCACAGGACTCTAATAGGACTCTCACAGGACTCTAATAGCACTCCCACAGGACTCAAATAGGACTCTCACAGGACTCTAATAGGACTCTCACAGGACTCTAATAAGACTCTCACAGGACTCAAATAGGACTCTCACAGGACTCAAATAGGACTCTCACAGGACTGTAACAGCACTCTAATAAGACTCTAATAGGACTCTCACAGAACTCTCACAGGACTCTAATAGGACTCTCACAGGACTCAAATAGGACTCTCACAGGACTCTAATAGGACTCTCACTGACAGGACTCACGTATCAAGTGTTGGTGAGCAAGGAGCTGAACTTTGGACAGGTGGCATCGCTCCCGTAGCTGCAGGATGATCTCTTGAGGGTAGATACAGAACCTGGAGGAGACCCAACCTTTGACCCCTGGACCCTGCTGCAGGAGTTCCTTGGCCCTGCCGCCTTCCTCATCACCTGCAGGAGGGAACTGGTTAATAGACGGGGTTAATAGACGGGGTTAATAGACGGGGGTAATAGACGGGGGTAATAGACGGGGTTAATAGATGGGGGTAATAGACGGGGTTAATAGACGGGGTTAATAGATGGGGGTAATAGACGGGGGTAATAGACGGGGTTAATAGATGGGGGTAATAGACGGGGTTAATAGACGGGGTTAATAGACGGGGTTAATAGACGGGGGTAATAGACGGGGTAATAGACGGGGTAATAGACGGGGTGGGAATAGTGGAAGAGGTTAAATAGAGGTTGACGTGAAAAGGTCAACATATACACTATTGACATGACCTTTTAATAAGCTGGGTGACCTCTGACCTGTGGCTTATGGTAATGATAATGTGTGTGTGAGAGAGAGAGAGAGAGAGAGAGAGAGAGAGAGAGAGAGAGAGAGAGAGAGAGAGAGAGAGACTGCTTAATTTGCATCACAAAATTCCTAATATAAATTAAAGAGAGAAATGAGTTGAGAGAGACGACGTGTGTGTGTGTGTGTGTGTGTGTAAGAGTCACACACACAGGTCCAGGTCACATTAGCCATGCTCAGTAAAGGTTAAATGTCGAGGGATAAAGGAGAGCTGTCAGGAGGAGGAGGAGGAGGAGGAGGAGGAGGAGGAGGAGGAGGAGGAGGAGGAGGAGGAGGAGGAGGAGGAGGAATTAACAACATATACAGACACCCTCCCCCTCCCCCCCCCCCCCCCCCCCCCAGACACACACTAGAGATGACAAAGAGACAGGAGTTGACAGACAGATTGGCCAAGATAGTGACAGCGGGGCATGACAGGCAGAGAGACAGTGGCCTGGCGTATTGACAACAGAGACGCACAGACAGGCAGGTGCTGATATGTCTCGCTCTGTCTGTCTGTCTGTCTGTCTCTTACAGGTACACCCTACCTCTAATCACCTCATTTCACCTGTATCATCTTTGTTGTCGCCGCTGTGTATAGTGTATGAGGAACAAAAATTACCATAGACGGATATACAACACATACACTAACTGAATATACACACAGAATAGAGTATGCACACCTTTATACACCTCAGACTATACTAATACAACAACGTGTATACAATATGATTAACTACAATACACATATCACATATACATACAACAAAGTATACACACAATACATATATAAAGTATTACTCAAGGATATACACAACTATACACAGTGGTAAACAAATGAGTCACAAAGAATACATACAGTATATACAGAACGTATACTCAACCCAATGTATACTCACACAATGTATAACCACCAATATATTCCTACAACATACTTATACAACATACAATACAGCATACACCATACAGTACAGCATACAATATACTGTACATCATAATACCCACATATTCATATACAAAATACAGTCCAACATAACACAACATAACACAACATATACTTACTAGAGGCCTGGGCGATGTGGAAACCTAATTTATGTGGCATGTTGTCTACTGTCTCACCAGCCTGGGGGAAGAGAGAGAATGGTCATTAGTTGGTTTACTAATTACCTAATAGTCCACTAATTAACTGCTAAAATTATCCATCATTAGCGGACAGTTCAATCGTTGACTAACACCAAATACTTAAAAATACATCAGTATAATGATTTATACAAGTGATGGAAGGAAGGAAGGAAGGAAGGAAGGAAGGAGCCAAAATAATGTCTCAGGTTAATATCTCAGGTTAATATCTCAGGTTAATGTCTCAGGTTAATATCTCAGGTTAATGTCTCAGGTTAATGTCTCAGGTTAATGTCTCAGGTTAATGTCTCAGGTTAATATCTCAGGTTAATGTCTCAGGCCGATTAGTTTGACGTCAGTAGTGGGGAAAATTTCTTCAATCAATTATAACAGATAGCATTCGATCACATTTAGAGAAAAGCAAATTAATCTACGACTCTCAACATGGGTTTACAAAGGGAAAATCTTGTCTAACAAATCTGCTGACGTTTTTTAGGAAAGTCATCGAGGTAGTAGATAATGACGAAAATTACGATGTTATTTACTTAGACTTTAGCAAAGCATTTGACAGAGTACCGCATCAGAGGCTTCTGAGAAAAGTTAAGGCTCATGGTATCGAGGGTAAGTTTTAAATTGGATAAAATCATGGCTCACCCATGGCCGGATTCAGGAGTGGGCAAATTGGGCAGCTGCCCAGGGGCCTCCACAATCTGGGGGCCTCCACATGTGCGGTAGTAGCTATATCAGGGCTGGTCGACTTGAAACCACATGAATGACTCCAGTCATGTCTCACTTTTGTGTGTGTGTGTGTGTGTGTGTGTGTGTGTGTGTGTGTGTTGGAAATTTGTACACTATCAGTAAATATACAGTTAATTAAAAATTTCTCAATGTTCTAATTTCCTCAATATACCTGCATATGGCTTCAAAATTCTCCAAAGAAGTATTCAAATTTCAAAATTTTCCCGGGGGGCTTACAGCGCCCCCCGGAACTCCCAGATGTTTAGGCTCACTTCACTCTCCACCCCACCCTCTTGGGTAGTTATAATGAGGGGGGGGGGGGGCTCCACAAAGAGGCTGCCCATGGGCCTCCACAGGTCTAAATCCGGCACTGGGCTCACCGATAGAACACAGAGGGTCAGCGTAGATGGTGTTAAATCTGAGTGGGGCTGTGTAACCAGTGGAGTTCCCCAGGGGTCAGTACTAGGCCCACTCTTGTTCATAATCTATATAAACGATCTAGATACTGGCATCAGCATTGACATAAGCAAGTTTGCGGATGACACCAAAATAGGGCGGCAGATTAATTCAGGGCAGGATGCAAATGCACTACAGGAGGATTTAAATAAACTGCAGGAGTGGTCAGAAAAATGGCAAATAAAATTCAACACCAGCAAGTGCAGCGTACTTAATATTGGTAGAACAAATACTGACAATGTATACAGCCTTAACAACATCAACCTAGAGAAGTCGACTTGTGAAAGAGACTTAGGGGTACTTGTAAGCCCGGACCTACGGCCTAGAAAACATTGCGTTAATGTTCGAAATAAGGCAAACAGAGTATTAGGTTTTATATCTAGAAGTGTAAGTAATAAGAGTGCAGAGGTCTTATGCAACTATATCTTGTGCTAGTCAGGCCGCACCTCGATTATGCGGTTCAGTTCTGGTGCCCTTATTATAGAATGGATATCAATTCACTAGAGTCGGTGCAGCGAAGAATGACGAAAATGATTCCGGCACTTAGAAACCTTCCATATCAAGATAGGTTAAGGAAACTACACTAGCATTCCCTAGAAAGACGAAGAGTGTGGGGAGATATGATAGAAGTATTTAAGTGGGTGAAAGGAATCAATAAAGGGGATATAGATAAAGTTCTTATAATATCCGAGCAAGATAGGACTCGGAGCAACGGATTTAAGTTGGATAAGTTTAGGTTTAGGCGGGAGATAGGAAGGAACTGGTTCACTAATAGGGTGGTGGACGAGTGGAACAAGCTTAGCAACTTTGTAGTAAGTGCTGGAACGCTGGAAAGTTTTAAAAGGAGGCTAGATAGATTCATGGATGATAGAGAGTGGTGGTAACTCTCGACAGGAGCTGCCATGAACAGGCCATCCGGCCTATTGCAGACTCCTTATGTTCTTATGTTAATATCTCAGGTTAATGTCTCGACACTGAAGGTAATTTATGGTCAGGTGGAACACACACACACACACACACACACACACACACACACACACACACACACACACACACACACACAGTTTTTGCAATATTCAACACAACTTTGCAATACCTGACATATTAATGAGAACTAAATTACAGAGATAAATACAGTGTTGTTTCTGTAATGTACTGTAACTTTAAATCACCCTGGCTAAGGTATCAATATGCAACAACACTTAACCTTGCAACATTTTCTATACCTGATTTGCAATATCTCGTTTTGTAATATTCCTTTAATGAATTTCTTTGTAACATACATCTCACAACTTCTTTCTTTGCAAGATATATCCTTTCCCCTTTGCAATACTCCTGCAATATCCTCCCACAACAAGTATTTCACGACAGCCTGCAATGCAATACCCTTCAATACACACATGTTATCACAATATCTCCCATTGCAATATATGATCTTTGCAATAGTTTTTCCATACACCAACTTACAACTTTCTGCATTGCAACATATATTTTTCTGCCACAACCTGCAGCAGCCTGTAACCATGAGACGCAGGCTGGTCATGTTACAAATTACAGGATAATGGTGTCCTTTGATGTCAGTGAAAAGGCTCCCGCAGCGCCACTATCCCGCCCCCCCTCCCTTACTGTACTGCCCTAGTCTCCCTCTCTCTCTCTCTCTCTCTCCCCCTCCGTCTCTCTCCCTCCCTTTCCCTGTCTACCACTCTCTCCTCCCTCTTCGTCCCTTCCTCCTTCTCTCCCTCTTCATTCGTCCCTCCTTCTCTCCCTCTTCATTCGTCCCTCCCTCTCTCCCTCTTCGTCTCTCTCCCTCTGTCTTCGTTCCTTCCTCTCTTCCTCTTCCCCCTGTTATGGTGGTTCTCCCTACTGTGGTGGGTGTTGAGGAAGAGGAAGAGGAAGGAAGAAGAAGGAAGAGGAAGAGGAGGAAGAAGAAGGAAGAAGAAGGAAGAAGGAAGAAGAAGGAAGGAAGAAAGAAGAAGGAAGAGGAGGAGGAATCTTCATACTCTCTCTCTCTCTCTCTCATTCTCAGCATGCGTTAATGTTGCAGTAGTCCCGGGCTTTTCTCTGCAATAATCAGTTTTTGCAACGAGATCAAATTCCCAGGATTCTTGTAAGGTAGCGAGATCTATCTATCTGTCTGTCTGTCTGTCTATCTGTCTGTCTGTCTATCGCTTTCTTACACCACTGTCAGGTTAGGTTAGGTTAAGTTAGGTCAGGTCAGGTTAGGTTAGGTTAAGTTAGGTTAAGTTAGGTCAGGTTAGGTTAGGTTAAGTTAGGTTAAGTTAGGTCAGGTCAGGTTAGGTTAGGTTAGGTTAGGGTTAAGCAAAGTATTGTTAGGTTAGGGTTAAGCAAAGTATTGTTAGGTTAGGTTAGGTCAGGTCGGGTTAGGTCAGGTTAGGTTAGGTCGGGTTAGGTTAGATTAGGTTAGGTTAAGTTAGGGTTAAGCAACGTATTGTTAGGTTAGGTTAGGTTAACACCTCACACTTAACACTAGCAATTAATTAACACCAAAGGAATTTAATCACCCATAAAGAGTAACACACAATATATCCATCAGTGTTACATAAACCAGATCAAATATTATAACACCATATAAACCGGTTATATCAAACACCATATAAACCGGTTATATTAAACACCATATAAACCGGTTATATTAAACACCATATAAACCGGTTATATTAAACACTATATAAACCGGTTATATCAAACACTATATAAACCGGTTATATTAAACACTATATAAACCGGTTATAGGTGTTTTATGACAGTATTATACACTGTACGATACACTACGGTTTATCTCCACTACATATCGACAGGTAACTTTTTCACGTAACTAATTATGTTAAGTGTTGAGTGAAGGTATTGAAGGGAGAGAGTTGAAGGGGGAGGTAATGAAGGGGGAGAGTTGAAGGGGGAGGTAATGAAGGGGGAGAGTTGAAGGGGGAGGTAATGAAGGGGGAGATTTGAAGGGGGAGATAATGAAGGGGGAGATAATGAAGGGGGAGAGTTGAAGGGGGAGGTAATGAAGGGGGAGAGTTGAAGGGGAGGTAATGAAGGGGGAGAGTTGAAGGGGGAGGTAATGAAGGGGGAGATTTGAAGGGGGAGATAATGAAGGGGGAAATAATGAAGGGGGAGAGTTGAAGGGGGAGGTAATGAAGGGGGAGATTTGAAGGGGGAGGTAATGAAGGGGGAAATAATGAAGGGGGAGAGTTGAAGGGGGAGATTTGAAGGGGGAGAGTTGAAGGGGGAGGTAATGAAGGGGGAGAGTTGAAGTGGGACTCAATAAAATACAAGTCAATAAAATAAACTAATTTAACCCACTAACAAAATTTCACCTTTGTTAATCATCCAACAATAAACATACTAACAAAATAATTAACTTGTGGAATATTTTTAATTTAGTTTTTAATTTTATGGTGACGAGAGTTTATCAAGTCACCAAAAATTAACACAATCTCAATTTTTTTTTTTAATTGTTTATAATTTTTAAGGCGTTGTGGGTAATAACACTGAGAGGTTGTTATGGGTTATGAGGCGAAACTGTT
>CAUDMG010003214.1:17500-22500 GCA_958450375.1 Homarus gammarus | reverse complement strand
AGTTTATATTCACACTTGATAAAGGTTAAATTGGGAAATAATGACAAGATCAAGGCTAACATGTTTGGAACGTGTTTAGAACGTGTCTAGGACTTGTATCTAGGACAGGTGGACGCGTTTTAGACAGAGTTAAAATCGTGTTTATGTCAGAAATAAAGAAAATGGACAAGTTACTGACAGAATTTGGTGTTGATACAATTACAACAAAAACGAAGTGTGTGTGTGTGTGTGTGTGTGTGTGTGTGTGTGTGTGTGTGTGTGTGTGTGTGTGTGTGTGTGTGATGGGTGGATGGAGACCTCAGATGTGTTATGAGAAACGGGAAAGGAGAAGAAAGAGAAGGGGAAGAAGGAAGAGGGAGAGAGGAAGAGGAGGAGGAGGAGGGAGAGAGGAAGGAGGAGGAGGAGGAGGAGGAGGAGGGAGAGAAGGAGGTTGTTAAAGACTGTCAATGGCTGTTAGTGACTGTCAGTAGTCGTCATTGGTTGTTAGAGACTGTCAATGGCTGTTAGTGACTGTCAGTAGTCGTCATTGGTTGTTAGAGACTGTCAATGGCTGTTAATGACTGTCAGTAGTCGTCATTGGTTGTTAGAGACGGTCAGTGGCTGTTGGTGGCTGTCAGTGTCCTAGCACCACTTAACAGGTAGTTGGTGTTGGGTTTAAGTGGTAGTTAAGAGATATTAAGTGTTCAATAAAACCTGATCTCAGCCTTGAGGGGATAGTTAAGAGTGATTTGGTAGTTAGCGTTATGGTTCCTAAGTGGATCTCATGACCTATAACCACTGGCCGAGTGTGTTTGGGGTCATTTGGTAGTTAGTGACTCGTTTTCTCTCTCTCTCACTCACACACACACACACACACACACACACAGTCTAAACAGTCTAATCAACATTGTCCCAGTAGCCTTGGCGATGTACCCGGTCCTGGTCAATAGTGGTATGCATAATATACGTGACCTGGCTCTAACTCTCTCTCTCTCTCTCTCTCTCTCTCTCTCTCTCTCTCTCTCTCTCTCTCTCTACCCAAGCCTTACATGGGACACCCCTCTCTCTTTCTCTCCCTCTCTTCCTACCCTAGAATCCACAGGCCACCTCTCTCTCTCTCTCTCTCTACCCTAGCCTTACATGGGTCACCCCTCTCTCTCTCTCTCTCTCTCTCTCTCTCTCTCTCTCTCTCTCTCAGCAGGCAGGTAACAGTAACCTTGGTAACGTGTACAGGTAAGTGAGGACATTAATAAGACAGGTGACCCACTTCCGGTATAAGCAACCAGGGCATGAAGAAGAAGAACAAGAAGAACAAGAAGAACAAGAAGAAGAAGAAGGTGACGTCAGCTCATCGCCCCATCGCGTGTTGCCATGTTTACAGACGCGCTGTGTGTATGTGTGTGTGTGTGTGTATGTGTGTGTGTGTATGTGTAAGTATGTATGTATATGTATGTGACCTAAATCTGACCTGACCTCCTTTGACCCTCACTCTATCAACAGCAAATACTCCCCCTCCCCCCTCAAAAAAAAAAAAAGAAACACTTACTGACCTAACTGGTATTGTTCTTGCTGATTGAGGGATGATTTACGTAGATAATAACGAGGTTTTTCATTGAGTGGCTGGCTGGAGAGGTCGACCTAATTGTTGTGAATTGAGGCCAGAAATTTCTTGAGTTATGACCATGAAACAAGACACGATTCTTCTTCCTCTCTCTCTCTCTCTCTCTCTCTCTCTCATAGCTGAAGCTGTATACCCCTTTTTTTAAACGCAGAGAATAAATTTAGCGGAACACTGAGCCCCAAATTTACCCCGCCAACTTCACATTCTTTTCACGCAAATTTTAACCTGAGGATTGTTGGGTGGAATAGGGGAAGAAAGTTAGGTCCACGTTACTGTCACCACCACCCCTGCTGTCACCACCACCCCTGCTGTTATCACCACTACGACCCCTGCAACCACTCCCACCAACACTGCCACCACCACTCCTATCATCATTACCACCACCGTCATCATTACCACCATCATCACTACCACCACCGTCATCATTACCACCACCTTCATCATTACCACCACCGTCATCATTACCACCACCGTCATCATTACCACCACCATCATCACTACCACCACCGTCATCATTACCACCACCTTCATCATTACCACCACCGTCATCATTACCACCACCTTCATCATTACCACCACCGTCATCATTACCACCACCGTCATCATTACCACCACCGTCATCATTACCACCACCGTCATCATTACCACCACCGTCATCATTACCACCACCGTCATCATTACCACCATCATCACTACCACCACCGTCATCATTACCACCACCTTCATCATTACCACCACCGTCACCATTACCACCACCGTCATCATTACCACCATCATCACTACCACCACCGTCATCATTACCACCACCTTCATCATTACCACCACCGTCACCATTACCACCACCGTCATCATTACCACCACCGTCATCATTACCACCACCGTCATCATTACCACCACCGTCATCACCTCAGGCTTGGTGGAAAATACTTCTGGCGGGAAAATATTGTTTACATCTATATGGCGCGAAATTTTTGGCGGGATATATGTAATATATCGACATTCAATTGGCGGTAAAAATCTGTCGGGAAATGCAATATTTATAAACAAGAAATATTATGGAGAAAGGTAATATCCACAGGTATAAATATCGCCAATAAATCTTAGAGGAATATTGAGCAATAGTGAGCAAGGGAAGGGAAATATTTGTGTCGTGTCCATCAAAGAGTTTCTCGTTCTACAAAAGTCAGACACAAAAAAAAATGTTGGAACAAATTTGAAGCTTCACTTGTTAACAGCTTTTCGGCTCTCTCTCTCTGTGTGTGTGTGTGTGTGTGTGTGTGTGTGTGTGGAAAAGAGAGAGAAAGAGAGACCTGACCGAGTGCAAGTGGCGACGTGAATCAATACAATAACACTGGCAGGTGAGTACAGGTCACGCCAGGTATAATTATCACCTTTGTCTTAATTACATTTTTACCTCAGGTGTTGTTGGTGATAATATTGACAGTTTTATCACAAAAGCCATGACTGTGTCCGAGGCATTGTTAGCGGCACATGACAGACAAATGAACTAACAACCTCGTTAACCTACGCTAATAACATCCATCACTTGGTTAAAATATCATCCGTCAAGTTGGTTAAAAACATCATCCGTCAAGTTGATTAAAAACTTCATACGTCAAGTTGGTTAAAAACATCATCCGTCATGTTAGTTAAAAAATCATCCGTCAAGTCGGTTAAAAACATCATCCGTCAAGTTAGTTAAAACATCATCCGTCAAGTTGGTTTAAAACATCATCCGTCAAGTTGGTTTAAAACATCATCCGTCAAGTTACTTAAAACACCATCCGTCAAGTGAGTTAAAACATCATCCGTCAAGTTGGTTTAAAACATCATCCGTCAAGTTAGTTAAAACATCATCCGTCAAGTTGGTTTAAAACATCATCCGTCAAGTTAGTTAAAACATCATCCGTCAAGTTAGTTAAAACATCATCCGTCAAGTTAGTTAAAACATCATCCGTCAAGTTGGTTAAAAACATCATCCGTCAAGTTGGTTTAAAACATCCGTCAAGTTGGTTTAAAACATCATCCGTCAAGTTACTTAAAACACCATCCGTCAAGTGAGTTAAAACATCATCCGTCAAGTTGGTTTAAAACATCATCCGTCAAGTTAGTTAAAACATTATCCGTCAAGTTGGTTTAAAACATCATCCGTCAAGTTAGTTAAAACATCATCCGTCAAGTGAGTTAAAACATCATCCGTCAAGTTGGTTTAAAACATCATCCGTCAAGTTGGTTTAAAACATCATCCGTCAAGTTAGTTAAAACATCATCCGTCAAGTTGGTTTAAAACATCATCCAGCAAGTTGATTTAAAACATCACCCGTCAAGTTGGTTTAAAAAATCTTCCGTCAAGTGAGTTAAAACATCCGTCAAGTTGGTTTAAAACATCACCCGTCAAGTTAGTTAAAACATCTTCCGTCAAGTGAGTTAAAACATTATCCGTCAAGTTGGTTTAAAACATCATCCGTCAAGTTAGTTAAAACATCATCCGTCAAGTTAGTTAAAACATCATCCGTCAAGTGAGTTAAAACATCATCCGTCAAGTGAGTTAAAACATCATCCGTCAAGTTGGTTTAAAACATCATCCGTCAAGTTAGTTAAAACATCATCCGTCAAGTTAGTTAAAACATCATCCGTCAAGTGAGTTAAAACATCATCCGTCAAGTTGGTTTAAAACATCATCCGTCAAGTTGGTTTAAAACATCATCCGTCAAGTTAGTTAAAACATCATCCGTCAAGTTAGTTAAAACATCATCCGTCAAGTTAGTTAAAACATCATCCGTCAAGTCAGTCAAGGTGAATGCTAGAGTGACTGTGTTGACCAGATGATGGCTGAGGTTTGTGGTTTTATTTGAATATTAAAACTTTAAAGGTCGGGGTTTATTATCGAACTGTTTTATGTTGTGGTTTAGTGTTTGGTGTTACTGTGGCCAGGTCACCTCTCTCTCTCTCTCTCTCTCTCTCTCTCTCTCTCTCTCTCTCTTCTCTCTCTCTCTGTCTCACTCTTTTCTCTCTCTCTCTGTCTCACTCTTCTTTCTGTCTCACTCTCTCTCTCTGTCTCACTCTTCTCTCTGTCTCACTCTCTCTCTCTCTGTGTCTCACTCTTCTCTCTGTCTCACACTCTCTCTCTCTGTCTCACTCTTCTCTGTCTCACTCTTTTCTCTGTCTCACTCTCTCTCTCTGTGTCTCACTCTTCTCTGTCTCACTCTTCTCTCTGTCTCACTCTCTCTCTCTGTGTCTCACTCTTCTCTGTCTCACTCTTCTCTCTGTCTCACTCTCTCTCTCTGTGTCTCACTCTTCTCTGTCTCACTCTTCTCTCTGTCTCACTCTCTCTCTCTGTGTCTCACTCTTCTCTGTCTCACTCTTCTCTCTGTCTCACTCTCTCTCTCTCTGTGTCTCA